>JAWDEX010000012.1:3526601-3538899 GCA_035221805.1 Trichilia hirta
GTCGATCCTCTAGTCTATACCACTGAGGAGCTAGAGGAGAGTCAGGAGGAACTCTGGTTGGAACTTCATTCATATCAAAAACAACTCTTCCAATGTAATCGTCTCTGCCTATCATTTCTTTATCTTTCGCAAAAACTTCAAGCATTGTTGACTGAATACGTTCTTTAGAGAAAGCAAAGACCTGATTCCACTCTGGATTCATTTTCTTCTCAAAATGCTTTGTCCTTCCCTTGTAGTTTCCCATCTTTACTTCCACATAAGGATCACAGCTTCCAGTAATAGGGCTTGGAGGAAGATCTTTTGCTTTCACCACGCGAACATACAGATAGTACATCTGCTCAACAAGATCATAGGTGCTCGCATATCTCTCCCCACTCATCCATCCTCTTCCTCCATACCCTCTGGTATTTGGCCACCGCTCCCCAAGCTGGGGATTGGTGTCCTTCAGATTGTAATCATCTTCGTCTCTGGGATGACCCTGCAAGTTGACAGACTGCATGGTGAATGAAAAAGCTTGTGGTTGTTTCTCCACTGATAGCCCTGGTTGCTGCAGAATTTGGTGTTTATGGAGCTGTTGGATTGGCTCTACTGTGACTCGGGTAGGTTGGATTGGCTCCACAGAAATTTTGTTTTCCGGCTCTGCTGCGAGAGATTTTGGAGCATCAACTATAGCTAGTTCTGCTTTGGGAAGAGTAGCTGAAGTTTTACTGTCAAGACTGGTATTTTCTAGAACAGAACTTGCAAAGATTAAGGGTTGTTTCAAAGATTGTGTTTCTGGTTCTGGTGAAATGTAGATTTTGAGGCCTATCTCACCCTTAATAGATGATAAAAACCACTTCTTTTCAAGCTGGAATCTTTGATAAACTTCCTCACCTTTCCTGACAAGATTTGAGCAAGGAATTCTTACCCTTCCAAGGAAATGCCTTCCCGGACTAGGCTTTTTTTCTTGGTAAATAGAGACGTTAATGTACTGGTGGTCATGGTTTTTGGTTTGATCAAAATCAAAGGAAAGTTTCTGTTTCCAAACAGGGTTAAGATTTTTTGGAATTGTCTTGGTTTTGATTATTTGGTTTAGGAAATCAACTTCTGCAAATGTACTAGCTGATCCTTCGCCATCTTTGGGCATAAGATCATAAGCATCTACTACTTCCACCACCAGCTTCATTCTCCTTTTCTTTGTTTCTTCACTCATTGTGTGCTAAAAGGGGAAGTAGCTGTCCACAAGAAATCTCAAACTAGATTCGCAAGCAAAGAAGTTTTCCTATTCTAGAAAGCTGGAGATGAGAAAAAGAAGGTATAATGAATGTTCCTTTCACTCACTGTTGTGGCTATTGTTTTCTTTTTCACGTAAGGAAGCTTTGATGAAGAATCTGTCTATGAACTCTAGAGAAATCCAAAGATGGAGAAGAGGAAAATGGAGGGAAAGTATGATAAACTTTATTCAAAGTGAGTTATTTATTTCTCTAGTACAACGTGTCTTCCTTCAACATGATTTCTAAGCTATTGAGGGGAAGGTAAAAATAATGTACAATAGCTGTATATCTTCTTCTCTTTTTGCAAAGTTTGGTATCTTTGTCAACAAAGAAATGAGTAAAAGGTCTAAATCATATTAGCAGTTTCTAAAGCTCACGCTGACATTTAGATGATTGTCCAAAAATACTATTGTAAATTGTTGTTATTGATTATATTGTCGCAATTTCTTGTTTTTTCTCAGATTTTCCGATGTGGGTATGCGAATTTTCTAGCTCCATTTTCTTGGGAAATTAATTTTCTTGAAATCCTGCATGGTTTGTGATGATATCCCTTTCTTTTGTTGGCAGCAATGTGGTAAAAGCAAGCCAGAAAACAATGATTCAAAGGCATTGGATTTGCTCCTGAAAAAAAAAAAAGCGCAAGAACAAGGCTAAAGCTCAAGTTTTTATATGAGCTTGCCAAAGATGCTTTTCCTTATGCTTTATTTTCTTTCTTACTTTAACTTTGCTTATTATATTACTTCTTCTGCCTCAGTTCAATCCCATATGACATTGATCAACTACATCCTGAAGTCCTTGTGTGGGAATCACTTTTCTTGAACTGCATTATCAAGTTTTACCGATTCTTGTGGTTGGGTTTAAAGAACCCAAGACACTCAACTGCTATGTTCTCCCGGGGGAGATTCTTTACTTGTAGTGAAGGTTTTATGCTCAACTTTTTACAGCTTATGAATGAAAGGATGTCACGAAATTGTCTAGCCGGTTCACAAACCAGAAAACCAATGTAAAACATTTAGAAAGTACACCGCCATTGCCTTCATGATCTACTAAAACATTTTTCAAATCCCAAAAGTGCCCCTATGTAAAGCCCAAAATCATGTGATATACCTATAAGCCTAAAACACAACAATAGAGCCCAATTGGAATTTTCTCCAATCCCACCTGGCCCATTGCCAAGCCACAGGGACCTAAATGTAAAATTTCTGTTTTAATATTAAATTTTAATGGTCAAAAAAGTTGAGTCCAAGCTCCCAAAGGCACAAAATTATCTGGACATTTTCATATCTTACCTTCAAAGTGACAATGTTATTACTGTCATTTATTATCTTTTATTTTAAATATTAATAATAAATTTATAATTAAGTAAAGAGTAATAATTGTTTCGAATTTAAGTGTAGTATTTTTGATACGTAAATTATATTTATCAAATAATTAACTATTTAAATAATTATATTATATCAACTAGTTTATGATTTAATAATTTTATTAAAATTTTTATTTTATAAGATACAATTATATATATTATATTTTAAAAAAATGTTTACACATATTTAAAATAAACTATACTTATTTTAAAATATACATTAAAATTATCAAAAGATATAAAAGATATGTTAAATAGCTGACACTCATTTAACATGGAACGAAAAATAATTAAAGTCACCAAGTCAAGGACTAATCTATTAAAATAATAAAACTATCCTATAATTTGTTATTTAAGCTAAACTTAGGGACTAAATAGTTATTACCCAGAATGAACCAGACCAAACTCAAGCCGAGAGGATGGACTTGTCTTGTCTCCACAAGATTGGGAGGGTTTACATAAAATTAAAAAATAAGTGAACTCCCCATAAAACTAGAAGCTTCTCTTTCTCTGTCTAATGATACTAGGGTTTTCCAAGGTTTTATACGAATTTCAGTCATCAGCACAAAAAATAAAAGTCGAACCTTTGATACCCGCCGAAACGCAGGGAGGGACTGAAATAAGAAACAAGCAATAAATTAATTTTAATAAAGAAGAGTCACCCATGTTCCGATCGAATGGAGCTAGACTACTTCATTCCTTGACTCGAAGTCGAAGTCTTCTTGAAGACTCGCGATCGGTAAATTTCATTTTTCTCTCTCTCTTTCGCTTACAGTTTTTTGAGTTTCTGTTATTTTTTTTATTTTTTCGTCTTTCGATGGATAATTTTGGGGGAAATTAATGGGTTGATTGCAGATAGTGAAGACAATAATTCTGGAGTGTAATAAGAGCTTCAGTACTGGGGCGTTTAATCCGTTTAGGGTTTCTGACAGTTTTAGTCATAAAAATGGTATTTATCGGAATTTCTTTTTCTTTTCTTTTTTTTTTTAATTGGATTTCGTTTGTAGTGATATGAAATGAAAATGGGAGTGCTGTAATTGTGTATTGAATTTGTTACGTGTATGAAATTGCAGCTAATTACAGTAGAAACTGGTTGCTATTTGGTCTGCTGAATTCTAAGTTGGGTTCAACGAGGTCTATTCATGGCACTGGTAACAAAGAGAGTATATTTTGTTTGTTTGAGTTTACATATTTGGATTGCTCGAGACAAAATTTGGACTTTGTTTACTGGGTTTTATCCTTTCATTTTAATTTCTAAATTTTGGGATTTAGCTTCTATGTGTTCAAGAGATTACTATGAAGTACTTGGTGTTAAAAAGAATGCAACTGCATCCGAAATAAAGAAAGCTTATTATGGGGTAAGTCTTGCACTTACTATGTTCGTTTTAAACTGCTATTTGAAAAAGATTATTGACTTATTCTTTTTATACATTATATGTAGCTTGCAAAGAAGCTCCATCCTGATACAAATAAAGATGACCCTGAAGCTGAAAAGAAATTTCAGGAAGTTTCAAAGGCATACGAAGTAAGTTTACTAAATTGGAGGCATCAAGATTTGAATAATTAGTTTGGCCTGTTATTTATTTGCATAAATGACTGAAAGAATCATTTTTTTTTTTGTTATGTTGTAGGTTTTGAAAGATGATGAGAAGCGTGGAATTTATGATCAGGTAACCTGTCCCTTTTGTTTATACTGTTAATGGCCTAATTTTGTGATAATGATTCTACAAGGAATTTGAATGAAAAAACCACCAAGGCTTCTCATCATCTTGATTTGTGTGTCTTTTGTAGGTTGGCCACGAAGCATTTGTGCACCAAGAAACCAGTGGTGGTGGTCCAGGTCATGAGGCTGGTTTTGGAAATCCATTCCAGGACATCTTCAACATGGAGAATGTAATGACTTTGTCTTCAGCTTTTTTCAGTTCGTTTTCCACTTCTTATCATAATCTTTGATTCAAAGCTAATAATTAGAGTGCTTATGTTTTTCTTTTTTTCTTTTTTCTTTTTTTTTTTTTCAATTTACAACTCTTTGAAAAGATGCAAAATTGAGAGTTAAATTGCTAAAACTAAGATGGTCCCTATATTTAGGTTAACTTTGTTCAGATGAAATGAGGTCTCTTTGCCCCATACCTTCACCCTCCAAAAAAATTAAAACAAAATACCTTCGTGCATGTTCTAATGATCTTCAGCTGTGATTTTGGAAATACAGTCATGTGTTTGTAGAATCATTTATTATGAGAAAGATACATCTTAGAAAGCTAATCTGTTTTTTGTGTTGCAATGATGATTAGATGTTCAACTTTAAAGATTTTTTCAGAAACCGGATGAGTGGCCAAGATGTCAAGGTTGTCATTCTTCCTACTTTCTCCCCATGTTTGTTCTTTATATTTGTGTTTTAAAACAGAATTGTTGACACATCTCTTATTTATCAATGAGCAGGTTGCTGTTGAGCTATCCTTCATGGAAGCTGTCCAAGGATGCACAAAAACTATCAAATTTGAGACAGAGTTGCCTTGTGAAGCTTGTGGTATGCTTATTTTTTGTCAGATTTCAATTAAGCTGGAAGAGATGGTTCTGGGTTTGATTTCTTTTTACTTATACTGCTTCTGCATTTTCTTTTTTAAGGTGGGGAAGGTGTCCCTCCTGGAGTCAAACCTGAGAAATGTAGGCGCTGTAAGGGCTCTGGGATGGTCAGTTTTTCTAGAGTTATATATGCAAGCAAATACACACGGATTTATGCAACACTGCCGCATAAATGCATTCATACCAATACAAATATGTATATATGTCTGTATCTGATCTATAATATTTTGATCATTTGCATATCCTAATAATTACTAATTTAGAAATACTAAATTGGTGATTCCGTTTTTTTATGCTTTTGCCACGTTACAGGAGTTCATACAGACTGGTTTTATGAGCATTAATCAAACATGCCGGCAGTGTGGTGGAACAGGACATGTTGTAACGGTATGGTCCACCTACTTCACTGACTTCGTGTTCAGTAGATTCCTTCCTTTTTTTAATCTGTTAAACTATATCTCAGATGTGACCTACTATTGTCCTTGAGGTGCAATCAATTAAATTGGCACCTTTCTAGTGTATTTCCCGACATTATTTGCTAGCATCTGCTTGGACAATGATGAACACGAATTTTTCTTGGTGGTTCTAATTTTTTTAGAACTATCTTGTCGATGCCCCAATTTCATTAAACCCTTGCCTGTTTTCTAATTAAAAAAATCCCTAATATTGTTGTTGGCATCAGAGTTGGTGCAAGTCATGCAAAGGAGCTAGAGTAGTAAAGGGACCAAAGACAGTGAAATTGGATATTATGCCAGGTATTCTAGTTCTTCTGTTGGTGCTTGATTTAGTTTTTGTTTATTATTTCTTTATGTTTTATTTTTATGGCCTCATCTGTTCCCCTGCTGACAGACATGTTGATGTTTGTATATGAATCTTTTTATGCATTGACTGTTTGACATGTGACAGCACTTTTATTGTGATTTTCTATGCCATATGTCTCAAAGTTAACATCAAATGCTGCAACAAGACTCTTTTGAGGAATAATTTGGAGTCTTGAACTGGCAATTCCGTTTCAGGTCATAAAACCTCAATCACAAAGTGTGCATTTTGACACGTAGTTAGTTTTTAACTAGTTTGGTTACTTCCTTGAGAGGCACTTGCACAAGACAGGGAAACTTGTATTGAATATGAAAAGAGAGTTTTGTTTGTTGTTTGAAATTTTGTTTGAACTAAATTTTCAGTTTGCGCCCTTATGTGGCAAGTTTGGGGGACATTTTATCAAATGTTCTGAAAATGCTATCTGCAGGAGTCGACAACAATGAGACATTAAAGGTTTTTAGAAGTGGTGGAGCAGATCCTGATGGAAATCAGCCTGGGGATCTTTATGTCACTATCAAGGTGATTATCTTAGCTTATATTATTTAGTGTTTTCAGAGTATTATTACTTTGTTTTTTTTTTAAATTTCACCGCTTTGTTTTTGCAAAAAATGTTCTGCAGGTCAGGGAAGACCCTGTTTTCCGTAGAGAAGGTGCTAACATTCATGTAGATGCTGTTTTGAGTGTAACTCAGGTAAACTATTTGCTTGTGTTTTTTAGCTTAAACTAGATACGGTCGTGCTAATGAATACGGTTCTTCAGTTTCACTGGGAATTTATTTAGCCTCTAAATCCAAAGAGTTCTCTATCATCTTTTCTTTTCTTTTCTTTGATATTTTTTTTCTTATTTCTTAATTCCACTGAATGTATCTAGTGTGTGATTTTGAAGTGAAATAGGATTGAACACTGCCATGAAAAATAAATATCAGGAAAATAAAACCAAGGCAGCTCAAACTGAGAAGCCTAATATGTCAGACTAGCTAGATAGAATATCAATTCCTCAAATTTGACTAAAACAATTTTCCTTCTTGACTAAATCTAAATATGATAACCAATGGTTTTTTCGGCAAAATAGTATTCATGTAGCCTATTTTTTCTTCTACCTATAAAGGACGGATATAAACTACACTTACTAAAACTATCAAATACTTTGGTCCCTCTATCTATTGATCGGATGTCGTTGGATTGCCATTTTGCAGGCTATTTTGGGAGGAACCATCCAAGTCCCAACTCTTACTGGAGATGTTGTGCTCAAGGTTTGTAGAAATTTTATAGACAATAAAATTTATGGTTGATTTGTTGGAGACACTGTAATGACAACATAAAATAAATTTATTTTGTAATTAGGTCCGGGCTGGCACTCAACCTGGTCAGAAAGTGGTTCTGAAGAACAAAGGTTCATAGCTACTTCAATGCTCTGTTATTGTATCTGCTTTTGATAATTATTTTTTTGTTGATTTCTTTTAGTAAAAAAGCATGTCCTGAGTTTGTCATTTCCACATTTTGTTGGGTTTCCTTCAAAGAAATTTTTAGCCAGAATATAAATTTTCGTATTTGCCCACTGTGTTTCACAACATTTTAGCCATGCGATATATTTGTGCCAACATTTTAACATTGATAATAACTATTGTTCTGGGTTAACCCTTTTCTTTTATGCAGGGATTAAAACAAGGAACTCTTTCTCATTTGGTGATCTATTTGTACACTTCAATGTCAGCATACCAACGTAGGTTTTTCTGTTCTGAGACAATTTTTTGTGCCTTAATTTTTTTAATGATCCTGTTGATATTTAATTTGCATGATAACAATTGAGGAGACCAAAATACACTACTTCTAGAGAAACATTTAGGTGGGATGATCACAATTACGACACGCCCTGTGTTGTAATTTTCCTCTCATTATGACTAGCATTAACCATGATAGTTGAATTTCAAAATGAGCGCATATGTGGTCAAAAATTATTGGATGGGGTTACTAACGCAATACACCTGCCTTATCTGACTCCTATGAATAGCATGACTTCCTAAGACCCTAAATCCTTAGTACTGCAGAAAGAGATACAAACATTAGTGCTGTGTTTTAAGCGGGTATAGTGTTACATATGATTGGACATTTATGAATGCCATGGTTGTGCAGGAATCTGACTCAGAGACAACGTGAATTGATTGAGGAGTTTGCAAAAGAAGAGCAAGGTGAATATGATAAGCGTGCTGCTGCTGGGGCATCAAGATGAAACGAACTGAAACTGATGTGTTCTTCTAAATCCCATTTGGATTGACGGAAAAGTAGTAGAAAGAAAAGAAGATGGTGTTAGTAATAACCTATCTGCATCAGAAGTTTTGATAGGAAAAATTCTTTTTTAGTTGGATTCTACCCATTATTTCTTGTAACTCTTATGTAATATCTTTTTTCTCGAATAACACAACTATTTTTTGCAACCAAGTTGAAAAGGCAATCGATCATGGTGAACCCTAGAGATGTTTTTGTACATAGGATTATATTTTATCATGGTTACCGTAATTGGTGGTGTATCTCATTTTGTATCCAGCGATATATACTAGTTAGTGTTCTGGAACAAATTTTGGTGAGCAATGTATGCTGCTTCATCAAATTATGAATTGTGTTGAGTTACATTATTTTGCTTGGAAGTGGAAATTGTGAGTTCCTTGAGAACGCAAACAGAATAATTAGGACATGGTTAATGGGCAATGGTTTAACGGAGGGGGAAATTGTTAGCTTTTTGTCTTTTGTCTCTCAACCGTTCTTCCCTTAGCTAGGTGCTAGGGCTCAACTAATGTGAAAAGAAAAAGGCTTCAACACTCAACTAACGTGGAAAGAAAATTAAAAGGACAGGAATAATCAAATAGAAAAATGGTAAGGTTAGTAATATTATGTATGGATTATTCTTATTTTACTGATTAGAAAAAGGTTTTCGAGGACTTGGAATTATAACAAGTCATTTTCTTAGGTGTTTATCCGTATTTAAGTTCAAAGGTATGCATAAGTTGGGAGTAAGATTCGATGGAAAGATGATAAAATTGAAAGTGATAATGAATCATAGAGATTTGAAGTTTTCATTCCCAGATTTCTTGGCAGAATTATGAACATTGATTTGGCACAAATCACGCAAACAAATGATTTTTAGTGGAATACACTTGAGATTCTTGGATGGTTTCTGTTTGTTTATTTTGCATATGGTAGAAAATTAAGAGTTAATTTAATAATAAAATTCCAATCGCATTGTGCCATGTGTCACTAAATTTTTAAAAATTAAGGATTTAAACAACACAATTTTAAAATTAATAAATTTTTATGGATAAAATAAATTTACATCGATATGAAACTATTTTTTCTTTTTGTCTAAATTGTGAATATCAAATTATAAATATTTAAAAATTAATTATTTTGTTAATTTATATTGGAAACTTACTAAAAACGTCTGGATGCAATTAAATTAAAATTATTAATTTATATCTGAATACAAAAATCTCAATAAATTTAATAATTTAATTCTCAATAATACCCTTATTACATTAATTTATTTTCTCAAATATAAATTTTAAACACTATTTAATATTTTATCTAATTCATCTTAATCTTGCAAAAATTGATTCAATTTCATCATTATCCCAGATAGGATAAAAAATACTAAATGAAAAAAAATGAAATTTTGTTTTCTAAGAATTAATAAGAAAATTATTTTTAAATTTATAATATTTAAAAATGAAAAACCATGCCATCAGAACATATTAACAACAAAATGCTAAAAAAATATATAATTTTAAGCTTAAATCATTAAAAATTTCATTACCTCCTTATTGGAAATTATTTTTTTTATTTTAAAATATGATTATAATAATTATTCTTTTCATCTATCTAATTATTAAAAAGAATTTTCAAAATATAATTGCAATTGCTTTGCTCATTTATCTAATTATTCCAAAGTAACAAAATTACAAATCAATTACTTAAAAAAATCTAAATAAAAAAAAAAATAATTGGATGAAGTATAAATTTGGTATAAAGGGTATGTCAATATATCAATTTTTTAATTTTTTATTGTGTTAAATCAAACCTTAATCAAATTATATTAAAACCTCTAAAAAAAATTAATGAAATTCATATTTCAACCAAATGCAAACTTCATACCAAAAATAAAAAAATCACGTTTAAATAAAAATTTGTGAAAATAAAAAATAAATAAATTATATAAAAAATAGAGCAATCATATAATTTTCTCACATATTTAATCATATATTCAAGCCCAAATCGAACTTAAATTGAACCCATCCTTCTCCTTCGCTTTCGGGTTCTTGCCCACAGCCGTTCAAACTTTTCTACAAGGAAGCAGTTTCAGTTTAGTAAGGACTCTTAACCTTCCTAAATATGCATTTTCCAAATAATAAACAAAATCTTCGATTCTAACATCGATTTATTATTGTAATTTCGAATCAAAACTACAGTTTTACATTCAAAACTGCAAAAGTCATAAAAGCTACGAAGGAAGCCTAAAAACATGTCCTAAAAATTTTTAAACAAAAATTACAAACTCATTATTCAGAGGGAGCTCCCTAAATCAAATAATACATATAGAATCAAAACAAAACCACTATTCTGATCAGGTGTTTTCTGCATTCTAATGGAGTCTATCTGGAAGAAGAGATAGAAAATTGGTAAAACAAAAATAAGATTTATCCTTTGATTACGCGAACTCAACATTCCCTCTTCTGACCTTGTGAGAAGGGTGGCTCATCACTATTTGTAGTTGAAAACCAAAATAAAAAAACGATCCTTCCACAATAAATGGCATCAATATTTCCGAACTGGTGAAAATACTGGGAATCTTGTTGCCAAATAATTGATTCTCAATATTTGAAAATATTCAGATGATTACCTTAGCTTTTACTTTTCTGTTTCTTGGTATCTAGGGAAGCTAAGCCCTTGCCCAACCCAGCAGGAGGAGCTTGACTATCTGGTACTGATACCAGTTCGTCTTTTTTCTCTTTTGATACCCCGTTCGAAGGATGGCCATTGGTTTCTTTCTTTGAATCATTGGTGGTTGTTGCGCTTGTACTGGCCTCAGAGGTCATCCCTGAGTTTATGATGTTGAGGAGCTGAGTTAGTGGTGGCACAGCTTGGGCCGGAAGACCATGTGGGTGAATCAAGAGGCCCTTTGCAGCAGCTTTCTTCCTAACCTCGGCTGCTGCACGAGCTGCTCTTTCATCAAATCCTCTACCTTGAGGAATGGTCTTGCCAAGTAGTGCTGCATTAATAGAATTGTTGGCGGAAGCACCAGAATTTCCAGACCCTCCAGCTGCGGCAACAGCCTGGAAAGCATGTATAAGATCAGGACGAGCCCATCAAGAAAAAACCGACATGATGACAGGATCAGCAGAATTCTTCATCTCAGGATATTGAAGATTTCTATAGGGTTAACTAGAAACAGGAACGGAGAGTATGTTTCACAATACCTTCAAAATATCAATAGCCTTTTGTGTAGAAGCAGCATTAATAACTTGTCCTTTCTGCTTCTGCACATTCACCTTTACAAATTCAGAAAATTGAACTCCAAAACAAAAAAGTAATTAGAGTCAAAAAGAAAAACAAAAGCATTCACAGTTTGGAGGCATTATTGGTTTTATATACATTGAAATCGTAAACTATTTCAAGAACTTCAGCTAAACTCACTCATGAAAGTAAATCAACTTCAGTATGAAAACTACTGATTCTTTTCTTTTAATGTTATAAAAAAGGTTTGAGGATAAGTTGGAGAAAAGTCATGAATACTTTAGCAAAAGGAAAAAGTCATGCATGTTTTCAATACCGGAAACAGCTTTTAGTTTCTTAAAAGAGAAAACTGGATAGCAAACAAAGAAGCAAACATGCCCTTAAGCAGCAGACCAAATCTTAATAAATACGGATATATCACAAAAAGTATTCTATTACCTGAAGTTCACGCATTTTAAAAGTCTTCATCCAGTTTTGAGAGTCTTTTGTTCTTGAATCCTCCTCACCAAGTTGTTTGACAAGTATATCGTAGGTTTTCGTCTCATGCTGCACCGAGCAAAAGCTAAAATCAGTTGGTTTCATTTTATAGCTGTACTTGATACAGCATGCAGATAATTCCTAGAAAGAGTCGTGCCTGATGAGAAAGCTTGTAGGCACCCATGCAGTTGAAGGCAATAGCAAGTGCATGGTAACAAACAGCAGTCTGTATATGTTCCTTGCCCAAGAGCCTCTCGTTCTTTTTCAACGCCTCTTGCAAATAGCGAAGTGCTGTGTCC
>JAWDEX010000012.1:3546940-3558498 GCA_035221805.1 Trichilia hirta
GAAGATGCTAACATTCATGTAGATGCTGTTTTGAGTGTCACTCAGGTAAACTATTTTCTTGTATTTTATATCCTAAAAAAGATAAGGTGATGCTAATGAATGTTCTTCAGAAAAGTTAGCTTTCCCTGGGAATTTGTTAAGTATCTAAACCCAAAGGGTTCTCTTAAATCTTTTCTTTTTTACAATACTTTTTTTCTTATTTCTGAATTCCATTGACCACGTTTAGGGTGATTTTGCAATGAAATAGACCTGAACCACTGCTGTGAAAAAAATCAAATATGGGGAAAATAACAGCTAATGCAGCTTATACTGAGTAGCCTAATATGTCGGTCTAGCTAGATAGAATATTGGAAGTTATTCCTCAAATCTGACAAAACCCTCATTCCAACACTAGAAGACTCAACCTTTATATGATAACCAACAGTTTTTCAGCAAAAACTATTCTCAGTTTATCGTTTTTGTTGCCAACTATTGCACCTCCCATTTTAAGCATTTTCAGTTCTGTTAATCGTGCAATGAGATAAATTACACCTAGTATAACTATCAAATACTTAATCACTTTATCTATTTATTGGAAATTATTGGACTGCTATTGTGCAGGCTATGCTGGGAGGAACCATCCAAGTCCCAACGCTAACTGGAGATGTTGTGCTCAAGGTTTGTTGAAATTTTATAGGCAATAAAATATATGTTGGATTTGTTGGGAGACATTTCTTTGATCCACTATACTGATAAAAGTAAATAAATTTGTTTTGTAATTAGGTCCGTGCTGGCACTCAACCCGGTCAGAAAGTGGTTCTGAAAAACAAAGGTTCATAATCTACTTCAATGCTGTCCTCATTGTATCTGCTTTACATAGTAATTGCATGCAATATATCTGGTTAATTTCTTTAGGTAAAGTAGTATGTCCTGGGTTTGTCACTTCCATGTTTTGTTGGGTTTCATTCAGTGAAACTTTTAGACAGTATGTGGATTTTCTTATTTGCCCTCGCTGCTTCACAATATCTCGGCTATACAACATATTTAAGCAGACATTCTTCCGAGTTAATTCTTTCTTTTTTGCAGGGATTAAAACACGGAATTCTTTCTCTTTCGGTGATCAATTTGTACACTTCAACGTCAGCATACCAACGTCAGTTTTTTTGCTCTCAGACAATATTTTGTGCCTTTAGTATTTTAATTATTCTGTATATACAACACACATGATAACAACTGAGGAGATAAATAAGAATACATTACTACATGACTACTTGACGAAATGTTAGGAGGGACGGTCTTGTTGGAACCATCATATAATGACACACCATGTGTCATATTTTTTCGCTCATTATAATTATCATGTGGCCAGAAGCTATTAGATGGGGGTTACGGATTATGCAATACGCTCATCTCACCTAAGACCTTTTCTTACTTTCTACAAATTGCATGTCTTATTGAGCCCCTAAAACCTTAGTACTGCAGAAAGATATACAAATGTTGGTGTAGTGTTGTAAATAGTATTGCATATTCCTCAGAAATTTAACAATGTGAATGGGTTTTTGTGCAGGAATCTGACGCAGAGACAACGTGAATTGATTGAAGAGTTCGCCAAAGAAGAGCAAGGCGAATATGATAAGCGGGCTGCTGCTGGGGCATCAAGATAAGGAAAAAAAGGGTAAAAGGAGTAGAAAGAAAGGAAGATGGTGTTAGTAATAACCTCTACCTGCTTCCGAAAGTTTTGTTAGGGTAACTTTTTGAGTAGCTTTGGACCTATTATTTCTTGTAACCTTTTACCTAATATCTCTGTGCTCAAATCGAACAAATATTTTTATCAATCAAGTCTGGAAGGCGATCAATCAATTTGCACCTCAGAGATGTTTTTGTACATAATATCATCATTATCTTATTGTGGTTGGCGGAATTGATGGTGTATCTCATTTTGTATGCAGAGATACTGGTTAGTATTCTAGAAGAAATTTTGGTAAGAAACATATGCAGAGATACTATGCTTCAACAAATTAGGAATTGTATTAAGAACCATCATCTTGCTTTCGAAAGGGGAAACTGTGGGTTCCTTGAGAACTCTAACAGACTATTAAGGGATGAGTAAAATGCGAATATAATGACACCAGGGGAGAAAAGATTAGATTTTGTAAAATAGCAAAAGATAAATTTTTTGTACAAAGTGATGCAATGATTAAAATATCTTAAGATTAACATACTTATGTTAAAGACTAGTTAATTTTAGAAGACTTGTATATCTTTTATAAATTTTTAATTAATAAAATGAAGTGATACTATTAGAATATTATTTTTTGAGATATAACTTAAAGTCCCTAATTAACCTGCACCATTGATAATATTAATTGGATATTTGAAAAAGAAAGAGAGGTAAATGGGTTTGTAGCCATAAACAAAGGGTTAGTGGCATTTTACCGTACAAGAATCATGCTTCTAGTTGGACCTCGCCTGGCACATATATTACTTGCATCATCACATAATATAAATACTCAGCAAATAATAAACAAAATCCTTGATTACAACACCCATTCATTATTGTAATTTTGAATCAAAACCACAGTTTTTACATTCGAAACTGCAAAAGCTACAAGAGCTATGAATGAAGCCTAAAAACAAAAGGCGTAAAAAATAATTTACAAACTCATTATTCAGGGAGAGAACCCTAAATCAAATAATACACATAATCAAAACCATTATTCCGATCAAGTGCTAGCTGCATTCTAATGAAGCCTATCTCGAGGAAGAGCCGGAAAATTGGGAAAATAAAATAAGATTTATCCCTTTATACACAATCTCAACATTCCACCTTCTACCTTGTGAGAAGGATGGCCCATCACTAATGGTTATTGGAAACCCGAAAAAGATATGTACTTCCACAATAGATGGTAAAAATATTTCCAAACATGTGAAAATCCAGGGAACTTGTTGCCAAATAATTGAATCTTGACGTTCGAAAAAATTCAGGTGATTACCTTAGCTTTTCCTTTTCTGTTTCTTGGTATCTAGGGAAGCATAGCCCTTACCCAACCCTGCAGGTGCAGCTTGACTATCTTGTGCTGATACCAGTATGTCCTTTTTCTCTTCTGATGGCTTGTTCGAAGGATGATCATTGGCTTCTTTCTTTGAATCATCATCAGTTGTTCCACTTGTACTGGCCTCAGAGAAAATCCCTGAATTTATGATGTTGAGGAGCTCAGCTAGTGGTGTCACAGCTTGGGCTGGAAGACTCTGTGGGTGAATCAAGAGGCCTTTAGCAGTAGCTTTCTTTCGAATCCTCTACCTCGAGGAATGGTCTCACCAAGTAGTGCTGCATTAATAGAATTGTTGGCAGAAGCACCAGAATTCCCAGCCCCTCCAGCTGCGGCAACAGCCTGGAAAACAAGCATAGCTCATCAAGAAAAAGATAAAATGATGACAGGATCAGCAGAATTCTTTATCTCAGGATATTGAAGACTTCCATTGGCCAAACTAGACATAGGAACGGAGAGGAGATTTCATATTACCTTCAAAATATCAATAGCTTTTTGTGTAGAAGCAGCAGTAATAGCTTGTCCTTTCTGCTTCTGCACATTCACCTTTACAAATTCAGAAAATTAAACTTTAAAACAAAAAGTGATTTAGAGTCGAAAAGTAAAACAAACACAGTCACAGTTTGGGGGCATTATTGATTTCATATACATTGAAATCGTAAACTACTTCAAAAACTTCAGCTAAGCTGAAAGTGAATCAACTTCCGTGTGAAAACCACTGACTTCTTTCCTTTTAAAATTATAAAATGTTCATGGAAAAGTTCAAGAAAAGTTATAAATATTCTAGCAAAATGGAAAAAGTCATGCACGTTTTCAATAGCAAAAACAGTTTTTAGTTTTATAAAACAGAAAACACTATAGAAAACAGAGAACCAAGTAATGCCCTTAAGCAGCAGAACAAATCTTAATAAACATGAATATATCACATAAGTATGCTATTACCTGAAGTTCGCGCATTTTGAAAGTCTTCATCCAGTTTTGAGAGTCTTTTGCTCTTGAATCCTCCTCACCAAGTTGTTTGACAAGTATATCATAGGTTTTCTGCTCATGCTGCACAGAGCAAAAGCTAACATCAGTTGGTTTCATTTTATAGCTTTGCTTCATATAACATGCAGATAATTACTAGAAAGAGACGTGCCTGGTAAGAAAGCTTGTAAGCGCCCATGCAGTTGAAGGCCATAGCAAGTGCATGATAACAAAGAGCAGTCTGTATATGTTCCTCGCCCAAGAGCCTCTCACTCTTTTTCAAGGCCTCTTGCAAATAATGAAGAGCTGTGTCCATCTTTCCAATATCCTGGTACATCATTGCAACATTAACGAAAGTCGCGGCCACATCTGGGTGGTCAGGGCCACATGAAAGACTCAGTAAGAGGAATGCCGATGACGTGTCGTAGTGCAAGTTCCATTTGGCTAAGTCCATGGTAGAAAAGAGCCATGTTACCATAACTGCAATACCATATTGCAAACCATGTGAATCAACAATCAGATCCCAAAGAGGAATGTTATCAGAAAACGGGGGTTGACGATGTTAGGAAGTGAAGTTCAAAAATAATGTCCCTCAGCTTACAGGGATCTAAAATGTCTTCAAGAGCATCTAAATGACTAATATTATTACACAATTTAAATAATATTTTTGCTATATTATCATAAGGAACAACTTCATTTAGGGTTTGTTTAGTATTGTGGTGCTGTGGGATGAAAGTTCTAAATGTCAAATATCAATGTAAAAATATGTGAACCGTACTATAAGTTGATGTTACCAAGCGACTTGTTTAATTTTGCTTTTGGAGCATGGCAGAACCACCACAATACCAAATGCACCCTTAGTTAATATCAATTAACTTAATAATAATTACATTAGCATAACATTTAAAGCATTTAAAATAACTCAATGCCATAGGAATTTAGGAATCAAGGAAATGGGATCCAAACTCGAAACTCATCAAATAAAACAAAATGACAGATACCTGTGAGCAGTATCAGGGTGATCCAAACCCAAGCAACGCTCATTGATGATTAGTTCCTTGTGTTGTTGCATTATAGCTCCAGCCATGTCTCCAGCATGGTATAAAACCATGGCAAGATACCTGAACATTTGATAAAGGGAAAAGTGTTAAAATTGGCTCAGAGTTCAAGGTGCAGATATATCAAGAAATAAAGACAAACTAACGAGAGAAATTGACATTAACTTCAAGAATTGGTCCCCATTTGATAGTTCAGACTATAACTAAGAGAACAAATTTATTTGGCTTGAGCTACCGCATCAAGCTCTAATAATTAGACATGTAGCTCACCGAGTTAACCTTGTTTCCAGTCCTAGTTGTGTTAACACCTTAATATTAAGCAAACAGATTTTATAAGCAAACAAAAAGGAATAAAAATCCACAAGGTTGAATCCCGATAACTACCTGCAGCAGTTAGCAACTTCTTGATGCATTGGACCTGTCACCTGAAATAAATTAAAAACGATAAAAGTACACTCCAAGAAATCTTTACACGACTGAATACTAACTGAATCAAATACCTGTTGTAATATTGAAAATGCCTCAGAAAATAATGTGTAGGCTTCGCTAAGGAGACCCTGAAATCGAGAGAAGCAGAACTTAACTACATTTATCCACTAAGAGACTATTAAGTCATATTAGCTAGCTACACTTATGTCAGAACTCTACATATGTCCTAATTTCCAATTTTATGTCGACTCCGGTGGATTCATGTGATTCATACCATCATGCATGTTTGCAGATTAGCCAAAACACATTCCATAACAATCAAATAACCCAAAATTTCAAATATAAGCTTATTAACTTAATTATATTGCTGTCTGCTTCACTATATAACCAATTAATTTGCTTTAATGACAAGAACTATATAGATGAATCCACCTGTCAATGTAGCTAATGAGTTTCCCCTGTCAAAATAATTCTCGCTTCAAATATTCTTCAGTTCTAGGAGTTACTTGTAGGACCCGTTTTCAATGGTCATAAACAACAAAATAAAGTATGGTGCTTACCTCAGCTAATTGGACTTTCCCCATTTCAACAAGGTGCTTAGCTTCAGAAAATACGGGAACCGAATGCTTCAAAACAGGATTAAGATTCAAGATATCTGATGTTTGGAAAGGTGTTGCAGCATTAAAATCATATTTACGAGCTGCAACAGTTATGCCCACCTGTTAAGGAACCATATTCAATATAGGAGATCAAAACCAATTCCAGTGTCCAAGATTTTAAAGTGAATATAACACACTGTGCAAAAACAAGGTAAAGAAATAGCTATATAAGAATTGATAATACCTTCTGGCAAAGATTATGCATAACAGAAATTTTCGTAACTCGCAATCTTGCATCCTCCGGCAACTCAAACTACACCAAAAGAGGAATTATTTTGATAAATGTACCAATGCACAACACCAGCAATAAGATCAGACTGGACATATTAGAGACCTCTGAAATGTAGATAAATTCATCTTTTCTCTATAGAATTATTATGAGAAATGATAATTCAACAAGCATGCAAAACAGATGTCATCCCCTCCCTGCTAATGACTTGTTATCCAAAGAACACCATACTACACATTCCTAGATTGCCAAACTTTATTTAAGAGCAGAAAGGAATTAAAGGACTCATTTTTAACCAAATTAATTCAATCGACTTTCAACTTCGAACTTCCAATGTCCAAGGGATATCTAATCTTCATGGTACACATCTCTTAAAAATAAAGGAAACTAATACCTGATATTTCAACTTCGCAAAGTCTTTGAGGTCAGACCATAGAGTTTCTGAGCTAAAAATCATATAAGAGGAATGATGACAATTCGTAGAAGCTCTGCCTTTCCACCTGGCATGGCCCTTAGATGACTTGCCAGAAGATTGATGACCTGTTTGGTCCTGCTGATACCAACAAAAATCACAAGCCTATTCCTCCAAATAAACAACAAACTTATCCTTTTACCACGAAATGGTAAATAGTTCAGTTCATTACAGTCTGAATAAACAGTAATAAATAAGTGACCTCAAACATTGTCTTTAAGAGCTTAGTGGTATAATACATTTAACAGAATCATCACATGTATACAAGGACACATACCTTCTTTTGAGCTCTAGAGTGCACATTATTAGCAGTAACTTTTCCCCCAACAGCTTGACAACTTCCAAATAAACAATTGAAAAGATGTGCAATGGCTGGGCCAAGATCATGATCCTCTGTCCATCTCGAAACATCCTGCATAACCAGAAAAGGGAATCAAAAGGGTATGTTTGAGCTAAACATAACTTATATGTGCCCCCAAACTTTTGACATATTTAGAGGAATAAAATTCATAAATCAGTTTAAAGCCTGCAAAAGAATAAGAAACCTAAAAAACTAATCCAAAAATTAAGAAAAGAAACACTCCAATAGTTTAACCTGAGCATTCAGGTTTCTGCATTAAATCATGTCTAGACAACAAACAGAGAAAAACAATAACGAGTTTCCAACAACAAAACATAGAGAATTATGTGAACTAGTGTTTAACAGATAAAGTACAATCAATAAAAAACCTTCCAGGCAACATCAGATGTAATGGGATAAGTAAAGAAACCACCTTGAGAACATGCTTAGCAGATCTAACTACAATTTCATTAGAACAAAGATCCCATAGATGAGGTAAATGTTTGATCCCATCAGTTCATAAATCGTATTTATATTACATCACATTACAAAATCTTTATTAGTATGTACAAAGAGTATCAAAATGTTATCAAGTGTGTTGATTTATATTGATACAATATTTTTAAGTGTATGAGCATATAATTATACTTGAAACCATGAATTCTATTAAATATAAATATATTAATATGATATAAAATTTATAATAATTATATAAAAAAGAATTAGAATTTTTAATTTTTCAAACATATTGTCTTCAATAATTTAATTATATGTCTATTTCAGTACTTTAATACTAAAATTTACCAAGCACTCATAATTTACTTTTGAAAACACATATCATTTTTAATAACATAATTTATCAAACACTTGATTACATTTTTTAACAATTGATTATTTATCAACACAATAACAAAAGCTTATAACATAAGCAAAAGCAATCCAAACTAGCCTTAATTTTTTTTCAAAACCATAGCAGAAGCAGAATTTTTTAAATTTCCATCTTAATTTCACAAAAAATAAAATCCAAAACTTAAATGGTCATGAAATAAAATTTTATTTAAATCATGTTGCATTTAATATAATTTAAAAATAAATAAAATATGTTTTATAAAATTAATTTTTAGTGAAGTTTTTTTTTTATTTTTTTTATTTTATGTTAATATTTTACATCTACAATTTTTGTCTTATTATAATTATGGATTAAAAGGCTAAAAGTTACTGTGTCATGGTTCTCACATTTGCATACAGTACATTCATCCATAAGACACCTTTAAATAGCCCATTGGATTGTCAATCCTTTCAAACGCTATAACGAGTAGTTAATGGGCCTTTATACAGAGTTCATCAAGATTGTTGCTGACTGGCGCAAGCTCTTGCACAGACTAAAAGTCTTCTCAATCATATACTATAAGTTATCATATTTTGCTATTTTTAAATATAAGACTACATGCAAACAGCGCCTAAATTTTAAATTGAATCTATAATTTTATAAGTTAGGACTTTTGAGTAAAATATTAGTATATGGATGACATTTATAGTAAATATTATATTGTACTAATAAATTTATAATACTTTTTTTATATTTATTCAAATTTAATATATTTATTAATCGTATTAGATATTTTTAATTTAGATACGAATCGTTTATTAATTGTATTATTTATTTATTAATTATGTTATTTATTTATTAAATAGATAAAATAATACGATATAATTATTAATTTATTAAATAAATAATTAGGTTATAACTTAATTTAATTAATTAATTAATATAAAATTTTATTTTTCTAATTAATTATTTATTTAAATATAAAATAAATATTAAAATATAAATAATTAAAATTATTATATTAAATAATTATTCGTTAAGACACGATTATTTATTTAGTTAATTATATTTTAAAGTGAATAAATAAATATAAAAGATTAAATTGATATTAATACAATACGAATAAGAATAAATTATTATTTATATTATTTTTTTTTAAATTTAAACTTATTTAATTATTTTAAATTTATATGGAATAATTGTGATGACCTAAATTGCCCGTGGTTGTGTAGGAGATAAGAGATTTGCCATCTTTTAATTGACTTTTCTAATGTTACAACTCAAAACCATAGCCATTGTATTAATATTTAAAAAAAATTAATTACTTGCCGTGTATGCCTATAATCTTTTCATAGTGTTCCTTGCTTGTATGATGGTCATAAGCAACACAAATTCCACACGATTCACCAAACCAATTTAAGGAATTGGGAGTACCCATAAATATATCCAATTTTTTTATTGAAAAAAAAAAATTAAAATATTATATGGCCACAACGATTATTTAATCAAATAAAAAGTTAATTAAATTATATAAAATAAATATTAAAAAATGATTTAAAATGTTATATATCTCGACAATATTTATTAATTATAAATTTTGTAATTGTAAGTATATACTCTTATAAATTTATAAAATATTTTATAATTATAAATAATTGATTCAAATTATTATTATTATTTTTAATTAATTTAACTAGTAAAATTAGAGGGACATTTACCTTTTTTTTGTTATATTTTATGAAATATTATATAAAATTTTTTATTTCGAATATTATTGAATTTAATTTTTATATAAAATTTTATTATTTTTTTGGCAAAAACGAAACGTTAAAAGTAAAATAGTATAATACGTGTGATAATTCTAAATTTAATCTAAATTAGTAAAAATAATTAAAATATGAAACGCCAATCTCAATTGTTCGGCTAAAGTGCGCCGCACTCAACGCTTTATAAAAGAAGGCTCAATCTCCCGCCTTTACTAGACTACTAAACCTCTGTCGTCTTCTCATTTCTCTTCTGCCTTTCGAGAAAAAAAGATTCCAAAATTGAAATTTAATTAAATAAATAATTATGGACCTACCGGTGATAGATCTAGCGCCGTACTTGTCATCGATCGAAGACAAAAATTGCAGCGACGGTGATGCGGCGAAGGCTGTGAGTGGACTCGGTGAGTTGTGTAGGGAAGTGAGTCGGATCCTGAGCGAAACGGGCGCGTTGTTGGTGAAGGATCCGAGGTGTACGGTGGAGGATAACGATCGTTTTTTGGATATGATGGAGAAGTACTTTGAGTGTCCGTCGGAGATCAAGCGGTTGCAGGCGAGGCCTAATTTGCACTACCAGGTGAAAATTTTTGATTTTTTTTTTTCAATTTCTAGCAGCATAAGTTTTGAGTTGCCAAGCAATATAACTGAGAAAGAAGGAAACTTCTGTATTTGGAGAAATGTACTAAATGTGAATTATATTAGGCGAGCGTTTAGGTATGTTTTAGGAAACTCTTGTAATGTTTTATATTTTGTTTGGTTATCGAGAAAAGGAGAGAAAGGAAAGAAAAATTTAAGAATTTGACTAAAATGTAGTGAACAAGGGTTAAATTTAAAATCTTAAAAAGTCAACCGAATGTGTAACCAGGCTTATTTACAAGTTATTAGATTTCTTTTTGACTGCAAGAGAAGGCGGAAAAAGAAGAGAGATGTTTCACGGAGTTGCAGTATTTTTTTCACACGTCGTTAGGCAAGAATCCAATATAATGTTTGGAGTTAATATAGTGCATTTGATCTAAGGGGTTTGATATGCAGTAGAATGTTCATTTCAAGTTCCTAATTTACCAACAATGCCTCTTTCAGTTGTTTGGTAATATTTGATGAAGTAGAGTTTTTTTCCATTTCCTGTTCCTGCTTGATTAGGCTTTGGTGGGTTTGATGACTGAAAGAGGTAAAGTCAAGTCATGTTCAATTTTTTTTTTGTTGTCTAAACACTCCCTTCTGAGAGTCAGGCAGAGAGCAAGATTTCAGTTGAAAACTGGATAGAAGTCTTGATTTCCTTTTTTTTTTTTTTTCTATGAATAGAATCTCAATAGGGTTAAGAAAAATTTGTTCATAGTATAAGCTTGTTGGTGTATTATGTATAAATATATTGAAGATGGTTTCTTGTGTGACTGAGTTCACAGGTTGGAGTGACACCAGAAGGAGTAGAAGTTCCAAGGAGCCTGGTTGATGAGGAAATGCAAGAGAAGCTAAGAGCAATGCCTAAAGACTCTCAACCATCCATCCCCACAGGACCGGATCCCAAATGGAGATACATGTGGAGAGTTGGTCCTCGGCCAACAAAAACCCGCTTTCAGGTTTCATCTTTCTTCCCATTCCATTCATGTGCTTTGACTATTGTATTCCAACTTCATCCTTTCTTGCAGGAACTTAATTCAGAGCCTATCATACCTGAAGGGTTCCCTGAATGGAAAGATACCATGGACTCCTGGGGACATAAAATGATATCTGCAATAGAGGTATGTTGATACCTCAGTCTGGTTTGCTTGCAGTGACCAATATGC
>JAWDEX010000012.1:3568667-3581633 GCA_035221805.1 Trichilia hirta
TATATAATAAAAGGGTAAAAATATTATTTTGCCCCTGTATTTATAATTAAGAAGATTTTGAAAAAAAGGATGATTTTGGTCATTTTACACTAATTCGATTGAACGAATCCCCTAATTCATTTAAAAGAATCACTCGCCCCTTTTTCAAAAATTTTCTATGTTGAGCTCATTCAAATCAATCCCCCGATCGTTCGAATGAATTATTTCGGCCTCTTTAAAATTTTAGTGTCCTTAGTTTAGTCGAATGAATTTTTCTATTCAATTGAACGAATCTTTTAATTCGTTCAAACGAATTTCCTCTGTACGTTCGATTGAACGAATCATACACTTCGATTGAACTTACACGTTAAACTGACAAATATCATTTGAGTCCATCAAAAAATGAAAACGAACACCTTAAACTTGCAAATATCATTTGAGTCTATTTAAAAATAACAATTCATTCTCATAGCTGTGCTAATCATCTTTCGTGTAATCACAAATATAACCTCAATTACTCTGTAAATTGATCATTTTAACCTTGAGTTATATTCTCGAAACTCACAAAAACTCCATTTTCACCCCAGGCTATTCTAAACCAAACTTTTTCTCCCCAAATTTTACACTCTTATTTCAATACCACACAATCTATGCATAATTTACTAACAGATCATTATTACGACAATTTATCCAAAATACCCCCGAAGGTCAAAATTACTTAAATACCCCTAATTTTAGAAAACTGATCTTACAATTTACGATCACAAGGTGTTATGAGTACGATGGCGAAGCTGAGAAGTGTAAAAAGCTGGTGAAGGAGTCATTTGAGTTGCTAGCAAAACTGTGCTTTGATGATATTTTGGGGCCAATGAAGAAACTGGGTTTGTGGGTATATGGAAAACAGGTTATGAATGTAAGTAAAAGGTATGATGAGTTATTGGAGAAGGTTTAAAAGGAATACGAAGAGAGAGCAAAAGGACAAGATGATGAGACAAAAAACATAGATTTGATGGATATTCTCTTGAAGATTTATCAGCATGATAGAGTAGAAATTAAAGTTACCATGACTCATATCAAGGCTTTCTTTCTGGTAATTATACACCAATTGTTGTTTTTAACCTAACAAGTTTAGGTTGTGCTTTTAGCCTAATTCTGCTCTCTTTTCAGGGTCTCTTCGTTGCAGGCATGGATACCACAACTGAAACTCTTCAATGGACCATTGAAAAGCTAATCAACCATCCTGATGTATTTAGGAAGCTCTGGCAGGAAATAGAATCAGTAGTTGAAGAACTAGACTAGCTGAAAAATCAAATATTCCAAGCCTTCCTTATTTACAACTTATAGGGAAGTAAACACTAACACTATACGAACCAGGACCAGTATGAACTAGAGAATGCTGGCAAAATTATCAAATCAGAGGATTTGAAATCCCCGGAAAAAACTGCTGTTGCAATCAACCTCTATGCTATAGTGAAAGATCCTAAATCATGGGAAAATCCTAACTAATTTTGTCTCGACAGATTCTTGTTTTCCTTTGAAGAACAGGATGATTTAAACAATGTTAACAATGAAACAAAAGGACAGAAGCTCAATTTTGTTCCTTTTGGAGCAGGGAGAAGAGGGTATCCTAGATTAATACTAGCATTTTCTGGTATGCATACTGCGATTTCAGTATGGTTCAATGCTTTGATTGGAAGGTTGGTGGAAATAGAAATGGAGATGTAGATTTGCTAAGACTAATATGAAAGCTGGATCAAGAATGTCATTGGATATGGCTAAGATAATTTTATGTATTCCCATAATCCACTTCAACCCATTAGATGCTTGATTTCTTGAACATTATAAGCACATAATCTTGAAGGATTTCAAGGATGTTCATCTGTATAATTCATCAAGTTCCCATTGTCACTGCCATTAGAGTTTAAGTTTTGGGGTGAAGTAAAACCCTAACATGGTTTGAATTAGTATAACCCACAGTTTGTATTCGATTCCCTTAACATAGTATGTAGTTTATTTTTTATTTTTGTTAGGCTTGCTCTATGTGACAAATCTTTTAATATCAACCTGTTACTTAAGTAACAAGTTTCTAAGAATTAATATAAACATGAATATTGAGAATGGATAAATATTAGCCAAATACATAAGAAAAGAAAAGAAAGAGTACAAAATAAAGATGCTAATACATAGTATATAGAGGTTGTCAACTTTAATAGGTAATAACATAGGGAAAAATAATAACAAATAAATCAATTTTCTAGATTTAGATTAAAAGGAAAGGATAATATATTTAAATGAAACTATTTGTGAAAAATTAGAAAAAAAATAATAAAAAAGAAGAAAAATCTAATGATATATATAATAATGTTAAGAAATCCAAATTTTTTGTATAAATTTCGTATATGAATTAAGGGTAAAGTATATATTCGTCCTTAAAATATATATCAATTTCTCAATTTACAAATAACATAAAAGTTTTGTGTAAAAAAATAATGCTCAATCCTAAAAAATATATGGATGAGTAAGCATCAAACGGAGAAAAACTGACCACTTGGGTAAGATTCAGTGACAGAAAATTAATGATTTAGCTTTGGATGGGAAGGAAAATCCGGTAATCTGTTACTTACCATCTTGCTGCTCCTTTTTCTCCAACTTATATTTCTATTTTAAGCAAAGCTTTACATATAGTATATATATAAACTTTCTTTAATGAATCGCTTCAAGAGTTTCATCAATCACAACCCATTAAATCTCTTACCTTCAATCTTCTCTGTTTTTGAGATCTCATGGCTCCCCCGTATCTTCCTCTGTTTTTGGTTTTGTTCTCTGTTGTAGGTACAGCAAGAGCCGTATTGATTCAGATTTATAATTGCTCGGTTTCGAAGAATGTTTGTTTGTTGATGGGATTGCTTTGTTTGGTTTACAGGAGCAGATGCTGCACTATTTACCCAGCGAAACAAGTGCAAGGAAGCAGTATGGCCGGGAATCCTCGCCGGCTCAGGACAACTTTTACTGAAGGATGGGGGTTTCACTTTAAAAACCGGTGAGAGTATTCAAATTGATTCACCAAAAGGGATGTCCGGATGATTCAGACGACGTACCAGATGAACATTTGATTAATCCGGCAACGAAAAGTGCATCACAGGTGACTGCGGTAACAAGCTAGCATGTGGCGGAGCAGGAGGTGAAGCACCGGTATCACTGAGTTTACACTTGATGGCCTTAATGATTTCTATGATGTTAGTCTTGTTGATAGCTACAATTTGCCAATATCCATCCATCCGAGTGGTGGAACTGGCCAATGCAAGATTGTTGCGTGTGTTTCGGACTTGAACCAAAGTTGTCCAGCAGAACTGTAACTGAAGGATAACAACCGCGTTGTTGCATGTAGAAGTGCAGGTATGGAATTCAACACGCCAGACTATTGCTGCACTGGTCAATTTGGAGACCCTGACGCGTGCAAGCCAACTAATTTCTCCAAAATCTTCGAGGATTCTTGCTCAGATGCTTACAGCGATGCATATGATGACAAAACCAGTATATTCACTTGTGCTAATACCAATTACGCGATCGATTTCCGCTAATGTTGTCCATGGATATCACGAAATAGATACATCATTATATGAAACCAAACTCTAGTAGTAAAACGACACGAAAATTGTATTAATCAATGTTCGCAAAGCAACTTTGCTTCCCTTCAATTCTAACTTCTGTACAAGAAATCTTCGAGCATGCAAAAGACAATTGTGTTCTTATATGTTGTTTTGCCTTGTAATGATCGTAAGAATTGTGACAAAAAAAACAAGCAATATTTTATCAAAAACAAGGACTCGGTAGTCGAAATGAAATTTATGGTTTCCACTGTCGCATATTCAATCCATTGATAGGTTTTTATTTTTGCACCCCCCCTCCCAAAAAAAAAGACAGAATATTCAGGTAAAATTGCAATTTGCATACTTTCATGTATGTTTGAGAAGTCTTCTGTTCGAGCTGGATTACGGTGGGCTAAAGTTCTGACAAAATCAGTTAGCTTTGTTTTACAAGAATGTATGAACAGCAGCAATCCATGCTGCAGAGAGTGAAGGAAGAATAATCCTATGATGATTTGCAACAATTATAACTTCTTGCCACAGGTTCTGGCTCCTGCCCCGGGACAACAATGTTGGTACCCATAAGAAGCGATGAATTCCCACCAGATTCCTGCTCATCATTGGCAACAAGAGCCCTTTTGCTAATAATTCGATAAATCTCTGTCAAGACCGCAAGGAATGCAGGTTCAACGTTAGTGGACTCAAGAGCTGAGGTCTCCATGAAAAACAGGCCTTCCCTTTCTGCAAACTCTTTTGCGTCCTCAGTTGATACAGCTCGAAGGGTTCCCAAGTCAGACTTGTTGCCTACAAGCATGATGACAATGTTATTATCAGCATGTCCCCGCAGTTCATCTAACCACCGGGTGACATGATCAAATGTCTGACGCTTAGATATGTCATATACCAGCATTGCCCCCACAGCACCTCTGTAATATGCACTCGTTACAGCTCGATACCTGAGATCACAACCAATACAGTGTACAAAAAGAACCACATAAACGTATTACTTGTTCCAACATACTGATCACAAACACCGGAGTAATTATAAAGATATATTTTGAAAAATTCATGCATAATAATAACAAACAGGGTTCAACTCATTACACATTATCATAGGAGAAAATACAGAAACTCTCTCTCTCTCCCTCCTGTACATGCTCCAAGTAGCGGTAAGTTGGAGCAAGGTTTAAAATGATATAAACCAAGTAATTAATTAGGATCAAATTCAGCACATACAAGTAAATATTATACGACCAGAAGGTCCTTTCATAAATTATGCCACTAAGATCACTTCATCACATACTTTCCTCGTGCTGGCTGACACATTTTGCATAACACAACTAGAAAAAGTGACGAATTATTATTTCTAAAATAGGCACATATTAACTATTAAGATCAACGAAAATGTTTCACATTGGTTTGAACAAACAACATAATAACCTCAGTTCACGGTCACATTTACTTGTAAGAATCCAAAGCTTACAACTTATTGCCTTTGCTAGCGATGTGGGATGTAATGTAATCTCATCCAATTTTAAACATAATTTCATGAATTCAGATTGAACTTTGAACAAACACAAAGGATTGTCAAATTTGTTATTTTACAACCGTCAGTAATTGTGTGAAACAAAAATGTAAGATCTCATAACTTAGCAGTTCTTCGAACATAAACAATTAATCCCAAGTTCAGGACAATTACTCATACAAAACCCTAATCAACAAATCTGAAGCCAATACAAAAATATGAAAAATTTCAAAATTATTTAAGACAAAAGTACCTCTCTTGACCTGCAGTATCCCAAATCTGAGCTTTGACAGTTTTGTTGTCAATCACCAGAGTTTTCGTTTGAAATTCAACTCCGATAGTTGCCTTTGAATCTAAACTGAATTCATTTCTTGCAAAACGAGCCAAAAGCTGAGACTTTCCAACCGCAGAGTCTCCGATCAAAACTATCTTGAACACGTAATCGATTTTATTATTGTAAGTACCTTGATGAAATTTCGACATTGTTAAAGCTTTTACAGCAAACTCAGTTCAATAATCTACTCTATACGATCAAGTAAGAAACCCCCCAAAAAATCTACTAAAAAACGGAAAATTTTCGATCAAATTACAGTTTTTGAGCTGAAGCAATCGAAAAGGAGAGATTTTGTTCAAGATCAGAGATGGGTTTGTGGGAAAAAGCAAGAAACGAGGAAGCACTTTTGGAGGCAAGAAGTGCTTTTGACATGAACAGAAGAAACCCCGCGTCAAAGGGATGAATGACTTTAATCTGTTTTCTTAGCTTTGTAAGCCCTCCGTTTCATGGAAAATGAAAACAACGAAAAAGGAAAAAAGAAAAGAAAAATCAACTACGGACTATAATATTTTAATGTAATTTAAATAACTAAATAATTAATTAAAAAATTATTTGTTCAAGTCAATATAGAACATAAATAAGAAATTGCATTTTTCCAATTTTTTAAAAAAATATATTTTAATGCCTATTCATAATATAATTTTGTTGTAAAATTTTTGTTTAAGGGCAAAATAAACTATTTATATTTTTAATTTTTAAATTAAAAAAGTAGAAAAAAATGCAGTCAAGACAAGCTAAAATAATATAATCTTTCAATAATCTTTTTTATTAATTAAAAAATTAATATTAGTTTTGGATAATTTTTATATTATTACAAGATAGCATTAATTAAATGAAATTAAATTTTGTGTTCTATATGCCTTCTTAATGTAATTCTTGCTATAAGGTACGTCAAATGTTGCATACGAATATCCCCATCAAACATCCACCAATTATTCATATATTTATTAAGAGTCATACCATTGTTTCTTGTACTAAACCCTCTCTAAGATTTCCCAGAAGACTAATCAAATTTTTTACCAGTCAAATGTCAATATTGATCAGTGAAGAATTGGAGTAACAGTCAAATTGGGCTATGTCTATGATTCTTCCTTCAAACTGTCGGCCAAAACCTTAAAATATTGCACTTCGCATGCAAGAAATTACAGGGAAAGAAAGAAACTTCATACAAGAAGATTACATTTCACTGAATTGATTTATCTTACAACAAATTTCAGCAACAACTTTTTTTCAACCCACTATTTCTCACTACTCACACTATTCTATTATATATGCATTTTGCATTGGAAAGCTTCTTCTTCTTCTTCGTGTTTTCAATCTCCTAACTTCCTACAGCTATCTGTTCAGAAACAAATCAAGCAGCACAAGTTTTATTTGAATTTCAATATTGTTACTATTTGCTTGGACACGTGCACTTTGCCTTGTTATCTATGAGTGTCTGCGAGAAAAGGAAAGAAAGAAACTGATTAGGGAAGATGGTGACGGTTAGCAAATCATGTGAAGTTCGATTAAAGGGTTGTATCCTTTTATGCTACCTTAACTTGTTTCTGAAGATCTTTAATGTACTCGACTGCCAAATCTAACATGTCGGCTGTGTTCATTTGCTGCCAATAAGGAAGTAAAGAAAACGTCTTAGTTTTTGAGTAACAATTTGGTCTTAAAGTACTTTTGAGTGATGATTCTAGAGTCTTTAACTACCTTGTCCATGTTTGGGAAAAGGTCTTGTAATTTCCTCATTCGTTCACTAATCCGTGTTCTTCTAACCTGTAATTCACATAAGCACATAAAGATGTTGATTGATAGAAAGTATTTTAAAAAATTATGAGTACAAGAAAGATCTAATTTGATATAATGGATGAGATTTGAGTACCCTCTCTGCAATGCTTCGTGGATGAGTAGCACAACCTCGTTTGGCTCGAATCTTGCAAGGAACAGAACCTTGAAAATGTAAGAACTTCTCTGCGACAGCCATCTCAGCAGAAGTTTTAGGCAAGCTCAAATGATGAAGCAAGCGAGTAGGCTGGTTTCCCAAATTCCCATTCTGATTGATGATCATGAGACTATCAGTAACTAGATAAAGCCTACAGAACAGAAGAAAACTCATATCATCTGCAATGTATGCTTACCTGAGTTTCTGAAGCGTTTAAACCGAAAAATACATTGCTGTCATCATCTCGGACTCTCTCAACACCACTGAATGAAGAATTGTCCCAAGAATCATGAGTGAAATTAGATATGTGTTGATTACTGCTACCATTATTATCGTTCAAACTTTTCTCAGGGCTACTAGTCCTGATGCTTTGGTTCCAATGTTCAGGAATCTGAGGCATAAATCTTGAAGACGATCTGGACGAAAAGTTTATGTGAGTACCTAACCGACTAGTTGATGTGCTAGTTTCCCCATTGGTACCACTACCAGCTCGAAAACATCCAACATCTCTCATCATGCCATAGCCTGTTAGTCATTAACAAACTTGAACAATTAATTTAAGAACAGGATACAAATATATTTGTGACATCATATAAACAAGCAAGCATTCTCAAAACATAAATACCATCTAAATAAAACGCGATCAACTCGAATTGTCAAGGTAAGATTTTGAGACTATAAATTTTCACCATAATCCATCTCTTTCTTCCAATACAAGCTCTCAATTCCAAAAAGAAAGAGGGATAAAAGAAAGGCATAATGGTGAACTGACACTTGAGATCCCTTCTACACGTTATGTAAACGACGTTTAATCAATATATTTCATATTTCTACGTCAATAATTTGTATTAGAGGAAGAATTTGATACTTTTGATTGCTTAAAACTGCAGCAAAGGAATATTTATATTATATTTTGCTCCTGCATTCACGTTTGACTTCAAAGATAGTTATCATTTGCGACTTGAGTAAGCACACTGATATTCAAACAACAAAATCTATATTTTCTAATAACACTTGACATAAAGAATACACAAAATGACAGGGAAAAAAAAACTATAGATTATAAATATAAAACAGAGTAAAATACCATTGTCAACGCCCAAATTGGAGAAAAGTCCAGCCGGTGAGCTGTTTTGCCTAATAAGATTAGAGCCATTTCCGATATCCGTCTTCTTTTGCATCGAATTCTCCAATCCCATTGACGTCACAACAGTAAACGAATCATCCATACCAGTATCAACACTCACTGGCTTACCATTTGCAAAGCCATGCACCGATAAATTTTGGTACATCATCTGTGATGAGCCATTAGCATATTCTACCCCTTCTTGTTTCATAGCCTTCTCTCCAAATTTTTGCAATTCGTGAGAACCAGAATCACCAGAACCATTTGGCATAACCATATATTTTGCAAGAAAAGTATCAATTTCAGGACTTGAGGGTCGAAAATATCGAAAATCCTCATAATTACCACCACCACTACCATTGTTGTTACTCCCATTAGCAAGACTCCCAAGAAATGAAGTTGGTACTGAGTGAAAACGCGTTAAACCAGAGTTATTTTGCTGCTGGTTATAGTTTTGTTGATGGTAATGAGGACTTGAATCCATGAATTCTTCACTTTTCCTGAAGTCTCCTTCAGGATATTTCAAATTACGAGTATACAAAATGGACATGTTTCCTGAAAAACAATGTGAACCATCATAATTATAAATCATTTTCTATCCCTTTTTCCTTTTCTTCTCAATCACTTACCAAGCAATTCAAGAACAACAATGGAGTAAATACCTGAAAAGTAGGCTATTAAGTACAACTCCAAGCTGCACTATTGCTTACAAGTCTTCAATTCTTCACCTCTAAGCAAGACTTCCCCGTTTCTTCACCCCAAAAGCTGCAAAAAAGAGTCAAGAAAACTCAACTTTCAAGAAAAACCCGATCACAAAATGATCTTTGTTTTACACATGAAACCATAAAATTCAGAAATCAAACCAATCCAACTTCGAGGATCAAACACAGAAGCAGTAAGTGCAAGCAAGACAAGAAAATCTCTAGACAACCAATACCTTATACTTCTGGTCTGAATCTAAACCAGCTACTGGTTTTCTCTTGAAAGCGCTGAACCAAAAAACAGAGCAAAAGACACAGACAACACTCGAGAGAGAGGATCAAAATCCAACTCCTCTTGTCCCTCCAGCAGCCGCATTTATGCATCATGTAGTTTCAAAAACACCCTGAACTTTGCACAAAACTACAAAACTACCATTTATGATGCAAAGCGGTCCATGAAAATCTGACTAGACCGTGAGAAAATGGACAAACAAGCATCTGAGTTGACTAAAATACCCTAAAAATAGTGATCAAATTACCTGGATTGGATATATATTTAGGATATACAGGATGTTTTATTTATTTATTTTTATTTCATTTTGGAAAAAACCAAAAAAGAAGTTGATTGATGTTTTTGTTCGTCCGTGATCGGTATTGCGGGCGGGTTGTGTGTTTCCATTATTATTTTCTTTTTGGAAAGGGAAAATAAAGTATGGTCCCTAACGTTTGTATTTTTATAATATGACCTAGTTTACCTATTTTTACGACAAATAGGTCCCTAATTCTATTAAACCCCGTTCTATTAAAATAATTAAAATACCCCACATGTTAAATTTTTTTTGGGACCTTACTGAATTAAAAAATATACCAGAACTTTACTTAATTGGATTTATTATAACATATCTTAAAAGTTTTAAGAATGATAATTTGAATCGATTATCATGTTGAACAAAAAATTAGTATATTTTAAACCGGCATAAATATAATCTATTTAATAATTATAGTAAGAGTATAAAATTCTAATTTGACTAACTCTAACTCAAAAATTTCATGTTAAAATATTACAACAGTAATTTCGTCATTTTAAATAATGAATGTAATTATCACAAAGTAAGGAGCTTTTTACAAAAATATAAAAAAGTTTGAGGATCCAAATGTTATTATCCATCTAAAAAGATAAAAAAATAATTTAACCTTATCTAAACTTGAAAGTATATGGATCTCTTTGAATACGATGCTTGGCTTGTGGCTTTCATAGAACGTGGAGAGTTATTGTATGCGGTGTGTGCGGGTGTGGGGACTATAAAACGTAGCGTATTGGGCGATATTACTACCAATGGGCGTTCTTTGGTTCCTAGCAACAGGCAAGATTGGGCAGGGACATTGAATGAATCGTTTCTCTTTATTTTTAATTTCGACAATTGTTATTTAAATGTTTGCAATCTAGTCCACTTACAATTCACATGTCAACTTCATAGTTTCTTGATCTATCTATGTATGTTTTCTTTAATATACATAACCTAATTATAATTTATTAGATTAAATTAAATTTAAAATTTTAAAACATGCTGATTTAGATGTTTAAGTGACCATTTACATAAAAAAATTCAATCCCATTAATTCCTTTCTCAAGTCTTGAATTTTTTTTTTCTTAATGTCGTTAATTGATTAATTTTATACATTGTTATTTATGTATACACTCGCATATATACTAATAAATTTATATATTTATAAGCTTTGAATGTCTATTATTATTTTTTTTTAGATATATTTTAATTATCCTAATGTCAACATTTAGAGAGAGTCGTGTCACGCGAGTCTTAAGTATAAATGCCTCTAATTTTTAATATTGTCAACTTAATAATATGATTTGTAAAAATTTAATATGTATAGGCGTAAATATACCTTAACACTTTTGAATCTAATTACTTATTTTTGCACTTTATTACTGATTAGGTTTTGCTATCGAGTATCCTTAAAACACTTGTTAAAATTTTTATATTTATTATTTATAGTAATTTTTTAAATATAAAAAATTTAACAAATATCTTAAAAGCACTCGTTAATAAAATACTTACTAATTAACTGAATTATTAATCCAATATTATTTTTGAATGGTATATTTAAAAATAATAAAATTATATTTACTTTTATTTCTTTTTAAAATGTGCACATTGATTTATTCACTTGATATATAGTTTATAATTATATTTAGTAAACAAAATTAACGGTATGTCACAATTTTGATCCATTTGTAGCAGTAAAAGCAATAGTACAATAAATTAAATAAAAAATTTATTAAAAACCAAATAATTAATTTTTAATTATAATTATATCGTATAAAATATAACTTTAATTTATATACAAATTGACTCTTTTGATATTAATTAGTATTAGATTACTAAATTTATTTTAAGCTTGGAAGGTTCAATGAAGAAATGATATAAAAAGACAAAAGCAAGAAGAATTTTGGGTCAATAAATTATTAAAATTTGAAAACCTTCTCTGCAATTATGCAAAAAAAGATAATAATTAGCTGTTCTTTTGTTAATTAAATAAAAAAAATTTAATAATCTCAATTAGCAATAATTAAATCCAATTATTATCTCGTGATCCTCAATCAATTTGGTTAATCATGATTGTTTCATCTGTACCTTCTGATGTGTTGACTTGTTCAATAGTCAACATTCTTTTTTTTCACGAAGTCAACCTATTTAATTCAAGAGAAAATTTAAAGTCAAAATTATTATCTTGGATAGATAACATCGAGCTATCATTGACCATAATTATCAGTCAACTCTTATGATTTTGGTCCATCATGCCGACTCATTAATTTCTATTTTTTTTCTAGAATTTAAAAAAAAAATAAATTTTGACACGTGGTTGAAACTAAATTAAACTAGAAATTGAATTAATGCATTTTGCCTCTTAACAAATGTGTTATTCAAAAATAAAAACTAAAAGATTAAATTAATTATGTTAGTATTTATAATTTAAATTAAAAAATAATTTGTTAACTGTTTGCATTTTGCAAAGCTATTATCATTTAGTTATAAAATATTTATATTTATATTTATTTTAATTTATTATATTTTTATAAATTCAAAATTATAACGAAGGAATTAATAATCGTTCGGCTCATTTATCATGACCAACAAATTTATAAACAACGACCATGCAAATTTTTTTGTATGTGAAGCTAAATTGAATCAAAATTTAGCCAACTTGAATTGATCAAGTACTTGAATTCTTAAATTTAGCACCTCATAAGGAGGGTGGCTCCATATAAAATAAAATAAAATAATAAAAAAATAACATATGAAATACTTTTCTACATTCACATTTAATAAAATACAAGCTCTTAAAATATGAATTTAGTACAAATCAATGTTATTATTTAATAATAAAATAAAGTTGATTTATTATAAAATAGTATTAATTTATACTAAATTTTTGAAATATTTGTCTCATCTCGGTCAGTTTAGGTATTGTTTATAAAATTTTCGACAAATTTTGATAAGTCATTTTGTTGCAAATTTTAAAAATTTATATTTAATTGTCATTTTTTGACCAAATATACCAACATGCCTTTTAAGTTATAAAAATAATAATGTGTAATATTTGTCTTATTTTGTTAAATTTATTTTATTATTAAATAATAGCATTAATTTGTATTAAATTTATATTTTAAGAGTTTTTTTTATACTTAATTGCTTGAATTTATTTATTTTAGATAATTAAAGTTGTTTGTTTTTGACTTAATGGACTATAAAACTATTACTTT
>JAWDEX010000012.1:3588186-3603477 GCA_035221805.1 Trichilia hirta
AGATAATTTAATTATCTTGGATAATTCATATGCATATTCTATCATTAGTATGATTAATTAAAAGAAATAACATATATATATGAATTAAAATAATTTTTTTATAAATAAAATATGTATATAGTACATATTATTACAGTAACTCAATATAATTTATCCAAAATCGACAACACGAATGAATTTAGGGCATACAATACTAACAATACGATCCCCCAAATTATAATGAAAAGCAAAGTTTCAACTAATAAACTTGTTTGTTATCGGTTACTGTATAATTTAATCATTCTATCACATAATAGTCCAATCAAATTAGGCGCATGTAATTATTGTCAAATTCTTTTACATTTGAGGTTATGTATAATAAATATCAGATAACAACTCTATTATGTATCCTCATTGATAGAACACTTCTCAATCAAACACAATATATTACCTTGACTAAGGATTTTATGAGTATAATTTGTATTATTTACATAAAGCATTTTACTTCAAACACTAAAATTAATGAATCCTTACTCAAACATTTACATATCTTCAAAAATATCTTATCATACCCAATAACTACTTATCACAAGCTTTAATGTAGACTTACTTTAAGTAGTATCAAAGTATAATAATTTATCTACAAGATAATCATGATGTTGTTAAGTTTAAGAATTATTTACACAACTGATACGACGATTATCCAATTGACAATTAGGTGTAATTAACATTTAGACAAATTATATGAATCTGTTCAGTAAACTCATAATCGACCAATGATCACCTATATATTTTTTTTTAGTGTCGTCACACAAAAAATTTATGAGATTGATTACCCTCTATCATACATAAAGTAAGGATAGTGTATATCAGTCTGTTCGTATTATAAATACCCTAATTCATAATTTTATCACTAGAAAGATTTATAAATGATACTACTAACATTCAGTCTCATAAATATAAACTCATTATAATAATGTATATTGCATATATTTTATGAGTTTATTATAATATGTAAATCAAACATACATGTAAATATGATAAAAGATAATATAAAATAAAATACTCATTTTATTAGTCATAAGATTTATAAGAGATATATAAAATTACAATAATAAATCACATCGTAATTAACTTTAGAGCATCCATCTCTTTCACGAATGTATTTAATCGCTTTGTATTTGTATAAAATAATTATGTGGTGATTCGAATTGTTACCCTTACTTAATAGAGTCTTCTGATTGAGAAAATAAATTTAGCAAAATTTTTAACTCTTGGAGTAGAGATGTAGACATAGATCAAACGCTATATTCAAATGTTAAAAATAATTGAAACCCCACTCCTCAATCTTTATGTTCGTCCCCAGTCGACAAACAACACCTCTTGTCTCGGCATCCATATGTGTCTCTTGTCTTGCTACGTAGAACCCGGCATTTCTCCTTTAAGCCTGACAGTCGCGCCCTCACGCTTGCACACCGTCAGACCATAGCTTTCGCATAGCACCAGACAACAGTTCTGTCTTGCTTACACTCAGCTCCAAGGAATCCATCTACCATGAAATCAGTAAGGCAACAGCTCCAACTTTTCATTTTTATTATTTTATTTTATTTTATTTTTTCTTTTCATTAACCATGAGGTCAGGGACATGGCAGGGATGGGGATGGCCCAATGTCAAGCCATCCCAAACGTCACACTCACGGTCTATTTACTATTTGCTTTTAAAGCGCAAGAATTCTATACAGAGCCTTGACAAAATGCCACAGGGTATGTTTCAATTGAGTATTGCGCTCTCAATCTCTCGGGATTTCATTAGCATTGGGTTCATTGAACTGAAGTGTTCAGATACAAATTGGGTTCATTGATTTGAAGTGTGCAGGTTCAAAGCATAAATACACGAGGATATTGTTCAAATCGAACAATCATAATCTCAATACAATGACACAGAAAAAGCATTTCATTAATCATTAAATTTCACAAAAGCATATTCAAGACAACTTTGTTTTGTCACAAGACATCATCAATGAAGTTTTCCCTTTTCTCCCCAGAAAACAAGAAGCAATTTACTTGATCTCGATAATAAAATAGGTTGCATTACTAATTCACAAGCCACTCAGTAGTATGCCTTTCTCGGATTTTTCTGTAAGGGAAAAAAAAACATCGAATGATTTAGCCACCACCACAATGAAAATATAAGCAAATGCCATATAACACAGTATAACGACAAATAAAAAGTGTTCTGGCATGGCAATCATCATACCAAAGGATTTGGTCTGTAACGGTAGCCAAGTATCATCCGTTTCTTATACTGCTCATATATATCATCCTCAGGAGTCACCTCCCCAGGATGGCTTGCACCAATCCCCAAGTTATTATCCTTTACATTACCAGCCATAATCGGATCTGCAATGCCATTTTTAGAACTTCCCAGACCATCACCTGCAAGACAAACAAATACAACATGAACATTGTTGCATGACTTAGAATTATTTTAGGTTGGTCTTCCACGAGGTGAAGGCAGTAACTACAACTCATAAAAGTCTACATATACATGCATGTGATCGATTTGACAATGCTAAATGTTTGACAATTTCATCAAAAGTCATTCAAGCACAATGCAGTAGCAGATTATCCTCATATATATGCAACTCTAGATTCTCACAGCAATTACTACCAAATTTTTGTCACCTTTGGTCGGACTGGCTTAACCTTAGCACACTTTTATACAAAAAGGAGCAAGAGGGTGTGTATAGTTGCAAATACAATCGAAAAGATAAACTCAAAATTGTGCATCTACATGGCCAATAAATTTCAGAGATTTTGAAACCCCGTAATTTAGATAGACCTCAGCTTAAGAATATACAACTTCAACAAAGTCAAATTAAATGTGAAGAGAACAAGGAGTGAAGGAAAGTACCTTCTTTCCAACCCATTTTTGACAAGAGCTTATGGCCAATATTGTCAGCTTGGATTTTTGCTCTATCTGCAGCCTCCTTTGCAGCTTTCCGAGCAGGTGCATCGTTACAGGTCACCAAGAACTTCTGAAGCTCCTCCTGTGGAATATAATCACCCATGTGATGACCTCTCTTTGAAGGAGCTGCAGCACCTGAATATTAGTAAAGATGCTCACAGTGCGGCAAAAATAAAGAAAACAGTCCGTTCCAAACAATTTTAGACACCAACCTTGTAGGGAAGCAGGAGGGGGCATCTCATCCTTAGACTGCTTCGGTTGTCTCTTCCTCTCTTCCTGAGCAGCTTTCTTCATGTAAAACTCCATCATAGCTATAGGATCTGAATCAGTTAGTCCCCTGGATTCACCTACAGTTTTAGAAACACAGTAAGTATACCATTAAATATTGAGTTCTAAAAAAAATTAGGCATTTGTTCATTTAATAAAGTTCTGAAATATAGATGACCCAGAAAAATTATTACATAACTGTGTAACTCCATAAGTAGCTAGTACACAACACAATACATTGAATCTCAATGAAAACACATGAACATGTGAGAATACAACAAACTACACATTTATATGGAGCTTCACTAAGAGAAACTCTGCTCTCCACATAAAAGAAACTTTCATGTTTCCACTCAATTCTATTTACTTCTAAAAGAATACACAAAAAACATAGATATCTACATACACGCAATCATGCAAGAGTTATGGTTTGTTAATGGATTTTTGTACAGTTTTTCTGTTTAATGGAACAAAACAGTTAACATATGCAGTGGAGAAAGGCATGTTCTGCATAATAACCTTGATGGCAAACTAAGCATACTCAATCAACTTTTAATGAAAGCAGATACAACAAACTGACTGATAAAAAAGAACCTTCTTGTTATGAGTACACAATATGAATGCTGAACTCTCACATACTCCCACAAGTAACACACAGGAGTGAGATATCTACCATTTCCGGATCCTCCTGCTGAAGCTGAAGAAACTGTAGGCTCTTCAGCAGTTTCATATAAAGATGAAGCTGGGGTTTGATAGTGTTGCTGTTGAAGTGATCTTTGAGAAGAATTATTTTGCGGCTGAAGTGACCTCTGAGAATAACTTGCAGATTTATAGGCCGCATTGCTCATACCGCCTACATGGACAACATTCATTTCGACTACTTTATCAAGAAGAGGTCAAATTTTCAGCGTGTAAAAGTAAAGTAACATATAAAGTAAAACAGAGTTTCTAAAATAATGGAATTACAGTCCTTTGTCAAGTTGTTCATGCCCCAGCACTTTTCTCTATTATAAGTCTAAGAATCTAGTTATGCACATATGTACACTTATTTGCATGACTTTCGTTAACAATGAATTAGCAGAATGAAGAAATTCAAATACTCACTGCTAGAAGATGTTGGAACCTCCCTGGTCTGTGAAAGAGATTTTTCCTCTTCCACAAGCCTATATTCATAATACTTGTAATCTGTACAAGTCTCATCAAAAAGAAATCTGCCAAGGACAGACAAACTCATAAGCATAAGAAATTTCAAGCTTAAATAACACAGAAACCCTTTACACTGGAACCACTTTTCTCAGTTATATAATATAAGTCCACCAACCCAGTTACAGTCACACACGCAGAGTAATGGGTAGGTAGATAAAAAGATGGAGAGTGAAGTATAAACAGAAAGCTTATTATACTCAAAATTACACCAAAAAATGATTTACAAAAAGAACTTACTTAAAAGGTGTGTCCCCAGGATTCTTTTGCCGAGTAACATTCTCAAATTGCCGTCCATTTTTGGCAACAAAACTTGCTAGTTTGTCTGCAACTTTCTTCACGGTAGGATCGCTTGGGGGAGGTGGTGCTGCATATCACTTATAAAACTGATTAATACCGAGAGCATGAACAGGAGAATGCAAATTACTCTTGTAGCAGGCCTGCCACATATTCCAAATCTTTCATTGAACATCTCTTTCCACCAATGTTGATTGGTACTTAAGGTAAAAGCTGCATTCATGAGACAGAAATACTCAAGAATGTTTTGTCCTCTTCATCCACTAGTTCAAGATCAGAGAAGACACATACCTAGATCATTTCTTGGCAGCAGTGTACTCCATGAAGGGGACAAATATTCATTCACACAAGTACTTAATATAATTCTCTGTAAGTTATTTTGGCAGTCCTATCATCAACAAGTTTTAGCAGAGAAACAAAATAAGGGTCAAGTCATTGATAATATCTTCTTCAAGTGACAAGTAGAACCGCTAAATGACATGAAAGGACGTTGAAACATCAAAGTTAGATGCATTAATGGAATGCCCCCCTTTTTTCCTAATATCCAACATAATCAGCTACCAGAAGAGGCACAAATATCTTACTCTACAAGCCAAAAAGATAAAGAGTATATACACATATAGACAGTAATTACCGACTGCAACTTGTTTAGAGGCTTGTTCAGAGGCCTCTTGTTGACCCAACTTCTGCCTTTTCACAGGTGCATCACCTGAACCATTTTCAGCATCTGTTTCGCCTTCATCCTCATCTGCACCCAACTTAACAGGAGGTGCCACAAGCTTTGATTTCTGTTTCAGACTGAATGCAAGTTTGCCTCCCAAAGTAACAGTGGGGGTCTTTCGGTTATCCACCATGGGCTTGTTTATAGATATTTTAGGAGTAGAAGTTCCTGTTACAATTTTGATGGGTTTAGACTCCTCCACCAATGTGGCACCCCTCTCCCCTTCCTTTGCCTTGTCTTTGTCTTGTTGAAGTTGTTTAAACCTCTCCATAAACGATCCATCATTAACAAAAAGGCTAGAAGGTGTTCCTTTGTCCATTGGCAACGTGCCAAAAGTAACTAGGCTGTTTAGGAAGTCAATTTTCAACAAGTGAGCTCCGGATACATTTATATATTAAACTGTAGTTTCCTATCTATCTCTTTATATAACTATAGTACTATTAAAAGAAATAATTGTAGATTCGAATCAAAAATAAATATGAAAAATCAGCCAAACATAGCCAAAGTAATCAAAAGATTATAACACTAATATCCTAAAATCATAAGCAATCCAAGTGCCTCTGTGTAATTCACTTGCAGCAGAACTTTTTCGTTTAAAGCATTACAGAAAGCGAAAAGAAAAAAAATAATACAATTGGCATCAAACACTTTATCAAGAAACATCGGGTTTGATAATAAACAAAAACCATACCAAATTGTATTTTTCAAATTTCTTTGATGCAATCTACTGGATTCATTCCATAATCAACCGTAGTGAAAACCCTAAAAGTCAAATTTTTATTCACTGGAAAAATAAAGAACATAGGCAAATCAATCATGAACAAAATCATCAACATCGTCATTGAAACCCAACAAATAAATCAACAAAATAAACAAATTCTAAACCCTAAAATACCAAATAATCACGTTAATGAAAATTCAAACCCTAAATCTAATCCTAATAATCCCAAATTGTACCAACTCGCACAAGAAAGAACGTCAAAATGCCAAATCAATTAACAGTTGTTTGTTACCTGAATGGTTATCGATGAAGATCAAGAAAGTCTTCTTGTATCGTCCAATTCGCGATTCGGAAGTTCGTGCGTTTCGAGCTATTTTACTGAAAAAGGACACGTGGCCTTTCGCGTTGGTTTGCAAATGTATATGGGGAAGATAATGCCATAGTCGGTTCGGTACTTGTGAAAATTCGTAAAATACCCATAACTTTATCAAATCTCGAATATGACCACACTCTTAACAAAATTATTTGTTTTTTGAAAAAAAATATAAATATATATTATAAAAATATTTTAAATATATAATTTTATATATTTTATAATTTATTTAAAAACCTATTTATTTAATTAAATTTTAAAAATAATTCTATTTACTATCTATTTTGTTAAGTAATTACCACACTTTTATGACCACACTCTTAACAAATAATTATAATTTCAATAGGATTTTATAAGTAATATTATCACCATTGGTTTTCGACAATTACTAATAAATATCACCATTACCAAAATTTACAAATAATTATTTCAATTACTGTATTTAACTTTTGTTATCAATTTATAATTATAAAAATAACACAAAAAATAATTATCTTATTTCTACGTAATATCATCATAAAATTCTCTCAATATTACAACAAAATTTATTTAAAAATTTAAATTTTATAAGTTTTTTCATAAATAATTAATTTTAATTTGCGTAATTTTATACAAAATGACAAGAGGAAGTAAGGGTTATTTTGAATAAAGTATTTGTAGATTTGTGTATTTTTCTATACTTGTAAGGACCAAAATGTAATAAGACTAAAGTTAATCGCCAACTACCTCCATCCATAAAGTCTCCGCTCACCGTTGAGAGTCACCCAATGCCCAAAAGAAACAACTAACGGACGGAGATAAGAGAGTGTGTCTGAATGGACACAACACGTTTCAAAACGTTAACGGCGATAACGCCGTTACAAACCCATTTCCGTTCGAGAGCTTCCTCTCTCTTTGGCCCTCCGGGCTTCACTAATTTGAAGAACAACTTCTCTTCCCGCCTGTCTTCTTCTTCTTCCAGCTTCTCTCCTATCTGCTGTCTGTGTAAATTTTCTCCCTTCTTAATATTTATTAATGAATATATTAGCTCTTGATATTCTTTGATTGATGGGTTTATCTTGTGGGTGTAGCTGAGAGAGAAAATGGTGGTTGTCTGCCACTTGGGGTTGGTGAAGCTGTTAATGATGTCTCACAGAATAAGTTTCTTCAAGTTGTTTTAGTTTCTCCACAGGTATAACACAGAAAATGTTTAATTCTGTTTTAGTTCAGTATATTGGATGACTGATAGCTGCATGTTTGCTTAGGAATTTTTGTTATAGAGATTACTGCTTTTTCTGTGGAATTGTTTGTGGTGTGGTTTAAATTTGCTGATGAAATGTCAACGAGGGATGGGATTTTGAACAATTGTGAGTGCTGCAATAGAGAGAAGGATTTAGTTGTTGTTGTTTTGTCTATCTTTGAGGTTTTGAGTTATGAATCTAGGGGCAGTATCAACGTAAACAAGAAATAAATTTTTTATCATTTGACCAATGTGATCTGTCTCCCACCTGATTTGCAGAAGGTATTTTGGCGTAGTAGAGATGGTTTTTCTAGGAAACTCGATTGCATTAGTGTTGTAATATATGCACAGCTAATATCCCAGATTGGATAGAAAATGAGCAAGTTTTGGACTTAAGGCAGGTAGGCAACACCACCTAACGTGCTGGTATGTTGTGTTGATTGAGAAGGTAAGAATGTAATTATCTCATGTCTAAGACTTAAATTTAGGGTAGGCAGCGCCACCTAGCACGCTAGTCTTTTGGGTTGCTTGAGTGGGTATGAATGTCATGATCCCATATCAAAGACTTAAATTCTGGATAGGTGGCATCACCTTTGGCTCGATGGCAAGTGCTTAACCTGCGACACAGGAGAATTAATAAAACATCAATATGCTTAAGTTTTCTCTTGAGGCATTCTCTGTGTTAAGCATGTGCAGTCTTTGACAAGTTTACTTGCAGACAAGCGTGAATTAGCATTGCCCAAAAATATATTTAGGTACCTGATTGATTCTGTTCTAGAAAGTTGATTTGTGAAATAAAGGAAATAAACAACTGAGTTCTGGATTTTTTTCTTTTTCTTTTGATAGCAAACAATCATTCATCTTTTGATTATTGTTTCCCAAGTATTGACAACACTAGTTTGGGGATTCCATAAATAAATCATTATTTATCTATGTTTCCGTTTGGATTGCAGACAACCTCAATTCAAAAGGCTAGCTCTTGGGGATTCCATAAATAAATCATTATTTATCTATGTTTCCTTTTGGGTTGCAGACAACCTAAATTACAAAAGGCTGACTCTGAGATTTCTATTGTCCTTGGCAGATTCCTGGGAACACTGGTTGCATTGCAAGAACGTGTGCAGCGTCGGCTGTTGGACTACACTTAGTCGGGGTATTAAGATTTTCTTCTACGTTTTGCTTGATATCGGAAGGATTGCTTCTAACTCTGGCCATTTAACATGCTTGCAGCCATTAGGATTTCAAGTGGATGATGCAAAATTAAAGCGTGCCGGATTGGATTATTGGCCGTATCCAGGCATGGATTTCGATTTGTAGGTCTACTACATTGCTTTTCTCCAGTACAATTATATTTCTATGAAGTCGGTACATTCAATGCTAGTTTCTCAAGAGATACATAATGCAAGAGCTGAAGACACAAATACATCTTTTATTGCCTTTTGGATTCAAGTTTATCAGAATAATTCAGAAGTATGCTCTCCTTTAATGCATTCAACACCAGACACAAGAAATCTTCATTAACAGGATTCATTTTCATGAATTTACCATTCTCTCATCGGATTTACACATTTAGGATATCTTAGTTTATTCTATTAACTTCTCTTTTGATCTTTGTATGAACAAATTTCTTGTTTTCAAGATTTAACACTCAAACATTAGATATGTGGTTGTTAAAGTTCATAGCTCATGGGAGGAATTTCGTGATTACTTCGGTCAACAGGTATTTCTCATTTTAATGCAATCAGCCTTCAAACTTTCTGCTGCGGACCCCAACCCACCTTCCTCCCCACTGAAATTTTAAGTCCATTTGTTTTTCATCATTTGACGCAGGAAGGGGAAAAACGGTTGATAGCATTTACTAAAAGAGGGACAAAAACACATTCAGTAAGTTGGCCATCCTTTTGATCTCTTTTCGGCTCTTTATACTTTTGGTTTATTTTGTTAGCATAAACTTATCAAATTCTTACCTCTTTATAAGTCATCTGCATTTGTCATATATTCCTACTACAAGTTGTAACCTCAGTTTGGTGAAGAGCATTGATATTTTAGTTCAAGAATTTAAGCATTTTTGAAATTGACTGAGATTTTCGTTCTACTTCTGTAGGAAATCTCCTACAGGAAAGGTGATTATCTCCTATTTGGCTCAGAAACTAGTGGTCTACCACCTGAAGCACTGTTTGACTGCCAAAGTCAAACGTTTGGGGGTGGAACAATTCGGATTCCAATGGTTGAAACTTACGTTAGATGTTTGAATCTCTCTGTCAGTGTTGGTATTGCTGTATACGAAGCTGCCAGACAGCTAAACTACGAGCAGCTCAATATCCCATCTGAAACGTGTATGAAAACAGAACAATTGTTTATCACTGAAGACATTTTTGCTTAACACAATAAGATTAGAAGCTCATGGCTAATTGAAACTTAGCAACAGGATTCAGAGTAATGTAACATTTTTGGACAGAACTGAACTAATGTTTGATGATTGTTTAGCCCTGTTTTGAATAACGATAAAATCCAAGTTGATGCTTTTGTGTGTAATTGAACCTGCAAATGCTGAAAATATACAATAAATTCTAAATTAAACAAATAACTTAACAATTGTGTGTGTGTGTGTGTATGCGCTAACGTCATTAAATGCTACATATTATTAAAATTTAAATAAGCTTTAATAAATTAAAATATAATATTATAAAATTAAATGATACATATTGTTGTGTTCTACTTGATATGAGACATGATTAGATTGAATTTTATATATATAATTTCATTATTAAAATTAAATATACTTAGTCATTAATTTAAATAAAAATTAAATAAATATTTTAATAATAATTCAAGTTTAATTATTACATATTAAATGTTTTTTTATAATTTAATGCAACAACTTTTTTGTAAAAATTAATTTTTATTATATTATATCTATTTTAGTCATTTGCTTCATTCTAATATTTTAATAGTATAGTTTACCAAACGCATATTTAACTACTTTTAAAATTCGCAACACTTTTAAAGATAAATTTTATCAAATGCTTAGCTAATTCTAATTTTTTCAATAATATGACAGAAGTAAAAGTTTTTAAAAATAATAAAAATCCTAAATTGACCCTAATTCTTTTAAATTACAATGATTTTGGGTTTTTATTAATCAATAATATCATATCATATTAATTTATACATGTGCAAAAGTTATATTATTTTTTATATCTTTATTAGTTATTAGATTTAAACACTTTTAACAGTTAAGATTTAAATTTATACGTGCAATTAATTACAATCTTTTAATTATACGTGTGAGTTTAAATCTCAACTGTTAAAAATGTTTAGATATAACAAACAATTAATAAAATGTATAAAAAATAATGCCGTTTTAAGGGATTAGTATATATAATTATATATATTATTATAATCCTATTTTGTCCTATTATGTTTTTATTTAATTAAATTTTTTACTAGGCAAAATATTAATGGTTAATTTTCAAATTTTTAAAATTGAATACAAATTGATTTGTGAAAGTTTTATAACTATAAAATAAAATTTATTGAATAAAAATAAAATTGATTAAGCAAAGGACTAAATTGCAATATTTTTAAAACTTAGTTTTTAATTGAAGGACTTAAATGCCAAAATTTCAAAGTAGGAGGATGCAATTAAAAATTATCATCCCAAAATAAGAATTAAGAGCCAGTCTTCCCGTGTCCATGTCAGCGAATTTGAAAAAGAAATTAAAATAATTTTCTCCGTATATTGCCACATAGGAAATGGAAGCTAGAAAGTCTACATTCCCAAAATGCGAAATTCGAGATATATGTTCCCGTTTCTAAGTTTGTCAAGCAATTTAAATGATGGGAAAAAGGAAAGCTAAGGATACTTCACAAATTCACCTTGAAAAATCACTGTTACTGTTTCTATATGGGAAAAGGGAAAGCCAAAGCTATGGCAATAAAAAAAAAAAAGTGGGATTCTCTTTGCCTTTCTTTCTTTGTTTTTCTGCGAGGAAAAGGATGTGGCTTGGTCTATATAAAGGAGGAGAATTACCCACGGGAGGGAGGAGGAAAAACTTTGGGAAAATTCAATTGGCATTGAAAAAATTTAATTTGGCAGTGGAGGATTCAATTGGGCAGTAGAGGATTCAATTACCCAATTAGGAATTCAATTATACATTCGGGCCTTCAGAACGCAAGAACCTTGGCAGCAAAGGGAGGAAATCTGGGAGAGAAAAGGATCGAAAGTTGTTTGCAGGTATCGCTGCTGTAATAGTTCGATTCTGAGCAGTTGTTCATTACTTTCATGCAGGTAGCGTTTTATAAGCATAAATCTTGATGTAATTCGGCACATTGTATTGTTCTAGCAAGAAACTGGTTAATTGATTAATAATGGCATGATGCTTGTGTGGTGATTTTGGTTTTATTTGTTCCCTTTGCAATTATCTGTAAATTTGTGGTTTGTTTTCTTGACTCTTCCATGGTTTTTCTTATTTGAAGTTAAAATTAAATTAGAAGGAGTCCTCCTTTTTGAGATAATATTCTCGATTTGTTTTCTTTTAAATGATAATAAATTAAAACGTGTCTAATATCGTAGGTCTTTGACATTATAAATACGCACTTATTTATAACTTGCGTGAAAGTAATAATTCAAGATTAAATTTAAGATTTTTAGAATTAAAAATTACGTTATTTTATTAATTTAATTGTGCCTTTAGAAGCTTTGTATGCCAAATATAAAGTTAGGAAATGGAGTTGAATTAAACCTAAAACTGGTCATAAAAACAAATTTTTTAGAATTTGGATCCAGTTTATTTTAATTTCGTTTGTTTGCTTTTATTCTGTTTAAATTTGTGCCTTTAACCAATTAAATATACAAAGCAAATAAATCTGGTTTAAGTAGTTAAGAATAATTACCATCAAGGTGCCTCCATGACATTCTCTTTTCTCGTAGTTAAGTGATAAAAATGAATTAAGAATAACTATTATGGCAATACTTTAATATTTTTCATTTTTTTAACTAAATAATTTAAAATAATTAAGATAGTTATACATTTATAATATTTTTCATTTTTTTAATTAAGTAATTTAATAACTAAAAATAATTGAGATTGCATGTATCTATAATGTTCTCCTCCTTTTTAATTAAATAGTTTAAAAATTAAAAATAACTATGACGCAGTGTATCTTTGATGTTCTTTTTTCTTTTCTCAATTACATAGTCTAATAAACATTTTAAAAAGGGTTAATTACTAAAAGTAAAATAAATTATAATAAAATTTTTAGATTAAAATATCTATAATAATTATTTTTATTAAAAATTTTGCGTGTCTAATATTATTTTTATATTTAATTAATTCCTTAAATTTAAAATTTTATTTTTTTAATTTCAATAATCTATCCTTCTATAATTTAGGCAAATGACAATTCTATTAAATTTTTTGGACACGCAATTATAAACAAATAGATAGATAGATAAATAAGGTAGAGATAACGATATAACGCAAGACTCCTTCAACTTAAATTTTTAAATTAAAATAATAGTACAAATTTTCATCTATATAGATACATATATATGGAGTAGGATCAATAGCCTTTTAATTTTATACTATTTTTATAGCTTTTATTACTAGTTAGATTTAACCACTTTCAAATATTGAGGTTAAATGTTAATAAATATTAATTATATTGATTAATTATGCATTAATTATTTATATAAAATTAAATCTTAATAGTTGAGAGTATCTAAATTAATCGCCCAATAATAATGTAAAAGATAATACAGTTTATATATATATATATATGATGAGACTTCTTTAAATTAAAATTTTAGAATTTAATACAAATTTTTTGTGACGATCCGGTTCAATATTTATTAATAATGTTATTGGTTGTAGTCTAATTTTTAAAATTTTACAATTTTATTCTTGAAAATGAGTTAATACGAAAATTTTTCAAAAAGTCACCTATTTTGATATTGCTCTCGCTCAAGCATGTTTAACTGTAGAGTTCTTGAGAATAAATAAAATTTCTCGTTGACATAATAGCTTCAACTCTACATTTATAATTTAGAAACCTTTTCTCCTATTCTGATACGGAACTTGTTCTTATCCCAACTATTCTGATGTAGGACTTGCTCCCACCCTTTCCTATCCCTACTATTTTGATGTAGGACTTGCTCCTACCCCAACGGTCATCCTGAAACCTTTTAGCAGCTATTCTGATGTGGGACTTGCTCCTATCTCCATAATCATCCTGAAGTCTTTTAGTAGTTGTTCTGATGTGGGACTATTCCTACTAACACCTTCTACTAGATGTTCTAATGTGGGACCTGTTCCTACTCTCACTATTCTGATTTGGGATTTGCTCCTATCCCCACGGTCATCTGTAAAGCTTTCTAGTAGCTATTTCTTGCTCAAGCACTCTTGCCCTAGTATCACTCCCTATTCTCTAAGACTGAGATATTATAGGTCTACCAATTTTCGCCCACCACACATTCTAAAAGGCCTTATTGACATATTGATTCAAATTTTACTTTTATAGATCAAGAATTTTCAATCCTATTTCGATGTGGGACTCACTCCTATCTTTACAGTTATCGTGAAGCCTGCTAGCAGTCGCTTCTTATTTAGGTACTCTTGTCTCGGTGTCACTCCTCGTCCTCTAAAACTGAGATGTTACAGGCCCACCAATTTTCGCTTGACTCATCCTCTGGCTTACGATCGTACTAAAAGAGAGTTAATTTTAATATTATACTGTGATATCTGGTCCAATACTTATCAACGATATTGTCCGCTTTAACCTAACCCTTAGGGTTTTATAATTTTATTTTTAAAAATGGGTCAATACGAGAACTTTTTAAGAAGTCACCCATCTTAATACTGCTTTTGTCCAAGTACGTTTAACTGTAGAATTTTTGTGAATAAACCATCACCCATCTTAAAAGGCCTCGTTGATATATTAGTTATAACTTCACTTTTATAATTTAGAAATTTTCCCTTTCATTTTAACGTGGGACTCGTTTTTGACTTCACAGTCATCCTAAAACTTGTCAAGAACTACTTCTTATTCAAATACTTTTATTTTAGTATTATTTTTTTTCTCCCTAAGATCAAAATATTATATTTTTATTCATTGAATTTATACAATTAAATAATTAAAATAAAGTTAAAAAATAATATTTAATATTATCAAATCAAGAACTCTGTTCGCCACATTAAATTACATAAGTTTAATAAATAAAAAATTATATTATTATTTTAAGTTAAAAAAGCCTGACACATGTATGTAGTTGAGAGATTATCTCAACTTAAATTTTTAAATTTAAATTTAGATATAAATTTTCAATCATTGATTTACATAATTTAATAGTTGATATAAATATCAAATTGTTAACATTAAATATAAATTATTTTCTAATTAGATGTAAAAATTAATGAATGTAAAGTTGTCAACATTAAATATTTAAAAGATCTCTCTCTCTCCAATATGAAACTCAATTCTTCATGCCCATTACAGGGCATAGGCCCAAAAAAAAGCTTGCGCATTGTGCCCCTATAATATG
>JAWDEX010000012.1:3620136-3641023 GCA_035221805.1 Trichilia hirta
TATTTGTTCTTTATATTATTATTTAAATTTAAACTTTGTGAATATTTAGTATTTATATACTTGTTATTTAATTTACGTTTAATTCTTCATTGTATTCATGACATTTTATTATTAATAAAGACTAAAAAAAATTAATCAAGACAGCAAAATATTTTTAATATTCTCTCTTCTCTTAGTTAAAATTTTTTAATTAATAAAAAGGCTAAGACGGTAGAATATTTTTATTATTCTTTCTTTTCTTAGTAAAATGATAAAAGAGACAAGAATAAAAAAAATAAGAGAAGAAGAAAAATTAACTAAGACAGCGAAATATTTTTAATATTCTCCCTTTTCTTAACTTAATATTTTTAAAAAACTAATACGGCGAAATATTTTTAATATTCTCCCTTCTCTTAGTAAAAATTATTAATAAGGGTAAATTTAAAAAATTAAAATTCAAAATCAATATTTTTGGTAACCATTTTTACGAAAGTTGTAAGATGATTAACACCTTTCCTACACTTAATTAACCCCCCAGACTTGAAATCTAATATATTTTAGGTGATCTATCTCACCATTATTTGGATAGATGGTGACTTTATTTTTACGTTCAAATTTTAAACGACATCAACACCTTATAATTAATCATGTCATATAATTCAGAGATTTCTCCTTATTGTATATATATGTATTTTATAATCAGTTGTAAAATTATTTGTAATTAATTAAATAGCATTTATTTTATCTTTCATCTTATTTAGTTGCTATTATTATTAGTATCTTTATTAATGTGAGATGTGTTTCTATGATGTGTTATGTGTCAAAATTTTATCTTTAATGAGTTGTAAATATGAGTACAAAGTTTATAATTTAAATATATCCAAATGAGTTTTCAATTAAGATGATATCACGAAGGATAGTAATGTTGTATGATTGATATAATTTATTGTTGTCAATAATTAATATTTAATACTAATAATTAAATGTCGAGTCTTATAGTACAAAAGTATAAATATAGGTATTACGTTTGAAAACATATTATTGAATATGATCAAATACAACAAATTATATGGGTGATTATCTACAATTAATGATGCATCGCACAATCATAATAGTATGCCACTAGTTCTTTGACCTGAAGTATCACGATTACCCTCTTTATTGAAGCATATTAATTACTTGTGTATATTACATTGGATTAGCTATACCTAATGAAAAAATTTGATGGCAATGTGTTCTTATTGTATGAGAATAGGTAATGATCAAGATGAAATCTACTAGCTCAGATAATTGAGCATGAGATTCTAGACAAAAATGTTATACACAAGAATTAAATTTGTAATCAAAATACGCATATTTAAAAATGTATTTTGTGAATAAGTGAATCTCGTATATGATACGAGTTCTTAATCCTATGATTGAGTTAGGAGTTTAACGATTCTATAGCCTGCACTCAATTGAAAGTTGATAGTAAAAAAAAATTTATTATATAAATGTACAATTATATAGGTTTATTCAGAATTCTTCGTGTTTGGGAGTTATAACATTTTATTAGAAATCACTTATGATCATTGAAAACTTTAATTATAATTAATTATATTGCAGTGATGTGAAATATTTGTATATACTCATATTTATTTATGGTGAACCCAAGGAGTTACATACATTAATCGGTGATTATTGATAATATTTATCATATTTTTGTAATGACAAAAATTAATGTGATTTGGTACTTTGATCGTATAATATTTTTTATTTTTTAAAATAAAAAATAAATTTCTCGATAATAACACGCTAGCACTCGTACATTCAAAAAATATTTTAATAATTTATAATATATCATAAATATAATTTATTGATATATAAAAACTTAGAAGATATATTTAAATAGTAAGAATTTAATAAATAAATGTGTTTATTTATTATTAATTAAATATTTATTATATATTAAAAAATTCTTAAATGACAATTGGCATTATATGATATTGTCGAGCGTCAATATTTTTTTAAATTTTATTCATTTATTTTAAAATGTATAGTTATGATTAATTCTTTAATCAAGAAAATAAAATAAATATCTTAAATATCTTATTTTTATTATTATTATTCAAAATTTAAATTAGTCAAACTTTGATATTTATGTTTATATTTAATATTATAAACTGTTATAATATTTAAATATAAATAGTTTTCTCTCTTTTTATTAATTAATATTTAATTATTATTCATTAATATAGATTAATAGGTTTTAATTATTTTATAAAATCTATGGCAAGTTGTTTGACAAATATTCATAATATATTTGTCTTTTTCTTATTAATTAATTAAAATTGAAAAGGTGAAAAGGCAAATGTTGTGTCTTATATATAAGATACATCTTAAAATGAGCGGAGAAAAAGTTGTTTTTCTTTTTTTTTCCTTCTTTAAAAAGTTAAGACGTTTTTTTTAAAAAAGAAGGCTTATTTTTTTTGTATCATATTTTCATTAAAAAACTAAAAAGAGAGAAAGAAAAGAATAGAAAATAAAAAATTATTTTTAATAATTTCTTCTTCTTTTTAACGTTATAATATTGATTTTTTAAGTGTAAAAAATTAAAGAATAACTTAATGAAACTATTAAATTATTCTAAATCTTTATTTATAAATCAAAACTATTATTAACAAATTGGTGCTTGGATATTTTTAAAGACAAGTTGGCGGCGACTTATTTGATTATAATCAAATCTTATAAGATATGTTTTTTAATTTTATTCATTAAAATTATTTAATTGTTTTAAAAATTTTTAAATTTTATATTATTATATTATATATAATTTTTATATGGTTAGACATATAAAATCCACTTCAAAAAATGAGATTGAACAAAAAGAATGTGCTCTTTTAATAATACAAGACTTGTAGCCATTAACAACACATTTTTCATCGTATAAGTAATTAATTACGTGAATATAGCACTTCAACAATAGTATAACCGGGACTTACACATAAAAATGCTTGATTAATATCTCAATAAACGGGGAAGTAAGTCTTCAATAAGATAATGAGATGTTCAATCTCTATATATAGGTAAAACTGGAATTGCAAGAACAAAAAATCTAGGAACGGGAGGCAACTACACTTATTACACGTATCTAGCCAGTGTGTGTGTGTGCATATATATATATATATATACACATATATATTCTGCAGTAGTGAACTTTCTATCCTGAATTTAAAAACACAATTAAATTTCAAAACGACTTGCTCCACATTTATAATAATATGTTATGTTAATTGGTAATAGATATGGGAGGTGAGTCGTTCCGTAGAAGCTCGAAGTGGAGGGTTGTACTTGCAGATAAAGGTTCCTCTAGTTCTTCTTTTGATTTTTTTGGCTATTTGGTTTCCTTAAAGTTAGGAAGTGATGTCAATGGAATTTAAATATTAACCGGTGCAACATGGAAAATGTTCAATGAATCAATTTCACATTCAAAATATCACAATTCGGATTCAAATCCAATATTCCAAAAACCCTCAGGAGTCATAGGAGGGACATATTTATACCGATGCCTTGAAACACCGTCATGATGTTCGCAGCGAAAAGTTCGCTTGCCACCATCACCTTCCTCGCCTCCTTCATTGGGAAGAACAGCATCATAAAATTTCTTGCACTGCTTGCATTCAATTCCTTTTAAATTGTCCCTCTCAGCTTTCCTTCTCACTGGTTCTACATATTTGAAACCTTGTTTTCCAGCCACTGGGTTAGGATTCTGCTGTATTTGAGAGCCAGGATCAATGTTCATGTCCTGGGTTTCCTCATCTGAGCTATCAAGATTCATGTCCTCTGCAGCATGGATAGGGAGATCACAGACTTCTTCCTTCATTGCTTTCTTCAAGTTTCCTCTTATTTTCTCAAAAGGAGTATCAAGAAAATCATCATGAGGGTCAGGGCCACCTTGGCATCGATGAGACCTGGTATTTCTCCAAGATGATGCAGGCCTCTTTGTACCAGCTGCTGGGTCAGATTTTACATTTGACCGACAATTTGGTGCAATACTGAATTTTGAAGCAGGAGAATGAAAGTCGGAGGTCTGAATTGGTTTGGTTCCTTTCTCATTGCGCAAGCTATCACTGAAATCAATTTCATGCTTCACTTCATTTGTCTCACAATCAACGTCAGAAACTTCTGAATTTTTGACTTCACGATCTTTAACACCAGGAAACAGTAAAACAGTTAGAACTGATAAAAGCGACAGATTTAATCCCTGTTAAGTAATCGCATTGTAACTTAAAGCATATAGTTTGAGCAACTACTAATATTCAACAAATAAAGAATGCAGTAAACTCTTACCAGGTAGTGGAGGATTTCCACGATGCCTCAATGAATTACTCCCTTCATCCGATTTGTTTTGGGGGAGCATGTTCTCTGTTGTAAGACCAAATTTCGTGCACATATAAATGTACTGAGATTTCAGCCTTTTGTAAGCATCTATGACGTCTCTTCTTTTTTTCTTCTCAGCCATGAACTCGGAGGCTTTCAGTTCAATTTCCTGAAGTAACTTCTCATTGAAATCCCTCCCTCTAGCTCCATCACCACTTCTTTCACTGAGGTTTATTTTTAGCTTATTAACTTTCACCTCCAAACCTTTTACTTTATCTAGAAGCAGTTGCTTTTCTTTCTCGTACTCTTGCTTATTCTTCAACATTTTACAGGAACTCAAATTGATTTGTTGAAGCAACTGTTCCTGCAATTTTCTTCCCTCCTCAACTTCTTCTGTCTTTTTCCTGACCTCTGCTTGCAGTCTACTTAGATTCTCCTCCAAACCTTCCAATTTGGCATGAAGTAATTTATTATCTTCACTTTTATCCACCAACAGCTTTTTGTTATTAACAGTATTTGAGATTAGCATTTCAATCTTCTTTTTCAGATTCTCAGTCAACTCTTTTGTCCTGGCTACTTCTTCATCCTTTTTATCAAGCTCCTGTTGATGCTCATCAACCTTTTTATTCTGGCTATTCAATTCAGCAGTCAGTGCTTTAGTCTTTTTTTCTTCTTCTTCCAGTTTATCGCGCACAACCATATAATCACAGGACTTTGATTGATACATTTCAATGAATCCTTGTTTCATCTTCATTGCCTTGTCAACTTCTTCAGATTTCCACATAATTTCCTTCTCAAGCTCACCAATTTTATGTTGCTGACTGTTTACTTTCCATTGTAATTCGCTTAGCTTTGCTTCATTCTCCTTCAGAAGCTTTCCCTTCTCGGACTTGACAGACCACTTCTCTTCATCAGCCAGTTGCTTTTCAACCTTAAGCCTTTTGACTTCAAGTAAAAGATCGTTTTCCCTTTCTCTCCAATCTTCTTCAGCAGCTTTCATAGCCTCAGCATGAATTCTATTCAATTTTTTAGATTTTGCCTGGACTTTTGGGTAGATCTGGCTGCAGAAAATGTACTCTATCTGAGAAATCCTGCCTTTTGCTTCTTGAATTGTGGCAACCAGTATCATGCTAAGCTCAGAAATGTCCTTTGCATCTATATTGTCAATAGAACACTCTTGCGTTGGAGAGGTTTGAATGTGCATCTCCATATCTGGAATAAAAAGACAATAGTACCAGGATTAAAGTAACGAACATGTTAACATTATTGGAATACACCATAACAGAGCTCAAGGAACTGGACGGAATTGAATTTAACTGTAATATATAAACTGTCTCCTTCATGGCACATTACCATAAAACAGAAATCGAGGTGAGGCTTGCAGGAAACTGTCATTCAAGTATTAAATTTCTCCGTCATGGCATTGTTAATTGTTAAGAATCTATAACCATGAATTTAATGACTCCATGAACTGCATGGCTAGCTCCACAGTATCTGAAACAACAAAATTCTCCAGTGGAGAATTCACAATGACACAGGAGGGCGGCCAAAATTTTAATAAGGTTAAAAGAAAGCAAAAAAAAAAAAAAAAAAAAATCACCAACATACACGGGAAGCAAAATTTTTCAAATTTTGATGTCCTTTACAAGTCTTTCTAAATCTACAAAGCTTTCCTCCACACCGCTGATCTCCCAATGGTTTCTATCAAACAAACAGACTACACAATGACGCATAATCCAGACCTTTAAACGTTTCATTCTATATCCCAATAGCTCCATCAAGTTAGGACAACTTAAATCCAATTCATTACATCATCTGAATATCAATATATCATGATAGAATTGTCAACGTAGTTATCAGTGATAAATAAACTGTCTAATCAAATTTCATTGAACCAAAATAATACAATTTGACTTAAACCGCAATTAATGTAATTAAAATTGAATGTATTAATCATGCATTCTAAATTTTCTTCCCCTAAAACGAACCAATAAAATCAAAGAAGCGACCTACGACCTAATGAACAATTAACTAATAATAAATCACGAAACCGAGCTCCGTACGTATCCGGACCAGATAATTTTATAATTATGGAAATTTGAATTGATTTGGGAATCTGTTTGGTTTCAGAGCGAAATGGAAAAATCAAACGAAGAAGGACCAATCTTTATGTAGCTTTCTCGAGAAACAAACATATACTTGCGAAATGAATTAAGGGAAAATGAAATGGAGATAAATACCTTATGAGGTGATTGGACTTTTGTTGCCTCCTTCGATCGATTCAAAATTCAATGAATCCACTCTTTCTGTAAGAAAAGTATCAGTAGAATCTACCTTTCTGTAACTGATGAGTCCCCTCCCCGCCCTCCACTCTCCTCGTCAATGCCTGTCTGATTCCCAGCTCCCGCTATTTTGTTCCATTTACGAAAAAACTTCCCGGGCAAGCTTAAGCATTCAGGCCCCCCGTTTCCTTAGAAGTAGCCGCTTCCTAAGCAAGTTCCTAGACAAAGTTGCACTGCGCAGTTGAAATGGGCCCAGAGGACTGGGCCTTTTCTGAATCGATTGACAAATCATAGAATTCATCAAATACAAAAATGCAATAAAAAGATGGATTTGGCATTTTTTTTAGTATTATCAGCTTTCATTCATTTTATAATAAAGTCATAAAAAGTATTTATTAATGTTAATTTTTAATAAAACTCACTTATTTTTAGTATAATTTCAAATCTATACGCACAATAAAACTATATTTTCAAAGTTAGAACACATCACACAAAGTCATAGATTTGAAATGGCATATTTAAATACCGAGGAAGGCTTAATAATTTGGTACGAGTCATCTTTTTTTCACGCTTACTCGCGTTCAAGTTTGGATAAACTCGCTGAGGTCAATGGCTTGAACTTCAAATCCATGCACACACTACGGCTTTAGTTTCAAAGCTGCAGCACCTCACACACAATTATAACTTTCAGGTCGTAATATTTAATGTTAATGGTGAAATCTGCAACCAGAACTCGGGGGCTATGGAAGGGGACCAGCAGCAACACCCAAATCCAATGCGCTATGAAAGAAATTTGTTCTATTATCTGGACACCTAGAGCCTTGGCCTTGTTTAGAGGTTTTTTGGCTCAAAATAGGTCTCTTCTCTTATGTTAAATTAAGAATTTATTTTTATTCGTGAGAAAATTTGAACTAGAAGTATATCGTGTAAAATTCTATCATAAATAATACTAATAATACTCATACGACAATTATAATGAATAAGTTGTTATTAGAATCTTTTCAGCAATGACATAACATCCTTGGCTCTATATAAGAAAAACAACTTATAAGAGGTCAAAAAACTAATAGATCAAGCCTTACTAAAGAATCAATAGTATAACAAATATTTTCATAGTCTAATGAATTCTTGTGTTTGTGTTTGATTTCCCTAAGACTTAACGGCTAGATGTAAAAATTAATATTAACATTAAAAGGCGCATTTTAATGTTAGTATGTGATCTCTCCCTGATGATAACTATCGAGAATGAGAGCACCAATACTCAAATCTATAAATTGTGATAAGGTATTTATTTTGTCTTGGTGGCTCTTATTTCAGCACAAAACTTTTTCGCTCATTATAAATTGTTTTTCTTTAAACAAGTGGCTACAGTGTTGATTTCCAATGAATAGAATCCTTGATTCGAGTCACAATGCTTAACACTAAAATAAATCTTTGGTATCACGTAAGAAAGCTTATTTAAAAATCTTGCAATAGAACAAACACCTTTTCGTAATTCAAGAGTTTTTTGAAATAGGACCATTAAATCGAGTTACTTAACAGTAAAATAAATCTTTGAAATTACACGAGAGAGCTAACTTGAAAACCTCGTAGCAAAACAAATACTTTTTCATAACCCACGAGTTGGAGTGTTAGTACTCATATTCTTGGTCATCAAGGGAGATTATACAACAATATTTAAATATCAACTATGCACCAACTCTTTTGAAATTAGTAGCTTGAAAATTTGTGTTAAATTTTTGTTAGTGATTTATAAGAATTGAAAACATAATAATCTCTATTTTCCTTATTTGTTCGGTTTGAAATCAAGAGATATATTTACTTTTAGCTTATCTTATAGCTTTCCGGCAAGTATACGGAGACCCAGTGGCCAATTATCAATTACTTGGCCGCCAAGGCCCTCACCAAATTCGGTTCCATAAAATCATTAAGAAAATGTTCAGAAAATTCCCCATTTTGCTGAAGTATCCAACATCCCCACATATAGCCACGTTCTTTGAGTAACAAGCATGTAAAGATGAAAATAATAGCTCCACATAAAGAAAATATCCTCCAACACCAACTTGCACGAATGAAAGTATCACAAATATGCATAAATCACAATGAGTTCAACACACTTTATTACCCAAAGTAAGTACTTAAGTGAAGAGAAAGGGGAAGTCCCCAAGTGAAATGAAAACAAAAACAAAATCACTGAATTAAGATTAAAATTACAGCCAAAATTTGAAGCTCCAGACAGGCTTCTTCAATCTTTCTTATCAATGACCTTGGTGCCCAACCCCTTGAGTCCCTGTGGTGGGATCTCGGCACAGTGACAAGAAAGTAAAACTCCTCTTTGGCATCTTCCTCATCGTTTCTCTTTTGCGATTTGCAAATGCAAACTCTCCTTGGTACACTACAGATAAGGCGGCTCCATACATGCTTGTTGAGCTTCACATCCACTCTAACATCAGTTGTTCCCATGGCCTTTCGGGCAATACGGCTTTTGGAGCCTTCTTCTCGAAGGTGCTGCACTGCAGAGGAATGACATATTTAATGACGAGGATTACATTTCAATGCCCAAGCAAGAACAAAGTAAAAACACGTAGCAAAGACACTGGAACAGCATCAATGGTATGCAAAATACAACTCTCTGTTTGAACTCAAGTCAATCAACAATATGGAAGAAACCAATGCTATTAATAAACAAATCCCAAAACATTGAAAAGTAAGCAAAAGTGACTTAAAAAGACTGATGTTAACAACATGAGGTTAATAGATCAACATTAACTTCTTCACACAACTGTAAACCCTAACAGCTTTTGAACAGCAAACGCAAAGTCAAAGACTTCAGTTGAGAGATACATACAAGTTGATGAAAAATCCTTAATTCTTATCAATCGAAATATATGTAAAAAGTCTGCCAAATACTACAACGCCTACAGTAATTTGCCAAGAAACATAAAACTGCTGGATCAAGATCAACGAATAAGTAACAGCTGAATATCATATAAATAAAGAACGAAAAATCCAAGCCAAACTATCCACTATTTGAACCAGATCAATCCAATTTACAGACGAAAAAAAAGAGTACAAACGAACGAATCTGCCTGAGAATAGATAGAGCAGTATCAGCCATGGAGTCGTTTGTGGAGGTTAATGGCGTACCCGCGAGTGACGACCTCTTCTTTCCTTCCTTTGCCTGATTTTTCCACCATTTTGGCTCTTCTGATCTCCCACCTCCTTACCACTTTGCCTCCGCGACGCCGATGGTAAAACCAAAACCCTAACTGTCCACAACGTTGTCTTTTAATAAAAATGCCCTTGGCTTTCGACTAAATAAAAAGATGTCTGTTGGTCGCGGCTACTTTCTCGTTTCCGTATATTTGCAAGGCTACTTTTGTCATTTTAGTATTTTCGTGTGGGGATATTACTTTTGGACCCCTAATTTCCTTTTTTAATATGTTTTAACATATTACATGTGGTGTGGGCTATTTTTTTTATTTTTGAGGTCAAACGTTTTGGTACATTGCAAGCAGGTTTCTAATTTCTCCTAAAAAAAAATTAGAGTAGGTTTTTAATTCCGAATCGAATAACAAAGTTTGTTAACTCCGTACAACAATAAATTTCGACCTGTCACACTATTAGTTAGTTTGTTGTGCTGCTCTGGTAAATACCAAATTTTAATAAATAACACTTATAATTTTCTTACTTTGGCTTTGGGCAGATAAAATATTTAATAATACTAAATTTTAATATATAACAAATTCTTTTACCTATTTTTAACTTCAACTTGTACTCTTTGAGCTCATGACCATTTGACACTTGACATTTTTAACTATAAATCGTTCATTGTTTTTCTGTTAAATAATGTTATATAACTCTGTAAGAAATTATAATTCTGAAATCAATGCAATTCCATTGATAACTTTGAAATCATGACAACTTTTAACACTGAAAATCATTTTTCCCTCAAATAATGGGACAAAAGCCTCGACTTGAAACTTAACCATAAATTTTTTAGATCAAGCCGGCTTGACACAACATATTTTACCCCTCTTGGGGTACCTGGATTTATCTGTTACAAATGGATTAACTTGTAGTTAAGAACATAGAATATGAAGGGAGCGAATTTTATAACTTCATATTAGATTAAACCACCTGCTTTAGATATAAGCTTATAATCATCAAAAACATATAGCTCCACATAAAAAAAAACCACCACCACAACAAAATAACAATCAAGTATCAAAAATCTTAAACAGGGGAAATGCATAAATCACAATAAGTTCAAGTTAATTTTATCACCCAACTGAAGTTTCTAATTGAATTGAAAACAAAAACAAAATCACTGAATTAGGATAAAACTATAGCCAAAATTAAGAGTTCCTTAACTAAACAGACAGGCTGCTTCAATCTTCCTCATCAATGACCTTGGTGCCCAACCCCTTCAGTCCTTCTAGTGGGATCTCAGCAACAGTGACAAGAGAGTAAAACTCCTCTTTTGCATCTTCCTCATCGTTTCTCTTTCTTGCAATGCGAACGCGAACTCTCCTTGGTACACTACGGATACCGCGGCTCCATACATGCTTGTTGAGCTTCACATCCACCCTAACATCAGTTGTCCCCATGGCCTTCTGGGCAAACTTCCTGATTTCCTTTATGGCTTTTGGAGCCTTCTTCTTGAAGGTGCTGCAAAGCATAGGAAGGTCATATTTAATCATGACGATCACATTTCATATGCCCAATCAAGAACAAAGTAAAAACACTATAGCAAAAACACTGAAACTGCATCAATAATATGCACAATACATACCTGTGTTTGGAATCAAGTCAGTCACCAATAAAATAGGTAAGAAAGAAAACCGAAGCTATTAAATAAATGAATCAAAAGCAAAGAAACAACCTAAAGTGACTTTAGAAGATTGATGTTAACAACACGGGCTTAAAAATCAACATTAACCACATTTAGCTTGTTTGAATTAATGCTGTAACAAAACTAAAAATGCTTCACAACTAGAAAACTTAACAGCCATTAAACCGCAAATTCAAAATTCAAAAACTTCAGAGGAGAGCACATACATGTTGATAAAGGATTTTTAATTCTTATCAACCACGCTACATGCACCAAGTTTATGAAACACTACAACGTCTACAACTGTTCTCTAAGCGAATTGTCTGTTCTAACTGAAAATAAATCATTTCTTCAATAACTAAGTTCCCACAAACATTAATCGCAGCCAATATAAAGCAAGTAGAAGCTCTTTCAGTATCCAGAATAAGAAAAGTAAAACTACTGGATCAAAATCAACGAATATGTAGCAGTGATCATTAAATGACCAAGTACAACGAATTCAACTCATACTATACACTATTTAAACCAGATCTATCCAATTCACAAACACCAATCGAATAAAGAACAAACGAGTCTTCCTATGTACATACTAATGTAAAAACTAGATAAGATCAGTACCAGCCATGGAGGCGTTTGTGGAGGTTAATCGTGTACTCGCGAGTTACGACTTCTTCTTTCCTTCCCTTGCCAGATTTTTCCACCATTTTTCTCTTTTGATTTCTTCTCTTACGAGATTCTTCACTCTGCCCCTGCGTCTGCGGCTGACCAAACCCTAGCTCGACGCAGCGATAAATATAGGGCTTGTCTTTTCGTAAAAATACCCTCGGTTTTTCACAAAATTATGAAAATGTCCCGCGTATTGGGATAATTACATATCGATCGACAGTTTTATACGTTTTCACGTATAGTGACATAGTTTGTCTAGTTATTACAAATGGGTATTTAATATAAATAATTTCTTTTTTTGCTTATAATTAACATTAAATATACAATTGCACAATTATTTGTAACTCTAAAATCAAGCGAACTTAATACTAAAATATTTTTATTATAATTTTTTTATATTTTTTAATTAATATAATATAATTCGTGTTGATTTAGCAGAAGTTAGTAGATGAGTTAATTAATAATGACATTGTACAAACCTAAAAGTAAAGAAAAACATAACATAATAGTTAAAATGGACTAGTTATGCTATTGTTTTAGGTAAGAAAGTTTGACAACTGGGCACGAGCAAAGTACATCATGGCACACTTTTAATATATTCATTGATCTCATCAGTTTAATTATTTAAGAATTTAATTCAACAAAAATCCAACACAAGGCACAAAATGATCTAAATTTTTTAGGTCTGGCCGGTATGAAATGGTATGGTTTACTTCGGTACTGGTTTCTGGATGTGTTTATTACACATAGAAAATTTGTACTTTTATTTATGAAAACATAAAATATGAAGGGGACGAATGTTATTACTCCATAATGATTTATAATTTATTCAATGTTCATCAAGTCCAATTACAACCCAAAACTTCAGTGGGCCAAAGCGAAGGCCCAATCCAAATCAAAGTTGCATCTTCTCCGGCCTTCATAGCAGCGAATTTCATTGTTTCTCACTCTGCGCGCGTTTCTTTCAGTCTAGGGTTCTTGAAGTACAAGATTTGATCGAGGAGAGCTGCAAAAAGGTTCAGACAAGATGGTAATTACATTTTTCACTTAATGGACCAAAGTTTTAGCGCAAATTTGTTTTCTTTCAATTTAGGATTTTTGTTCCATTTTCTTTACATAGATAGTCTCTGTGTGATTGTGTTTGCAGTCAGGGAGAAAGGAAACAGTTCTGGATTTGGCTAAGTTTGTAGATAAAGGCGTTCAAGTGAAGCTCACTGGCGGCAGACAAGGTACTCAGCTGTAACTCCATTTTTGTTTTGTTTCGTTTTTTTTTTTTTTTTTTTTTTTTTTTTTTTTTTTTTTTTTTTTTTTCTTTTTGAAGGTGCTTATTGTATAAATTTATCCTAATCTGAAGTTGTTTGAACACGAATAATTGTACAAAACCTAACGGAATAACTAAATAATTGAATAAAATACACTTACTTGCTATGTTGTTATTTTGATTCATCTTGGAATTGTTACCTTAATGTGTAGTGGCAGTGGGATATTAGATTGTTCAAAATTCAATTTGCATTATTTAATGCCGTTAGTTTACCGGGTTAAAAAAGTTTATTACTGAGAGTGAATGATTAATTTGATATTGCTGGTAGCTGGTAGCTGGTGTAACTTGGTGTTATGTAGAGTACATGTTCTGTTTGTAGGTTTGCTTTTGGGTTCGACAGTGAAGTGCTGTAATTTTATTTATAGATTTATTGTTGGTATCAAAATGGTGATAGAGAACATTTTCTTGAGCCGCATCTCTTACTGGAGAAGCAAGGTTCTCTTGAATAACCGCCCCTTCTAACTTTTTCTTCATAGCTCTTACCTTCTGCGCAAATCAATGTGATCTGTCGCATCTTTGTGCTTACAGTGACTGGCACTCTAAAAGGATATGATCAGTTGCTAAATCTTGTCCTGGATGAGGCTGTGGAGTTTCTAAGAGGTAATCACCAGTATGGCTTATTGGTAACAGTGTGTGTCCTCAACCCCTCTTCCAATTTTGTGTGTGTCTGATGTGCAACAATGTATGTCCACTTGTATGGTTTTGATTTTATGTCATTTTGATCCATTTGGCTATGTATTCTATGATGCCTTTTTAGGAGGATTAAATTCAAGAGATATTGTCTTTGAAAGAATTAGAAATATTATTTGCAGTAGCACCAAACTATCAGGATATATTCTTGCTGTTTCATGGTAATATCACTCACTCTTAACTGTCATAAACTTTCACCTGCCCTCAATTTTCTTTCTTCATTCTGATTATATATACACCTCATTTCTTTATTTGTTTATTTTTATGCTTTTGCTGCTATGCATTCCCGTTAGGATTCGTGGACTCGAATACTTGGGAAAAAATTAGATATGCCTTGAATCTAGATGTATTTACAGACTCAAATTGCAGTGTTGCTTGTGTTGCTTGCATATGGAAATCACAAAATTTTGAACTGTGGCCGGACTTCTAGTACGTTTGGTATAACTTTCAAGTAAATTTTCTTCAAATAAATCTTATATTAATAGACCTTTTACAAAAGAGAAAATTATTAGTTGTTTGGTTGACACGCACATGTTTAGTAAAATTCATTTAACTATTTTAATAGGTGAGCTTTTAAGTTTCGTTGTGAGAAAACTAAAGTAGAGTTTTTAAAATAAAATAAGGTATGTTAAATAATTTAACTTTTCAAAAAGTGCTCAAAAGTCTCTACTCCCAAAGTCCAAAATTGGAGCTTCTTCCATTAGAGGGAAAATAACCTTTTTTAATCCTCCAAGAGCTTTTTTTCAATTACAACCAAATTATGCAAAAGATTAAATGGAACGTTTTACATTAAAACAGCTCATTTTGTCTACTAGAGAAGTCATGTCAAACAAGCACTTATTAAGTCCTGCAAAGCACAAGTAGTTAAGATTAGCTTGAGTATACCTTTCTTATATGCTATGGCCTATGGGCCCACTACACATGCAAGGATGACTTTGGTTCGTGCTGCTTATGCCTCAAAGTTTTCCTAGGAGTAAAGCCAGTGACCATGCATGCTATATTGTGTTTTATTTCTAAGATCCTTACCTCAAGGTTTACTTGTTCTATGCTCTGTGGAAGCAAACTCAAATTTTTTGGGTGCTGAGTGTCAAAACTCCCAGACTAAACAAAAGGATGGGGTTCTTATTTTCACATGGAGGTTTAAACATAGCACCTTCTTGTGGATAGGTTTATAGTGAATTGCTTAAAGACAGTTCACAACATAAAGCAATGTTTAAGGTGACTGTTATTAACTGTCTATCACTTTGTCTAGGTTGGAATTTTTTAACACGGCAATCAGTTTGCATTTCTCTGAGCCACACTCTCACTCCTTCAGGAAGTCTATTTGCAATTGAAGTCATTACCATCTATGTGCTGCCTCATTTTGTTAACTTGCATAATTGATTTCTGTATTAAATTGTGATGCAGATCCTGATGATCCTTTAAAGACTACTGATCAGACCAGGCGACTTGGCCTAATAGTATGCTTTTCTTTCATTTTGTTGTTTATAATCACATCTTTTCTCAATTGATGACAGATGACTGTCGGAAACCTTGGATTAATATAATCTTTCACATGGAGTTGTGTGTATTATTGGATCCAACTTTTCCCCCTGTATGGACGACAATTTGACAATATGTTTTTCTACTGCAGGTATGTAGGGGAACTGCTGTGATGCTTGTGTCTCCTACTGATGGTACAGATGAGATTGCTAACCCTTTCATCCAGCCGGATGGGGCCTAATTTACCCTGTTTCTCACTCCCAATTGCTAACTTTGGATCTGTATACCCTTTCATCCTTCCAGCTTCTCTTGTTTAGAAAATACCTTATTGCAAAAATTGGTACTTTCTTATGAACTTGGTTTTAGTCTATTCTCAGAACTTGAAGCTCACTACTTTATGAACCAAAATAGTAATTTGTATCTCTTACTGTTTCTCTTATTTGCCTCACAATGTTATGTGTTTTTATGTTATATACAACTAGAATTTCCCATGCATACTGCAGTCAATATTTTAAGATTTGGTACAGAACTGTTGGAGAAAAAAAAGAACTTTCTGTTTTATGAATTGGTTTTGGATTCTTGAAAGAGAAATTGATGTAAGATGGCAAGTCGTATGGTTGGTTCAAAGGAACTTTTGTGTTTCCGACTTCTTGTTTCTTTGTTGTGGACGCAAATTGCTGCGACATTATTGACATTGTAGCAATGCAATGGATCTTTTAATATGCCTAGTTAGGAAAAGTAGGGGAAAACATATCCTATTGTATAAGTCTCTTTTGCAATAATCTTTCTTCTAAATTATCAGATGATTCTGTATTTCTGCTCACACCCAATTAAAGCTGTTAAATGATTCTCTATTTCTGCTGAGACTCAATAAAATGTTTTGAATGATTGTTGATTTATTGATATCCGGGGCCGAATCCGATGGTAGGGACTGGGGAATACCGAATTATCAAGTAACCCAACCAACCTGGCAGATACTTTTGGTTCTTTGACAGCTATTTTTTTTGCTTTTAAAAGTTGTTGCATAAAACCGTTTTACTTCCACTTTGATGGGCTACTGTGAATTGTTTTGTTCTATTATTATGGTATTAATTTATTTAATTATTTTGTTTTGTTTTACAACAGATCGCATTTTAAATTCAGTGGCTGACCATTTTGTTTGTCATTTGTGGTTTTTATTGAAACGGATCATTTCAACTTGTGAATTTGGTGTATGCACCACTGTCAATACAAGAGTCACATGCATGAATTTGAAAAATGGTCCAAATCGTGGAAGAAACAAGTGGGTAATTTGTTAAAGGTTTTGCTAACAGAAATTTAATAATACTTACTAAAATTTTTATAGTTCATAAGTTAAATTTTTTAATACGTTAAAATTTATTGTTAATTATTATATTAAATATTAAAATTTATTATTAGTAATAAATATAAAAATTTTCATGAGTGTTCTATGAGTATTTGTTAGCAAAATTTTTTATTAAAAGCAAATAAATAAATCATTATCAATTATAAATCATTCGAAATAAATCTATGGTATATTCTTTAAATAGAAGAAATCACAACACAGATTCTTATTACAATTTTTGTCAATTGATCATGAAGAATATATTTAGTATGATATAAATTTAAAAAAATTAACTTGAGTTACAACTAAATATTGAAGACTTACTAATAAAAGTATACAAGTGGAGTTAATTTAATTAATCAATTGATTAATTTTTGGTTGGGCAATAAGACGGTAGAAAGTGAATTGATGGAAAGTTGAACGACTGGAATGAAAAATGAACACAGATTTTCTTTTTAGTATTATTATTATTTTCTGTCTTTTTATTTGATGAGATATTATTATTTTCTATCGTAATCAATCAATCTATTTTATAACTTATGAATTGTCCTTCTCAATATCACCAGATGCCGACTTCAAATGCCATCTGCCAATTCGCTAAGCCCACCAATACATTTCGCATCTTCATAATCAAATAATAATAATAATACCTTGATATAGGAAAGGCCTTCATCCCAAAATTTTCCACTGAGATCATTATTTTTTTATTTTTTTCTGAAGTTACCAATTGCCCATAGATGTAACGATAATGTAAAACTAAACGTAACACGAGGGAGTGCATTTTGCAGTGTTTTGATATAGATCCATATAACTGTGATTTTCTTGAACCTGAGGGGGGGGTATCCGTTAATATTCAAGGGCGGCTGAGCGGATGAAAAATTTCTTCCCCAAGTTCCGAGCGCCAAACTTTAACCAGTTACCAGGATAAATTCCAAGTGTTTTCACCAAATGCTTGACAGTAATAGATGAATAGAGGAGAAGCGAAGGTAGTGTGTGTAACAGGAGCTTCGGGTTTCATAGGCTTATGGCTGGGGAAGCAATTACCCCAACGAGGTTATACTGTTAAAGCTGCTGTTCTCGGCACAAGTCAGTCTCTCTAGTTTTCTCTCGTGCTTCAGTTTTTCCAAATTTAATTGGATGATGTTTTAGTCAGAAAGTTTTAGCTTTTTCTGGTTGTGGGTTTAGATTTAGTAGTCCTGTTCATTTGATTGGTATGATTTAGCTGCTTGGTGCTTTGCTTTAGTTAATTTATCACTTTAATTACTGGCCAAAAATGAAGATCTTTAGTAAGGAACTCTTGAGTCTTGACCTGTCGACGAGGACAAATAATCAACAGAAGATTATGAATTTGAATTTCAAAGGGACGCCAGTGAGATTTTTGCCCAAAGCCGTTGATTATATAAATATATATCCATCATAACTACCTTACAGGGTTGAAGTTGTAGATTAATGAGACAGGACCAAGTGACAGTGTCGCTCAGTATAGCCTGAGCAGTATCATTTACATATAAAACAAGGCGGTTTAAAAGCTGCAGTATAAATCAACCAACGCCCTGGTTGAAATCTTCATTCGATTTGCTGCCATTTTTGTGTACCCTCAGATCATCTATATAAAACAAGGCAGTTTGAAAGCTGCAGTATTGATCAATCAATGTTCTTGTTGAAATCCTCATTCAATTTGCTGCTATTTTTATGTGCCCTGCAGATGATCCTATGATGACAGAACACTTCCGTGCATTTGACAGAGCAAAAGAAAAGCTTCATTTATTCAAGGCAAACTTGCTGGAAGAAGGATCTTTTGATGCTGCAGTTAATGGTTGTAACGGGGTTTTCTATACAGCATCCCCTGTAGCATTTTTTTTCGGCCAATGACCCATAGGCCAATATGAAATATGAAAATAAATAGTTCCAAATTGAATTGTTAGAACTAATTTGTTGTTCAATATAACTAGCCTTATTTTCTTTTTTTATTCACTATAACATGTAGATTATATAGTTGGATAGAGCAGGCTGAAATCAGCTGCTTCTAACCCTTTCCTTTTATTTTGTTAGGCAGAAATAGTTGATCTGCCGTAAAGGGAACAGTTAATGTTCTTCGATCATTCTATCAAGAGAGTAGTAGTAACCTCTTCAATGGTTGTAATTAGAGACAGTGGAACTCCTCTGACGGCTGATGTAGTTGTTAATGGGACTTGGGTTTCAAATCCAGATGTTTTAAGGGATTCATAGGTATGTAAGTGTTCTGATTTCTTAAAAGTTATGTCTTTTGCAATTTATTTTTGTTGAACAACTACATACTCTTTGATAAACTTCTCTCAACATAAGATATCTACTAATGATACAAATATCTGATTCTATGAATTGAAAGATACAGTCAGTTTTGCATGGTAAGGTGCACCTTCTTGAAATTCATCTTGGATTGGCTTGTTGCATCAGTATTATATATGACATTATTGCAGAAGCTATAAGATTTTATATTTTGGTACAATGGATTATCTTTTTCTTTTTCATCATAGATAACTTGCTCCAATTTCCTTTTGGAATTGGTATGGTCTCTCAAAAACTGTAGCTGAAGAGGTGGCTTGGAAATATGCAAAACAGAATGGTATTGACTTGGTTACGGTACATCCAGGATTTGTGATTGGTCCTATCTTACAGCCAAACCTTAATTTATCAGCGGAGCTGTTTCTGAATCTCATAAACCGTAATGCTCGGGGAACAATTTATTGAGCATTACATAAATCAATATCTACCTTGTGATACCAGTTAATAAGATTCAAAATGCAGGAGATCGAACTTTACCTGGCCCTTGCAGAGTTGTTGATGTTAGAGATATTGCTAATGCGCATATTCAAGCTCTTGAGGTTTCCTCGCCTAATGGTAGATATATAGTAGATGGAAGAATAATAATAAAGCTTTGTGAGATTCTGAAGATTTTGAACCAGCATTACCCTACTTTGCACCTTCCGGACAAGTATGTTTTCCATATACAAGTTTTATGCTTTCTAATTTGATCCAAGAACTAGGTTGGTAACATAATTCTATTTGGATGAGAAATTTCTGACACCGAAATATTCTTAAGAATCTAAGGCGACTGAAGTTAATTTTGATTTCTCTGAAAATTGGAAAGACTGAAAGAACTGTTGGTACTTCCATTGAGACTGGAGAAGCTGGAGATGAAAATTATTGAAGATGTAACAGAAAAGGAGAGAGAAAATCAAGCTGACGGCTTTGATGTTCTTGATTGATTATCTTCCTACATACTGCATTAAATAATATAAGAAAATTTCTTATCAACGTCTTGTTTTTTCAGTTGACCGAAAACTTTCCACATTTTACTGGTCGCAGATATGAAGATGCGAATGATGATCCAATATTCAACGTTTCTGATAACAGAGCAAAAAGACTGGGCATGATCAACTGCATCCCATTGGAGGTGAGTCTTAAAGATACTGTTGAAAGCTTGAAGGTGAAGGGATTTCTTATTTTCTGAATGATGCTACAAACAATGAGTTGAATAAAGGAAAGGAACAATTGAAGTAAGAATGGGAGAAGTCAAAACATCAAAAATAAAATTTTTTATATTCCTTATCAATGAGTGAAATAAATGGAAGGAACAATTGAGCTGTATATTCATAAAGGGACTAATTATTAATATTATGACTGTTTTGAGTTGTGTAAAGTGAATTTCTCAAGCACCTTTACTTATTTCTTCGTATGATTCCGTGGTTTAGGAGCAATGTGGAAGGTTTTTTTTTCTTCATGTGCTGGATCCCTTGTGAGAAGTTCTGAATATTCTGGTTCTAATTTCACCGTATCTTTTCTTTTCAAAACTGTTGACAATATTATATCACCGAAATTGTAATATTAATACCTCGTAACATGTAATTAATTTAATGGAGTAAGCGAGTGTTTTATTACTGACACTA
>JAWDEX010000012.1:3641123-3664413 GCA_035221805.1 Trichilia hirta
GTTTATGAACCTGATCCAGTAACAGTTCAGATAGATTTTTCCCTTTTACAAATTAGTAAGCCGAGCATTTCTTCTACCTGCAGCAATCGTAGGGCACTGGGCCTTGGGCTCTTTTCTAATTATGGGTGGCTTGCGATTGCCTCCGAGACTTCTAGTATTGGTTGACGGGTTCCTTTACTATGTTGACCCCAAAGTAACATTTTTAATCTCGAGGCCTCCTTTTTTAACTGCTGGTTTCTTTGTTCTAGCGCACGTATTTTTTGGTACTCCTCTACTTACTTATTTTTACACTCTCCTAACTCTACTTCTAGCTGCAATAATTCATACCCTTCAATTTTTGCAGTGGCTTTGCTTACCGATCGTGCAGTAGTATGGTCTTGGAGCTCATTTTCACTGAAGGATTCAATAACATTTTCTTTATCAGTAGGACGAACAGGGTCCCCATCCCTATTTGCTTACATTTTTTTGAAAAAATAGCCGCGGTTATGCTTAGCCATTCACTCACAAAATACACAGCAAAGCTTTCTATAAAAGCTTTTAGTATAATTTTTCACAAACGATACCAACTGTTAATGCCTGAATTTTTTCAAGGTAAAAAACTTAACATATCACATAGATATTGTTACAATCGTTCAATCAATCAGGAGAAGTGAATTCTTGCCTCAAGTTGAGACTCGACGTGTTGCACCTGAAATAGAAACAAGAAAATTATGAGTAAAGTCGACTTGTCGGTGTGTAAACTTCAATGCTTAAGTCAGTAACTGATTAAAGGCTTATAAAGGATAACAGAAAAGCTTAAAATAATGTGTTTGTATTATTTATCAACCCGAGCAGTTGGACTTGGGAATGTACAGGTAAAATGGTAGTGTAAAATGCCTATTTCTCTGGAGTGTGCACCCCTTCCATCTGCCCTCCCTCCCAACACACACACACACACACAAAAAGAAGTCATTTTTAACATAACGAAATCAATATTTATAATAGTCTTTACATATGCAAGTCATCGAAAAACAGGAGCCTGATTAGACAGTATACAACTGGTATAGGTGGCCAACAAATCACTTCATCATCACCTTAAATGTGATAGCATCTCAAGTCTTAAATGTGACAGGACGTTCTATTATACGTTGAAAAATGCGTCCCAATTTTTCTTCCAAGTCTCCCGATTTTGTTAAGTGTGGCTAGGTCACCTCGGTATTTTGGGCAAATAGAATGGGGCCCGTCACTCATTCGCGACAATTGTCAAAATCGAAAAGGATATATTCATAAAAACCTTCAACAGAAAAAATTTCAAGCAAAGAAAGCTACAGCTTCGAGTAAAGAAAAGCCTTGCTCGAAATTGCTCGGAAGGTATTAATTTAAATTAATTGAAATTATTAAATTATTAGATAATATTATATAAATATTTATATTTTAATTATTTAATTAATTTAAATAACTTAAATTTAAATTTAAATAATTTAATAACATTATTTAATAATTTATATTTTAATAATTTAAATTAATACGTTTGAATAATTTAATTATTAAATTATTAGATAATATTATTTTAATAATAAATAAATTAAAATTTTTTAATTAATTTTAAATTGATTTCAAGTAAGACTTATAAATTTTAATAAATTAATCAAAAATTAATTTAAAAATTAAATTAACAAAATTTTAAAATGTAAATAATCAAATTATTAGATAAATTAATAAATAATTTAATTATTAATTATTATATAATATTATTTTAATAATATTATAGTCAAATTATTTAATATTTAAATAACATTATTTAATAATTTATATTAACTTAAATTTAGATTTATTTGATAATTTAAATTTATTAATTTAAATTATCTAATAAATTTAAGTTTTTAGTTGTGAGTTTAAATTATTTTAAATTACTAATTTTAATTTTAAATGTTCATTATTTAAATCTAATATTAAAATAATATTATTTGATAATTTCATAATTAAATTATCTAATATGTAAATTACATTGTCTAATAAATTTAAATTTAAAATATCTAATAATGTATATTTGCTTAAGTTATTGAAATATAAATTATTAAAATATTAATTTAAATGATTAAAATATAAAATTATCTAACGTTTAAATAACATTATTTAATAAAATAATTTAATTTAATATTATCTAAATTTATTTAATTTCAAGGAAGGTTTCTCCTTACTCAAAACTAGGGTTGGAGTTTGGTCAAGAAGAGTTATTTTTTCTAAAATTTATTTCTTTTTTTAGTTTAAAAATTATTTTTTAATATTATTAGTTTTTTAAAAAGTATTATTTAAAAAAAAAAAAAAAAAAACACTCAAAGTCAAGGAAATTATGTTAGCTATCAAGGCTATTTTTGTCATTTCATTTTATTCACAAGGCTATTTTTATCATTTTGGTATATTTGTCATTTCCGTCTGTTTGCAAGGCTATTTTTTGCTACTTTCGATATTTTGTTGTTTGCTGTGCTTTGGTAAATACAAAATTTATATACTTTTGTTGTGAAGGGAAATAATATGTAATGAATACACATCAATTTTGTGTTCGTTTACTTTTAAACTACAATATAATCCCCGATAAATTTGATAAATTTTACCATAAATTATGCAAATGTAATTCTTTTATATAACTTAGAAATCATGACAACTTAACAAGGATAAATGTTTTTAGCATAAATCTTTTATCATTATTCTCTCAAATAATGATATGTAATTCACAGACAATAGCCTCGTCTCCTAACTCTAAACCATAAAATTTTTTGGGTCAGGTGGACTTAACGACATATTTTACATCTCCGGGTGTACCTGGGTTTATTTATTACAAATGGATTTACATTCTAGTTATGCGAATATTATTACTCCATCTTGGATTACAACAATCCTCTTTGAGATGTATAAAGCTTATAATCATCAAAAACGTAGAGCCCCACATAAAACCAAATAACCTACAACACGAAAGTGCACCAATGAAGTTTCAGAAATCTTAAATACGGTAAATGCATAATTCACAATAGGTTCAAATTAATTTTATCACCCAAAGTAAGTCTCGAAGCGAATTGAAAACAAAAACAAAATCATTGGATCAAAAATAAAACTATAGCCAAAATTAGGAGTTTCTCAATTAAATAGTCAGGCATCTTCAATCTTCCTCATCAATGACCTTCGTGCCCAACCCTTTGAGACCTTCTGGTGGGATCTCGGCAACAGTGACAAGAGAGTAAAACTCCTCTTTGGCATCTTCCTCGTCGTTTCTCTTTCGTGCAATGCGAACACGGACTCTCCTTGGTACGCTACGGATACCGCAGCTCCATACATGCTTGTTGAGCTTCACATCCACTCTAACATCACTTGTCCCCATCGCCTTCTGGGCAAACTTTCTGATTTCCTTTATGGCTTTTGGAGCCTTCTTCTTGAAGGTGCTGAAGAGCATAGGAATACCATAGTTAGTCAAGGGGATTATCTTCCATAACCACAAGGCAAGAATAAAGTAAAATACTGCGGCATAGACACTGAAACTGCAGCAAAGGTATGCACAATACAATTCTTTGTTTAATTTAAGTCAATAACCAATAACATGGGAAGGAAAGAAAACCAAAGCTATTAACAAACGAATCAAAACAAAGAAATGCAACCTACAGTGACTTAAGAAGACTGATGTTAACAATCTGGGCTTAAAAAATCAACATTAGCCTCATTCAGTTTGTATGACTGAATGCTGTAAAAAAACAAAAATGCTTATAGCACAGCATAATCTCCACATAATTAGAAAACTTAACGGCCTTTGAACCGCAAACTCAAAATTCAAAAAGTTCGGAGAGCACATACATTTTGATGAAAATTCTTAATTCTTATCAATCAAATACATGTACAAAGTTTATGAAGCACTACAATGACAACAACTATTCTCTAAGCGAGTAGCCTGTTCTTGCTGAAAATAAACAATTTCATAAATAAATAATTTCCCACAAACATTGATACAGACAACAGAAAACAAGTTGAAGCCCGTGCAGTATCTAGAATAGTACAAAGACAAATAAAACTACCGGATCAAAATCAACGAATAAGTAACAGCAGAACATCAAATGACAACAGAACAACGAATTCAACTCAAACTATACGCTATTTAAACCAGATTTAACCAATTTACAAACTCCAATTAAAAAAAAAAAAAAAAAAAAAAAAGAACAAACGAACAAATCTGCCTTCCTACGTACATACGAATATAAAAACTAGATAAGAGCCGTACCAGCCATGGAGACGTTTGTGGAGGTTAATGGTATACTCGCGAGTTACAACGTCTTCTTGCCTTCTTTTGCCAGATTTTTCTACCATTTTTCTTTCCTGATATCTTCCCCTGTAGCTTTCTCACTCCGCCCCTGCTTCTGCGACCGACAAAACCCTAACTCCACACAGCGATAAATATAGGGTTTTGTCTTTTAATAAACATACCCTTGGCTTTCCACAAAATTATACAAATGTCTTTCGTACTGGGATAATTATATATCCATCCCTACTTTTAACGTTTTAACGTATAGTGGGATAGTTTGTCTAGTTATTACATATAGGTATTTAATATAAATCATTTTTTATTAGTATTTATCATTAAGTAATACAACTGCACAATTGTTTGTAACTCTAAAATCACGCCAACTTAGTACCAAAATATTTTTTATTATATTTTTTTATTTTTTAAATAATATAATATAAATTTTTTTTATTAAAAATACTTATACCTTAATAGTCTCATCATAAAACTTAATAATAAAGACTATATTGAATGAAATTTTTTAAGCCGAGGTTAATAGTAGATGAGTGAATCAACAATGACACTGCACAAACCTACACAAAAAATAATAAACCTAAGTTAGGCTGGTGCGACATGAGATGATTTATATCGATACTGAGTTCCGGATCTACTTATTATACATACATTTATTTATGAAAACATAAGGCAAATGTTATTACTCCATAATGGAATATTTAACCGGTTTCATCAAGTCCAATTAGAAACAAAAGCTTCAGTGGGCCAGAGCCTAGGCCCAATCCAAATCAACGAGCCTCTTCTCGTGTCTTCGTGGCAGCTAATTTCATCCTTTCTCGCTCTGCGCGTGTTTCTTTCAGTTTAGGGTTCTTGGAAGTAAAAGATTTGGTCGAGGAAAGCTGCAAAAGGTTCATGCAAGATGGTAAATTTTTCACTTAATGGATCGAAGTTTTAGCGCAAATTTATTTTCTTTCAATTTTGGCTTTTTGTTCTATTTTCTCTACTATATGCAGTTTCTGTTTGATTGTATTTACAGTCAGGGAGAAAGGAAACAGTTCTGGATTTGGCCAAGTTTGTAGACAGAGGAGTTCAAGTGAAGCACACTGGTGGCAGACAAGGTACTAAGATGTAACTTCATTTTTGTTTTTTCTTTCTGAAGGTGCTTCTTGTATAAATTTATTCTAATCTGAAGCTGTTTGAACACATGTAATTGTACAAAACCTAACGGAATAACTACATAATTGAAGAAAATATACTTACTTGCAGTGTTGTAATTTTGATTCATGTACCTTAGTGATCAGTGGCGATGGGATATTGGATTGTTCAAAACTCAGTTTGCAATATATAATGTTTGAGCATACTGGGTAAAAAAACGTGTAGTACTGAGAGTGAATGGTTAATTTGAAATTGCAGGCAGCTGGTGTAACTTGGGGTTATGTAGATTACAGGTTCTGTTTGTGAGTTTGCTTTTGGGTTCATCAGTGAAGTGCTGTATTTTCATTTATAGATTTAGTGTTGATGTTAAAATGGGTCATAGATATCTTTTTCTTGAATGACTTCACTTACTGGAGAGCAAGGTTCTCGTGCATAACCATCCCTTCTAACTTCTTCTTCATAGCTCTTATCTTATGTGCAAATCAATGTGATCTGTCTCATTTTTGTGCTTACAGTGACCGGCACTCTAAAAGGGTATGATCAATTGCTAAATCTTGTCCTGGATGAGGCAGTGGAGTTTCTAAGAGGTAATCAGCTATGGCTTATTGGAAACAGAGTTGTGTATGTGTGTCTGATGCCAAGCATGTTTATGAATTAGTATGGGTGTGATTTATGCAAACGTGCAATTGTGATAAGCTGGTTATCTGGCAATGGTTTCATTTTGATCTGTATGGCTATGTATTCTACGGTACTTTCTAGGGGGATTAAATTCAAGAGAAATTGTCTTCGAAAGAATTAGAAATAGTATTGGCAGTAGCACCAAACTAACAGAATATATTGTTGCTGCTTCATGTTAATATCGTACACACTCTTCTCTGTCATAAATATTAACCTGCCCTTGATTTTCTTTCTGCATTTGGTTTATATATAAACCTTATTTATTTATTTGTTTATTTATTTATGCTTTTGCTGCAACGCTTTCCCATTGGGATTCGTGGACTTTAATACATGGGAAAAAATGAGATACACCTTGAATCTAGATGTATTTACAGACTCAATATTACAGTGTTGCTTGCATATGAAAATCATAAAAAATATGAACCGTTACCAGACTTCTTGCTCTTTTGGTATAGTTTTCAATTATAGTTTCTTCAAATCAATCTTCTATTAATAGACCTTTTACTAAAGAGGAAATTATTAGTTGTTTGGTTGACAAGCACATGTTCTTGTAAAAATCATGTAATTACTTTAATGCACAACATTTTATGTTTCTGTTATGAAAGAAATGAAGTAGAGTTTTTAAAATAAAATAAGGGTATTTCAAACAATTTAACATTTTAAGAAAAAGCTCAAAAGTCACTACTCTCAAAGTCCAAATTTTGAGCTTCTTATATTGGAAGGAAAAATAACTATTTTAATCCTCCAAGAGCTTTTTTCCAATTACAGCCAAATGATACAAAAAATTAAAAATAACTATTTGCATTAAAACAGATATTTTGACTACTAGAGAAGTCATACCAAACACACACCTAATAAGTCTTGCAAAACCCAAGTAATTAAGATATGCTTGAGTATATTTATCTTATATGCTATGGCCTACAGGCCCCCTGAGCTTGCATGGATGACTTTGGTTCACACTTCTAGGGCTTATGCCTCAAGGTTTTCTTAGGAATAAAGCCGGTGGCCATGCAGGCTATATTGTGTTTTATTTCCAAGCTCAAGGCTTACTTGTTCTATGCTCTATGGAAGCAAAATCAAAATTTTGGGGGGTGAGTGTACAAACTGCCCAGACTAAACAAAAGGTTGCGATTTTTATTTTCACATGGAGGTTTAAAAATAACTCCTTCTTGTGGGTAGGTTTCATAGTCAATTGCTTAATGGCAGTTCACATCATTAAGCAATGTTTAAGGGGACTGTTATCATTATTATGAACCGTCTATCGTTTTGTCTAGGATTGAATTTTTTAATACTGTAATCAGTTTGCATTTCTCTTAGCTGATCATCCGTCCTTCAGGAAGTCTATTTGCAATTGAAGTCACAACTATCAGTTTTGTTATTTCTGTCTAATTTCGTTATCTTGGAGAATTGATTTGTGTGTGTTAAATGGTGATGCAGATCCTGATGATCCTTTGAAGACTACTAATCAGACCAGGCAACTTGGCCTAATAGTATGCTTTTCTTTCTTTTTGTTGTTTTCAGTCACATCTTTTCTCAATTGATGACGGATGACTGTCAAAAACATTAGATAAACATAATCTTTCACATGGAGATGGTGTGTATTATTCGATCCAACTTTTCCTTTGGATGGGTAACAATTTGATAATATATTATTCTACTGCAGGTATGTAGGGGAACTGCTGTGATGCTTGTGTATCCTACTGATGGTACAGATGAGATTGCTAACCCTTTCATCCAGCCTGATGGGGCCTAATATGCCTCGTTTCTCATTTGCTATTGCTAACTTTGGATGTGTATGCCCTTTCATCCTTCCAACTTCTCTTGTTTAGAAAATACCTTATTGCAAAAATTGGTACTTTCTTATGAACTTGGTTTTAATCTACTCCCAGCACTTGAAGCATTCTATTTTATGAACCAAAATAGTAAATTTGTAATCTCCTACTGTTTTTCTTAATTTCCTCATAATGATATGTGTTTTTATGTGGTAAATATCTAGAATTTACTATGCATTCTGGAGTCAGTATTTTAGGATTTGGTACAGAACTGTTGGAGAAAATGAAAAATCTGTTTTATGAATTGGTTTCAGATTCTCTAAAGAGAAATCGATGCAGGGAGGCTAGTCACATGGATGGTTCAAAGGAGCACGTGCTGCTGTTGTTTCGTTCCTGTGGACTGCAAAAAACTATTGGCATCGTAGCAATACAGTGAAACTTAAGATGCCTGGTTGGCAAAAGTATGGAAATATATGTCCTATTATATAAATTTCCTTTGCAATAATATCTCTATGCATCTAAATTGGTTCCTCAACTTGGAAAATGATTCTCAATTTCTGCTCAAACCCGCTTAAAGTTTATGAGATGATTCATTATTGATTGATTTGTCGGGGCCGAATCTAATGGTAGGGACTGGGGAATACAGAATACGCAACCAGCCCAGCAGACACTTTCGGTTCTTTTGACAGCTATTTTTTTTCTTTTAAAAATTGTTGCATAAAACCCTTTTTCTTCTTCTTTTTCTTTAATGGGCTATTGTGAATTGTTTTGTTTTAATATTACTGACAGTTATTTAATTTATATATTATTGTTTTGTTTCACAACAGATAACGTTTTAAATTCAGCGGCTGACTTTTCTGTTTGTCATTCGTGGTTTCGTTGATAAGGATCACTTCAACTTGCGAATTTGGTGTACGCACCACACTAGAAGTACCAAAAACATGCATGAATTTGAGAAATGGTCAAAATTGTGGTATAAACAAGTGGGCAATTTGTTAAAAAACAAATAAATAAATCATTTTCATACACTATGAGAATACTTTAATCTTTGAAATTGTTTTGGTCAATTGGAATTTTAAATTATTTAGTATCTTGTGCCAATTAAAGAATAATCTCGAAGTACGGAGATAGTTGGAGCATCAAGAGTTGCCAAAATTGAAAATGGACAATGGACGTAGAATGATGATATTTATAAAGAATGAAAATTAGATATCGACTGTATTTATCGATTAAAATTATAAAGATTAATGCGAGAGATAAACAAAAAGATTATTATTAAAATACATATTAAATAACTTGATTTTTATCATATAATTGTAATGAGTAATGAATAATATTAAAAATTATAAAATTTGTTATTCATTAAATAGATCTGATATTATAGGAAACGTGTTATCAAAAAATATCTAATACTACTAATTATTAAATATTAAGTACAAATTATGATAAAATATTAGCTGCCGAAAATGAATATTGATCATGATATGAAATAAAATTATTAATTAAAAATTAAAAATCAATCACGTTTATTGAATAAATTCACCAATTATTAAGTACAGGAATAAGCGGTAGAGAAAATTTTAGTCGTTAAATAAAATATAATACGATAGTTATTCATCCATGAGTGGTTGATAATTATAAAATTTGTATACAAAATCTATATACGATAATAAAATCCAATCAAGTGAAGATAATAAATATGTGACACAAGAAAGAAAAGTTGAAGATAAAAACAAAAATATTTATTGGATTATTATAGAAAATGGTAAGAAATTAGAAACCAAATTATTCAAATTTTGACAGAAATTAAAATTTTAAATAAAAACAAAAACGGTGTATGATGCACAACACCACTGGTGGGCAACTTGGAAATCTAAGAAAAAAAGAATACTATCCCTTTCCAGTCATGTTACAATCATCAACATAAAAAATAGTTAATTCTGACCATCAATCATAATCATAATGAATCAACAATCTTAATTTAAATTATATATGACTATTAATAATTAAATAATAAAAGAAACACAAAATTTTTAAAATATTTATTAAATAAGTTATATTATCTTTTTTTTTTTAAGTATAAAACTATATTGATAATAAAATCATTAAAATTTTGCTCTCGGTAGTATACAAATTTTCACGTAATTTAGGTAAGAGTTGCATCATTTATTTCCTGTGCTAATTATAACTCTATCGTATATTTTATTAAATAAAAGGGACCACAACACAAATTGTGGGATTATAAAGACTATAACGTTTTCACTTTGATTTTTTTTTTTAATTATTTATTGAGAATAAATTTAGTATAATTAGAATTTTAAATTTAAAATTGTATCACATTTAAACGTTTCACCGTTACAAAAATATATGAGTGGAGTTAATTTAATTAATAAAATTGATTAATTTTTAGTTTTATGAAATAGGAGAAGGTGAGTTGATGGAAAGCGTAGTGACAAATGGACACGGATTTTTTTAGAATTATTATTATTTATTTCTTTTTTTTAATATTATTATTTTCTATCGTAACCATTCACTTTACAACTTTGATTTGTGGCCTGGTGCATACCATAAAACCCAGCGACTGATTTTCTAAGCCAACCGCACGCTTGACAACTCGTCACTCCATGCCTTTCGCCTCTTCATTATCAAATAATAATAATAATAATAATAATAATAATAATAATAATTTTTAGTCGCAAATGTTCAAATTTTTCAAAATACGAATTTGAGCAAATCAACGGTTGATTTGGTGCAATTTGATACTAACTTGTGCAAATTAATATTATTTTTTCTGACAAGTATATATATACCGATTCTAAAAATTTTTGAAACGAAAAATCTTGACATCATACAAATTTATTATCTATATTCATTAATAATTGTCAATATTCTCATTTTTATTGACAATAATTTTTAGTCGCAAATGTTCAAATTTTTCAAAATACGAATTTGAGCAAATCAATGGTTGATTTGGTGCGATTTGATACTAACTTGTGCAAATTAATATTATTTTTTCTAACAAGTATATATATACCGATTCTAAAAATTTTTGAGACGAAAAATCTTGACATCATACAAATTTATTATCTATATTCATTAATAACTGTCAATATTCTCATTTTTATTAACACGTAAAACATAGTTAGAGCATTTCTTAATTTTCTAAAAAAAAATTTTGATGTTAGTGAGAGATTTAAAATTTAAGAAGTGATGATTCCTATTTAAAGTTTGGTGGATTAAATATAAAAAAAGAATCAAAAAATAGCTTAGATAAAAAGAAATTATTACTTTCAATTGTCTCTTATTTATAAGGTGATTTTCTCAACTAAAGAGCCAACTCTTTACTCATTAGATAGGATCAACTTTTATAAGCGTAGTTGATGCTTTTCCCAAGTCTTCTCGGATGAGAAAAATCGAAGAATAAGAATTGACTAGTATCTTTTAGAGAATCCTCCAGGCAACCTCAATGTAGTAAATCTCCCTACAATCATGGCCATTTAAAAGGGTAGTTATAATGTTTAATTTGTTAGTTTTTGCTTATTGCATCATTAAATCATATATGAGAGATTATATCGTTTTTTAAAATTTTTGCGCATTTTTCTTTAATATTTTTTATTTTTTTATGAATAAATGCTATTAAAGTCGACATCTCAACCTCTCACTTTAAAGATCAATGTACAATTTGCCTCTCTATTGGCTTACCATCTTTGGTTAAAACTAAAAAGGATCTCATGCGATTCAGATCACCATCTTGGAGTTGTAAAAGATGGGCAAGAATGAAATTTAATTCTTGTGTGGCTAAGTAAAAATCGGCCAATGCCAGTCGCAATTATCTTCATTGCAAAATTGGTGATACAATACAATTTTAAGGTCAGAATTTATGGAATACTGTTTTACACAAAGATTTTTGAAAAACATTTCTTTTGCCTGGTCAAATCTTAATATTGGGGATGTAGTCTCTTGGGTAGGGCTTTACAGGATTTAGATTTCCAAGTGAATGGGGAGGTAATCACGAATATCACTATTTATAATACCCAATCATAGAATCGAATTTTTGATTAAAATATCGGTTGTGTTTGGCTAAAACAATAATGGACCCTTTTTTAACCCCGAACATATATATAACACTTTTTATGATACACACACACATACAATAATTATATGTATTATGATACTTATGAAATAAAATGATAATAATATTTTTATTTATCAATGAAAGTCCTTTATGATCTTAAAGTTAAATATATAATCATCGTATCTGATATAGGATAATAACAAACGCCTTCTTATAATTTCATAAAATAATAAATATCGTTATTCTATCTCTTGTGACAACTCTCCTAAAATTTGAAAGTTGTGATAAATATTTCTTTGAAGCGTTATTATTAACTAATTTTAGGATAAAATTACTATTCTACTTTTAGAATATGACTTTATAATTTTATTTAGAAGAAGAGGTATAATAATAATTTTATCTTAAACTTAGCAAATAATAACACTTTAGGATATATTTGTCACAACTTTTAACTTTAGAAGAATTTTTTTTCACAAAAAATAGAGTAAGGATGTTTACAAAAACACACACACACGCAAAAACAAACAAACAAAGACTATAATTTGAATTATTAGTAGTTGTATATATATATAAAATAGCGATAGAAATGCAAACATTTTATACAAATTTATGTGTATAAATTGATATAACATGATAATATTAATTAACAAAAATATAAAATTAATGTATTTAATAATAATAATAAACAGTGTAGATAAACGAGAATTAATACTATTATGCCATATAAGTTTGTACTTTAATATTATTTTAAATAAAAAAATAGTTAATAAAAATATATTGATTCTTAGGGGTAGGCATTTTTAAACTAATCTAATTTAAACCAATTTAAAATGCCATAATTCACAATTAAGATAGTTCAAAATTTTTTGGATCGATTTATAGATTGATATTTTTTAATCAGTTGTTCGTAGTTTAGATTTTAAATTGAATTAATTTCAAATCACAAAATCACAATCAAATCACTTAATATTATTTTATAAAATTTATTATTATTTATTTATTTATCATCTCAAATATATTCAGTTGCCTCTCTCTCTTATACGTGCTAACAATTAAAAAATAAAAATTATTTACAAATGAACTAAAGAAAAATTATTTATGAATTTGGATGTAAACTCGTTGAAATTAATCTTTTGAATTTATGAACAAATTGAATCACAACCTAAGAAAGTCAATATGGATAAATCTGGAAGTAACCCTAAACTCGTTAAAAACTTATTTCAAAAAATGCCATAAAGATTAAAATTTTTTTATAAGTTAGTTCATTTTAAAATAAGAAAAATATTTTCACTCACAAACTCTCAAATTTTATTCAATGATAATTATTTTTAATTAAAGAGACGCAAACAAGAAAATGAAAAAAATAAAGATCTAACCTTGAAACTTGTCTATGATACTAATTAGAACCTCCAATGAATTTTGAATAATTCGAGTTACTGATTGAGCGCCTCAATTCTCATTAAATTATCTTTTAAGTATTAATAAGATATTATAAAATTAGTAGCAACTAATTATTATATTATTAATTTTATAATATATCTAAATCACAAATTCAAAATGTTCATATTATATTTTGCATTTGGATTGGATCAGTTTATAATATTTTAATAAATTAGATTAAGTTGGCTTTATTTCAATCGTAATATGTAGATTTATTTAAAATTTTATCTCAAATCGATTTAAATTATATATGTTTACTCGCAATTAGCATTATCAGCTATACTCCTACTTTTACCTGTTTAATAGAAAAATGTACATTATTCTTTTATTCCGCCTTTAATAAAATAATTTATGCTCAAATATAAGAATTTTCAACTCCTAACGACACTTATTATACTTTTTATTTTCAGAATTCTAATTAACAACCTTTTGCTGGTGTTAAAAATGTAAATTTTTTTTAAATTTATGTAATAATAATAATAATAATAATAATTATTATTATTATTATTATTATTATTTATTATTTATTTTTATTATTATTCATACCTTTTTTATATTTTGGCATTATATAAAATTATTGATCGATCAAATATTTATTGAACATTCCCACTAAACGAGATATATATATATATTTTTAACGGCCTGATTATTGATTCAACATCCCACTAATAAGATTCCCTCTTTGCCTCAAAAGAATTATTAGTGAATTTTAAACTTACTTATTCTAAAAAAAAAATAATCTCGAGTAATACAAGTATGTCATGAGTGTCTCTGAATATCCTTTAATACCACCCGACTACTTGAGTTGAAGCCCCACAAAGGATTAACAAATCTAACTTCAAATATCAATAAAAATTATTAAGGATATTATATCTCTCAAATTTTTATATCATACGATGAGATATGCAAAACAATATTAATTTACTAAAATATTAATTTTTTATAATTTTTAAAATTACTTATTATACTTCAACTATCTGATAAATTTATATTGATCCGATAAACTCCAACAAAAACATCGAGTATTAAAAAATTTCCATTTTTTAACCCACCAACATTAATTTGTTCTTATTTAAGTTGTGCATACAGATCCGACAGCTTTTGAGGTCTGAAAGGACTCAACGAGCTCCCTCGTTACCTTTTTTATTTTTTTGTTTCATTGAGACAATCCGTAACACGCGCCATGAGTGTGCCGTTTAATCTAACTCCTAATCATAACCGTCGGATCATTAAATATTTCCTTGAGATCACCACTATTATTTTTAAAACCAAAACGCAACGCACATGTTCCGGCGACACCAAACTTTTAACTTAGCTTTGCAGCTTTCATACAAACCCTCATACCACCCATTGCGTGGCAACACCTGATAGGACCTGCAAAAATTAGATTATCGTATCAACAGAGAAAATATCACGATATTTTGTCCACTAACTCATAAAATTTCCCGATAAACAAATGACATCACATGTCATTATCATCCGGGTCCCATAACTTTTATTATCCTTCCAACCGAAATCTCCAGTTTCATAGATTAAACGACGAAAAAACCCATAAAAGTTTAACAAATTTACATTCACGTGCCATCGTCATAACCTCGAGCTAGCTAATCAATCGTAATTTCCAGCAGAAATAAAAAAAAAAAAGCTAAAAGAGGAGAAAAAAAAAATAAAATCATAAAATAAACACAGATATCTTAAGCGACAATATATTTTTTTTTTTTTTTCATTTCTGAAGAAACCAACTCCCAAAAGAACAATAAAAAAAAAGGAAAAAGAAAAATAATAGATTTATCGAAAGAGAAATAATCATGAATCTGTTCGTTTTTTTCTCCAAAACTCTTTCGATCTTTTGATCACCATAATTTCTGACAAGAGATCTGGCGAAACGACATCGTCTCTTCGTCAAATGACCTGAATTTGATCTTTTAATTGTGTTTTAGAATCGTGCTGCTCAAACTCTGACGATCTTTGCCGCTTTGATGACGGGATTTTCCCTAGCGATGGCGTCGCGACCGGCGGATTTATAATCGTAACTGCACTCGTGACGATCTGAATACCTATGTTCGCCGCAAAACAGCTCACCGCATCGACACCTGAATCCGGTCAATCCGACTTTTCGTCGACAACCGGAGCACCGGTTCACCACACGTTTCTCTACGACGGCTTCATTTTCTCGCCGATCAGACTCCTGATTTTGACCAGTTGTACCCGCAACATCAGAAGACCGCGCCGTAGACCGAGATCTCGGAACCTTCTCGCTAGAAAACTTCAAGATCGCGCCACCAACGGTCGTGCTAGTATTAGCAGCGGCGCTTGTCGTAGCTGTGTTTGTTTTCGCGGTGGTGGTGGCGTTGAAACATTTCTGACACATGTTGTTGGTTGCAGGATTACCGGTGAATCCACAATTGTTAACGCACAGAGTCAAAGTTTCAGGAACCTTGAACTCCGTCTCTTCCTTTTCTGTTTTCTGAGCCATTTTCTCAGGAATTTGATTTTTTTCCTTATCTTTGATTTCTAATTTTAGAGAAAAATTATAATAAGAAAATTGGGAGTTTTAGAGAGAGACAGCGGTATCGGGTTTGGGGTTAAAGAGAGGAGGGTTGGGATTTGAAGGGATTGAGAGGTCGGTAATGGCGATGGAATATGGACCTCATGGAGACGCGTATCGAACATTTTGTTTCTGTACTTTTACGGTAATGACCTTGGCAATTTTGGGATTTACTTATGCCTTTCGCTCGTTCTAGATTGAATCTGACGTGTTAATCGTCATTATGGAGAAATTGTTCAATGTCATAAAACTTATTTTAGTTACGTGGGACCGCCCTTCTAAAGCATATTAAAAGGAAAAAAAAAGGGATTTTTCACCTTGTTGCAATAACCATGGAACCTATATTAAATCCTAGAAGGTTAAAAAGTTAACGCTGGCAATTTATTTCCTTTCATTCAAATTTGGATGGTCTTTATTACGCATTTAAAAATAAAAAAATAACAAAAAAACATATCAGTAAAAGGTTAAATAATTCTTCATTGTTTTTCTTTATTATCATTAGAAAGTATTAAAATCAATTACAATAACTTTCCAAAGAACTATTTTACTCTATTTTTAAACAAAAATGTTTCTATTTTTAAAATTATTCTTTATATTTTTAAAATATTATTTTAAAAATATTATTAAAGCATTTTAATTTTAAAATACAAATTAGTAAAAAATTAACATATCAAATATAGTACATATAATAGAAAAAAAATATCATACATATTTTTCATTAATATTATTAAAATTATGTTTTATTTTATAATATTTATAAAAAAAAAAAACCAAGAATACATGACACTTTTATTTGTTGGCATCAAATTTAATAACAGAGCTACGTATATAATATACTGACAAATCCATTGAAATTGTAATAGGAGATTGAAAGTTGAACAAAATTTAGATGGCTTGAAATTCAAATTATGACTAATTTGTTGCCTAACAATTGTATACAAGTCCAATATTATATTAAAAAAAATTTGAGTTACTAATAATCAAATTATTGAGTTTTAGTGTTAAGATATTTTGATTGTATATAAAAAAAATTCTTTAATTGTAGTTAATTTTTAATTTTACATAGGTCTTTAATGTTTTGCAAGGATTAAATTGTTGCATTCAAAAAATAATTTTGTTATTTTATTAAAATTTATAAACTGAATTGTTATTAGCTGTCCTATTACATCTGCAGAATCTCACCTATTTCTTGAACAGACGGACCGAGTTGGCCGAAAAGTCGAACCGAGTTGGAGTACAATAAGACATATTTAAGAATAAAATTCTGTTCATGGTTCAATTATGCCAAGCAATTATATTATGTTTAATATTTTTACCGAGTAACCGACGGTATTTAAAATTGGTTAAATTAAGGGATGATATGGGGAATTCAACAACTTCACGAATCCCACTGGGCGTAACGTTCACAGGGACGCTTTGAGCCGTCCAATCTGACCGCTCCAAACGCGCGTAGGACCAACCTTTCCAATTTCTACGACGTCGCTTTCGTCGAGACTACAGGTGTACCTCGCACGCGTCGGCGTTTCCTGGTGATATCTACCACCCTGTGTTAGGATAATAACGTCTGCATACTTATCGTTTCTACTATTTTATAAACGAAGCCACTCTTATTTCATTATACTTTTGATAAATAAGGTCTTGACGTTTTTTGGATTTTATGCCTTCTCTTGCTCCTGTAGAGTAATAAACTTCTAATATTAAATTTCAATCATCACAGTGTTAGAATATATAAATTAGCTCTAAATAAAGGTTTTTGTTCATGGAATCAGGTGATAAATTTTTTGAATAATATTATAAATTTAAAGTTTAAATTTTCATCACATAAATTAAATTAGGAATAAATTTAGTTTATTTTCTATAATATTCAAACGTAGTGCCAATAATTACCCTAAAGAGAGTGTCTTCCAATTATTTAAGGTAGGTTATGGACTTATATATCACAAATGGATAAACTGTTTATCACTACTCTACAAAAATATTAGGAGTTCGGGTACCCATGGGTTATTGGTATTAGACTCTAGAATTTTGCATATATTTTTTTCCGTTCATTGGATTGAATATAGACGAGAAGAAAATACCAAATCAAATCAATAAATTTGATTGAACAGAGAGTATTCGAGTCGCAGGTGCTTACGCGGATCCCTGGCGGAGGAGCCTCTTGATTTCTGGTTCAGCTAGGAAGTGCCGCAAAAGGATTGGACGGCCGTATGGGTCCACCACTTGACTCGATATGTGATGGCGCTTTGGATATTAGAATCGGGTCAAGAGCGCTCTGAATAGGTGTTTCATACGTGGCGAGTGCACGGGTTGGATGCAGAGGCCACCACACCACAGAGAGTGGCCAAACAATACTAGTACTAATGCTATATTTCAAATTGCACCCACGATTTTTACGGTGAGTTAGGAATGCTTTATCAGCAAAATACAACTTAAAATTCTTAATATTTTTTTTATACATGTTAAAGGTTGTTTATAATGTAGGATCATCTTGGGGTTCATATAAGAATACATATGCATTTTTATATATTTTTTCAACTCTTTTGATAATTATAACACTTTTATTATATTTCTTAATTTATAAAAAAAAAAATAACAAAAAATTGTAAAGTATAATAAAAAAGTTAAAAAATATAATGAAATAATTATAACAAGGATAGATTGTCACAACACCATAGGCCCTGCCCATTTATTGAATTAGTGTACAATGGGAATTTATTTTTAATTAATACCTATTTTTCCCTTTTTTCTTTAATATTAAAAAAATACTTTAATAATATCACCATAAAAAAAGATTGTAAAAAATGTATCTAACATTTAAAAAAAAAAAAAATTACTAAGATATTATTAAAATATTATGTTAGAATTACGTCCGACCTTAAATCCTTGACTACAAAACAAACACTCATTGTTAAATTATTTCGTAGTTGTTATATTGTGAAATGTTTGGTTAAAACTATCTTATTTACATACGTTTTTTTTATCGCGGACATTACATTATATTATATTACGGATAATAATAATAATAATAATAATAATAATAATATTATTATTATTATTATATCGAGTAATGTACTTTTAATCTAAGTCAGTTTAATTGTGTCACAATACAATAAAAGTATATGACAATATAATTACTATTATTATTATTTTTTTTTTTTGTTACTCTTTCTTTGTAGGATGGCCAATAGACCTCCGCCGAAGGATACGGTAACAATATGAATTAAACGATATTGTAATCCAAGAAATTACATGAAAATATCATTTTTCTTTTTCAACATTCACTTTTTGTGAGTTCTTTCGAACAAGCGATAAAATTGTTTCAGTCATGGAGCCAAAATTACGTACTCGTACGATTTAATTGTTATCCTTTTTTTATTTTAATAAAAATTAGAACTTCTTACACCGCGATGGTTAAAATCATGTCTCCATTCGGTTTCGATAGGCAGTCTTTTACCATGTGATGTGTAATTATATACTGTTATTATCCGTTCCATTAGGCCGATTCCCAATGCAATGCCATTATATTATAGAACATTATTTGCACACAATGAACGACGATATTAATAGAGCGTAGAACTGTATAGTATATTTTTCGTAATTATGAAATTTTACCTTATAATAATTATTTAATAAAGTAAAAATATATTTAATACCGAGGTGACTACATAACTACTGTTTAACTTAGCGACCAGTGGCATAGTTAGGAATTATTTTAAGTTGAGTTGAACTAAAATATTTATGAATTCATGAATTTTATACATTAAAAAAATCTCAATAAAATAATAATAAAAATATATTACCTACAAAAATATGAACAATAAGTGTGCCCATTTCAAGTGCATATATTTCGTAAAAAATTTATTTAAAAAACGTGTATATATATATATATATTATAAAATACTATTAAAATTAAATAAAATTTGAAAGTAAAATTAGTAATGAATTCTTATTTCTCAATGATTTATAAAATAAATTATCAAATAGAGTTAAAAATAAGTATTGAAAAACAAGAAAGCACAAATTATTTTAGAGTTATACAAATTACTTATTTTATAAAAAATTATAAGAATTACTTTAAATAACTATAAATCTATTAATATATCAACAATATATTTCAAATACTAATTTGAACATTGTTCGATTTATTATGATTTAAGAAATTTGAACAGGCCCCATACAACATTTTTTGAATATCAATTTAAATGTATTTTAATTTATTTAAGCTTATAAGAAATTTTCAAAAGACTTGTCCAAGCCAACCCAAGCGAAGTTACAAAACTGTTCACAAATAAAGGTAAAGTTAAAATATTAAATATTAATTGAATTTTGCTAATGAGTTTAAGTTTTTTATATTTATTATTTTAATAATTTTTTATATTTAATATAATAATTAATGAGTGTTTTTTTATCAATTTTAATATATTAAAAATTATAACTTACCAGATATAAAAACTTAACATTGGTAAAAAATATATATATATTTTTTTTGATGACGAGAAAACTCCTATACTCAATTATTATTACGGTGGCTGGCCATACACGGATCAAGCACTCACTTATTTGAGATACGTGTCTGCATATTACACAATACCTATCTTGAATCAATTAAGATTATGTACATGGATCACACTGCAGTGGTACTAGATATAGGATAAAACTCCGATTACACCAGACTCTTACACTTAAATGTACTTTAAAAAATTCGAAACCAGGACCAGCATAAATATTCTCCTAAAATAAAATCACTCGGCTATACGCAGGTGGGTGCGATTGGTAAAAATTATATTAATTAAGAAGTTAACAAGTCTAATTAAAGTTAGTATTTATTAAAGATTTCACTCATAAGTGCTCTTAGGACGCTCGTTCAAGTTTTTCTATTTACTATTTATAAGCACTTTTTACAAATTTTAATCGCTACTCGTTGACAAACCCCTCTATTAAATATATTTTACAATTTTGTTATAAGAATTAATTGAAAATCAACTGTATTAAATATATCCTAATATGGTCATAATGCATATGAATATATTGCACATGCTTTTAGGGTATTTGGTTATAATTTTTAATTATATTATTATAGTTCTTTTTATTTTTTGCTGTATTATTTACAAATTAAAATTTTAAAAACAATTTTAAATTTCTATAAAATATTACTTCCAAATAGTTATAAGGAAGGAAAAAAAAAAAAGTGGTAGGCATAACCCAATAAATAATATATTAGATAATCCAATTATCAAAATTCGAATTTTTTATAAATGAATGCATAATGTTGGCATATTTGACGTGTATCATATATTTAATTGGGAAATTCATTTTAATTATATTTACGCATTAATACAAATTATTTTAATTCACAATGGATTATTGTATTATTTTAATATAAATAATAAATACTAAATATTTTAAAAGGTTTAAAATATTAAACTATCACACTCTCTTAATTTAGTTTCTTATATAAAAGAGTTTACCTAAAATCGTTTTTCTAATCATAATATTTTATATAATTGCTGCTATATCTACTTTACCATTTAATAAAAAATATCATATAAATTAAAAATGCTATTGAACTTATCATCATTAAATAAAATAAGCTTTTGAAAAAAAATAAAAATAAAAATAAAAAAAGAGCCCAATCCACCTCGAGTCGGCTTAAAAATCCACATATTAAATTTAAGCCCAAGTTCACTAGTGAAATTCTTCGTATTCGTCATAACCTCGGATAAACAAAATCCGGGGGTTTAAATCCAGAAAATCACAAAACCCAAATTTCAATCGTCGAAATTTGTCCGTCACCGGTGTACGTAAACTCGCATTGAGATACTTTGCAATTAGGGTTTGTGTTGGAGGATCGCAATATTTGAAGCGATCATTAATCGTTATAATCTTTGTTTTTTCTTTAGGGTATTCATTTGTTATTTTAGGTTATCACATTAGGGTTTTGGGGAAGATGGGAAGCGTGGATGATCGGACATTTAGGGTTAATTTTAGCGACGGTGGAGTGGCCAAATTGAGAGATAGAGTGGCGGATAAACTAAAGGAGTTTATGGGAGATTACACCGATGATACACTTGTGGTGCGTTTTTTCTTTCTTTTTAATCATTGTTTTCTTTTCTTCTTTGTAGAAGCCATGTGATTGTTGTAGAATATGACTGAACGGTTACATTGTTTTTTCCCCTGTGTTCTTCTTGTTAATGAATTTTATTCTCGAGGGATTGTTTAATTCGTTAAGAATTAGGGAGTGAAATTGTCGGAGATTCATTTGTGACGTTGTGTTTAGATTCATGTGGGTGATTTCTGCCACGTGATTTTCTCTCAACTGACGATAATACTGTTGACTGAATTGGGTGCCAAACGTAGGTTGAAAAGTGATTTTTGAAGCCTTGCAGATCTCTAAACGTTGTCTTTTCAAAAATACTGCCAAAATTTGTGCGTGCATGAATGGCATTTGGGAAGGTATCATGCTACAGTAGAGGGAATAATTACATACATATAGGCGTGGTTCTTTAGCTATTGCATGGCACGGTTGAGATTACTGTAGTTTGTCAGTCTTAGAGATTTGGACTGTACAATGTTCTAAATGGAAGCTCGGAGAAGGAAGTGATATTACTGAATCAGTCTATGATTTTGGGTATGATTAAACTTTTTGGAATTTTCCTATTTTTTTTCAATTTATGAAAAATGTCCTCACCGTTTGTGAATACAGTTGTGATGGACTAAATATGAAGTTTAAATCCTTGCAAAACTCGGAAATTTCACACATTTCAAATTTCTGCCAAAATTCATAAGGGCTTGCATGGGATTTTGGCTGTTTGGCACCTGTTAATACACAGATCTGTTGTTTTTAGCATTTTTATTGGAATTATGTGCAAAATTTATTGAATTTGATCTATGATTTGGTTAACCAGTGGGTTTCTTGGCGCCTACATGTTTTGGTATTTGGTTATAATTTTCTTTTAGGAAGCTTTTTGGTAGTTAGACAGCTTTACACATTTAGATTCCTCTTCTGAAGTTGACTAGTTAGTTTGCCTTGGCTATTAACTTGCTGTATTTGTATCTAGAGAAGTTGACAAGATAAAATGGCTCATGAGACCTTGGCCCAGCAATTTTGACTCTTGAATAAAATCCCCATTGGAGGATTTAGCAGATAAAATGGCTCACGGAAGTACAAGGAACATTAGTGTAGTGCTAGAATTTAGGAATTATGTGGTAGGAATTTATCCGGAATCTCATGTGGTAAGGTATGGCAATATTCAATAATGTTTGTGCTTTATAGATATGCATTCTGTTACTGAGGTAAGAGAGCAAAGTTACCAGTGTAGCACTATCAGGTTAGTTATTCATTCGAATATAGGGCTTATAAAGAC
>JAWDEX010000012.1:3673807-3687980 GCA_035221805.1 Trichilia hirta
TTTTAAACACCAAGAAATTGAAGGACCAACTGTAGAGCGTGATTTATCAGCTTTAGCTAATGAGACAAGAGAGGTTCTTGAAGAAATGATGAAGAAGATATATAGTCTCAGCAGAATAGTTGCTCTTCTGGGTCTGTTTCAATTAGGCCTAGGAGCTTGGATTTCATACATTACCCGAGCGTGGCCGATTATGGAAGTCTCAATACAGTGTGTGGTGGCTTTTGGATTTCCATTTGCGGTGGCTCTTATGTTGAGGCGATCTTTGAAGCCAATGTATTTCTTTAAGAAGATGGAGGAGCAAGGCAGGTTGCAGATTCTGACTCTCACTCTTCAAGTTGCAAAGCATTTGAATCTTCTCTTTGTTCGGGTTCATGGGCTTAGTCTCCTCTGTATTGCAGGCATGTCTTTTGGATTGCTGTTCAATTTATTGTCCAGATGAGTCGAAATTTTGTGTTTTGAGTTTCATTGATAGTAATTTTAGGCATGCTTTCTTGATTATAATAAAATTGAATATGATTACTGTTTCTGGAATGCTGAATGTACAACTTTCTATGCGTAAGACGGTGTAACCAGTGAATGAAATCATAGAATTATTTGGTTTCACTGAACGTAAACGTCAGAATAATGTACATGAAGCTAAAGTGTTAATTTTGTATGTTGTTTTGTAAATTTTACTTGCTATGTTAAGTAAATCACCAAATGCTGGGATTTGGTTTGTGGGGATTGTATTCTATGGCCGTTATTCCGGCATTCTAATTATGTCATAGCATCACTTGATGCCATTTTGCAGTGTAGTTGATGGAAAACGTGATGAAAATTGGTGGGATTAAAACAAAAAACGATACTCTTTTGACTAACTTACAGGATGTATATGGATCTTGGTATGACTTTCTTGTAGTTGTGTCAAAACAGTATCAGAAAAAAAGTGCCTTGCGGTATATAGAAGAAGATATGAGAATTATTATTGATGAAGTTATGCTTAGCTACGGTGGTTACAGATATCAAGAGCTATATGTTTCACAGGTGCTAATTGAGGGTGTAGAATGCTGAACCTTTGCCATTGAACAAATAGTGATCTTGTTTATCAAGCCAACACAATAAACTATTTAGCAAGAAGAATTACGCATTTCGCTTATCTGTGTCTGTCTCAATTTTAAGTTCATAAAATGAAATGTCGAGAATATTTCTCTTCTGGGTATATGTAGACGCTGAAAGGGTTTGGAATTTTGCATTTTAAGAGATTCGACGACCAGTAGTACACATCATCAAAGACTGAACGACTAGAGGGATGATTTCGACTTCTCATATCTTGACTCTAAAAGAATTATATTGTAGCATCCTTTTCTTTTCAAATTGCATCAAACAAATCAGAGCCCTTTTTTCCTTCTACTATTCAAATTACTTCGGTGTCGGAGTAATTATATAGATCAGATTTTTGATTTCTGCTGAAGATCTGAATAACTTACCATTATATTTTTCTGAATATCGCGGTTTCTACTATTATATTTTTCTGTTCTGTCTCTGCCAGTAGAAACCTAATATTATAATGTAATATCTAAAATGACTTACTACTATATTTTTCTGAATATCGCGGTTTCTACTATTATATTTTTCTGTTGTTCTGCCTGTGCCAATAGAAATCGCGATATTCAGAAAAATATAATAGCAAGTTACTTTAGATATTACATTATAATACAACGACAACACTAAGGACATTTAATGCTACAAGTCTATAACATAATGAAGTACGACATTCTGGCTGCATATGAAGTTTAGCTTACGAGAACATCAAAAACATAAAACACGAGGGAAGGAGCAGGAACTTCAGCTGAAATAGAAAAAGCGAAAGCTGATCCAGTAGCCACGGCTGGGGACGGAGCAATCTCGTCGTTGTCGTAGGCGTAAATACTATGTTTATTTGCCTGCATTGCGAGAAACAAAATTGCTGCTGATGCTGCAACGAAATTAACCTTGATGGTGGTCTGCATAGAACAATTAACAGGAAGAACAACGAAAATACAAAACAGTTAAATAAGTTGCTGTTGGCTGTGAAGGATTTGATTTATAGTTTATTTAATAAAGAGGAAGGTTGAGATTGTGCGTCGTGGGCCTTTCGAACAAGAGACCTTTTTTTAACCCATTTTTGGGCCTCTAGTTTAAATTGGACCGATACCCAATTTAAATTGAATATTAATTTTATAATTAAAATTTTAAAATAAAAATAACAATTTTATAATTTTTATAATTTAATTTTTATTTTTTAAATAAATTTTAAAAATATTACATTTAAATTCACAAAATTTGAAATTATCAAAATAATTTTTAAAATATAAATAATCATACAAAATAAATAAATATTCAAATTCAAATAATAACCAATTAAACTTCTAATATTTAAACAATAAAATTATTCTTATAAATATAAACAAATTTAAAATTAAATAATTAATAATCCTTTTAATTTCAAACAATCAAATAAAAAAATATATAAAAATAATTAATAATAAATCTTTCTCTTAATTTTAACATTAAAAATTATTTTTTATGAATTTAATTATATCAAAATAAATCATAATAAATCCTATTATTATTTTAAATTTTTAAGTAAAAAATACATTTCAATTTTGTACATTAAAATTTATATTAATTAATAAATTTATTCAGTATAATTTATTAAATTATTATTAAATAGAGTACAAATAAAAATTTGTATATATTTAATGTTTAATGCATCTAAGTTCACCTATCCTTTAATTCTATTATTTATTAATATATTATTTAAATAATTAAAATTTAATTTAAAATTAAAAAGTTTTAAAAGTTTTAAATTTACTTAATTGCAATTAAAATATATATTATTAAATAAAATAAATATATATAAATAATTTTGAGCTAAAAGCGAATTGATTTTTTTTTTTTTTTTTTGGAACTGGTATTTAATCTTATTAAAACTGAATGTGAATTTTTTAATTTAAATTGGCTCTTGTTTAAATAAAGAACTGGTTTTTTAAGTATTTAATTTTTAAATTTAAATCAATACCTTAAAAATTATAATATTTTGAACAGTTTTATCATGTATCACTCTTGAAGTTAGAATGAGTCCACGGATCAACAGATTTTTATTCACGGAAAAGGTTGGCGCTGCAACGTTTTGTCTCTCCGTACATAAGAATTAGAGTAATAACATAAGGGTACTTATTTGTTTGGCATTCTTACATATAAGGACATAATATGTCAATTTCTAAAATATAAACCCCTAATTAATAGCTGTAACTTATCTAACAGTCTTCTATTATTTATCCATATAATTCCAACGAATTATTTCACCCGCATTTATATTAAAATAATTTTTACATGTCAAAGTCACACAATATTATTATATTAATTTATATATTATTATTTACAAAGTATGGACAATTAAATAAAGAAAGAAAGAAAATTGGCAAAAGTTAAACCACCCCAACCACCATTTTAATTTTTAAAATCTCCTTTAATTTTCCTGTTTGCCAATTTTATTCTATAAATAATTCAACAATATTATTTTATTTAATTAGTTGCCGCAAAGAAATCTTCAATAGTCTTCCAACAGGCCAACACTAAAAATTACTTACTACTTCAAAGTCTATGAAAATCGGTTTGAAAAATTGGAAAAAATAAACTTTTGAAAGACGTGTATTTTGAAATAAGAATAAAAAAAATTTGATTATTATACTCCTCTTCTACTTTGGACTTCAAAATTAGGTACTGTTTGTTTGTTTGTTATTTGTAATATCAATACATCTGAGTATACAGATTTTAATAATATATTTATATTTTATTCAAAATATAAAATTTTTAAATTGAATAATCTAATATATCATACAAAAATAATTTACAATGGTATTTTTATTTAAGGATAAAATTTTCGTTCTTTAATTAAAAAATTATACACACACACATATAAATATATATATGTATGTATATATAAACCATCAGAATAATTAAAATTCAGTGTTCACAGCAAAAAAAACAAAACACACACACACATACACACACAAATAAATAAATGTGATTAAAATGGGCCAACGGGCTTTTCGGCCCATCCATTCCTCAAGAGATTTAAATAAGATTAACCGGTAACATCGGCAGATGTTATTTTTCACTACCTTTTGATCGCATGCCATTTAAGACTTGAGATAATATATCTCAAAACTTTCAAATTCCTTGCAACACTTGTCTGTTATCATTAATGTTTATTTGAAGTTATGCAGTTATACATTTATCTTAAAATAATCAACCATGATCATTATCTTGAAGTGATATTATTAAATAATCATATTATTTTTATTTTTATTTTTTACCAAACAGAATTCTTATCCACTAAATAAAAAAAAAGTCTATATTAAGTTACGTTATTTGTACAATAATTCTATAAAATACTATTATATATTCAATAAAAAAAAAAAAATCAGAAAAACCAATATTAAATCATCCGGAGACTTTCAAATTTTGTTTGACGTTGTAATACCTAATAGGTGGGTCAACCGTTAAATAAGAAGGCGAAGCGTGTATCGGTATACGCAACGTTTCTTTTAATCCTTCTCCAAACTATAGCCGTTTTCTGAACGGGTCCAAACTCTGTCACTTGTGTTCCAATATCGGAGCATGTTTTGTTTTCTCAACCTGGCCAGTTTCCAACACCAGCTGTCCAAGTTCTCCCTGGGGTCCACACGCTTTTCTCGATACGCTTTCTCGACCCCTGCCTATAAATACTCTTTCAATCCCACTTTCATCCTTCCATCACAGATCAGAAGCTCAAAACGAATCAAATTCTTAATACATTCTCTGCTTCAGATCTCATATTCTAGGATCTTTCTTTGTGGTGAAAAAATGGCAGCTGTATTCAAGGGAATTGCTTTAATGTTTGTAATGGCAGTGTTTTCTGCTATTGTTTTGAGTGTTTCTGCTCAGGATTTTGCTGCACCAGTACCAGCGCCTGCTATTGATACGGGAGCTGCATATTCCGCCGGAGTTTCTGGAGCTGTTATCTGCTCTTCTTTGCTATTGTCTCTGCTTGCATTCTTGAAGCACTGAATCTGATGAGTGGGAAAAATGAAATCTTGGGTTGGTTTTGTTTTTTAGGTTATTCTGATGGGATATATACTTGTTTTTGAGAGTTTGAGTGTAAATCTTTATTTTGTGGAAACTCGTTCTTCCTATTCACTATTCATCATCATTATTAGACATTATATATATAATATATTTGTTATATACAGTGGAATAAAAGAGATTTATTATTATTTTTACTCTTGTTTCTGGATTTATGTTCTTTGATGAGGTTTGATGTTTTGTATGGACATTGAATTCTGAAGTACAGAGTGCCGTTAGAAGCAATCTGTTTTCACTATTAAACACTATCACAATCTGAAGTTGATAATTAATTAATATGAAATAAAGGGTTATTTTAAATTTAAATTCATCCACTTTTTCTTCCATCCTCTCTGTTTTTCGTACTCTGTAATTTTGGTTTTGATTAAAACTTGCGAACATTGATATGCAAGTGTTATGAAGACTATGAAAATCTGTTTCTAAGCTTCTGATACGAAGCTACTGAGTTTCGAAGCTATTTGTGGCTGTTCTACTATTATTCAAATACTGTTCAGCATAATCGGACACGGATTTTTAGGATTTATTTCAACCGACATATAAATGTGTTATTATTCGACACATAATTTTATGAATATCTCTGTTTTTAACCAAATCGGCTCCAAGAATTCTTAGACACACTTTTGAAGTTATGCAATCAATTTGTGTAGAAAATTATTGCTTACAAAAGCAATATTTTGAGCTTGTATAGAAGAAAAGTTGCAAAATTTGAATTGAAAGCAAATTTGCTCTCGGAAAAAATAGAAAATAGTATCCTCTATATGTATTAAGTCAATGACCTGCACAATAAACATACAATTGACTGTGGAATAACTTTTAGTAGTTTAAACCAACTAAGCATCAAAAGCTTTTGAACAACATTAATGATTAAGTTAGCTCCGAGAGTGGGCATCAGAAACTTTTGGAAAACACAAATAATTAAGTTATTATTTATCAGCTATAGCTAATGAGACGAGAGGTTCTTGAAGAAATAATGAAGATATATAGTCTCAGCAGAGTAGTTGCTCTTCTGGGTCTGTTTCATTTAGGCCCAGGAGCTTGGATTTTCATACATTACCGGAGCATCACCTATAATGGAAGTCTCAATGCAGAACGCTCTTGGATTTCCATTTGCGGTGGCTCTCATGTTGAGGCGATCTCTGAAGCCAATGTATTTCCTTAAGAAGATGGGGGAGCAAGGCAGGTTGCAGATTCTGACTCTCACTCTTCAAGTTGCTAAGCATTTGAATCTTCTCTTTGTTCGGGTTCATGGGCTTAGTCTCCTCTGTATTGCAGGCATGTCTTTTGGATTGCTGTTCAATTTATTGACTAGATGAGTTGAAATTTTGTGTTTTGAGTTTCACCGATAGTAATTTTAGTATTGCTTTCTCGATTTTAATAAATTTGAATATGATTACTGTTACTGGAGTGCTGAATGTCCAACTTTCTATGCGTAAGATTGTGTAAGCGGTGAATGAAATCATAGAACTAGCTGGTTTCACAGAACATTAAAGTCAGAATAATGCGCGAATCTAAAGTGTGATTTGGTTTGTGGGGATTGTATTCTATGGTCCGTTATTCCAGCATTCTAATTATGTCATAGTATCACTTGCTGCCATTTTGCTGTGTAGTCGATGGAAAACGTGATGAAAATTGGTGGGATTAAAACAAAAAATGATACTCTTTTGACTAAGTTGTAGGATGTATATGAATCTTGGTATGACTTTCTTGTAATTGCGTCAAAAGAGTATCTAAAAAAAAGTTGCCTTGCACTATATAGAAGAAGATGTGAGAATTATTAATGATGAAGTTATTCTTAGCAGCAGTGGTTACAGATATGAAGAGCTATATGTTTACTGATGGTGTAGAATGCTGAACACATTTGCCATTGAGCAAATAGTGATCTTGTTTATCAAGCCAACACAATTAACTATATGGCAAGAAACTTATGAATTACGCATTTCACTTATCTCTGTCTCAATTTTAAGGCCATACAATGAACTATCAAGGGTATTTCTCTTCTGGGTATATGTAAACACTGAAAGGGTTTGGAAGTTTGCATTTTAAGAGATTCGACGACAAGTAGTACACATCATCAAAGACTGAACGACGAGCGGGATGATCTCGACTTCTCATATCTTGACCCTAAAAGAATTGTATTTTTGCATCATTTTCTTTTCAAATTGCATCAAACATATCGGAGCCCTTTTTTTCCTTTCAAATCACTTTCATATCAGAGTTATTATATAAATCAGATTTTGATTTCTACTGAAAATCTGAATAACTTACTATTATATTTTTCTGAATATCGCGGTTTTTACTATTATATTTTTGTGTTGTTCGGTCTGTGCCAGTAGAAACCGCGATATTCAGAAAAATATAATAGTGAGTTATTTTAGATATTACATTATAATACAACGACAACTCTAAAGACATTCAATGCTAAAAGTCTATGAAATAATTAAATACGACATTCTGGCTGTATATGAAGCTTAGTTTACTAGAACATCAAAAATATAAAACACGAAGGAAAGAGCAGGAACTTCAGCTGAAACAGAAAAAGGGAAAGCTGATTCAGAGGCCATGACTGGGGACGGAGCAATCCATCGTCGTCGTAGGCGTAAATTTGCCTGCATTGCTAGAAACAAAATTGTTGCTGCTGCTGCAACGAATTTAACCTTGACAGTGGCCATGCATAGAACCGTGAACAGAAGGAAACGAAAATACCAAACACTTAAAACGGTTGCGGTTGGTGGTGAAGGATTTGATTTATTGTTTCTATGAAGACGAAGGTTGAGATTGTCGGTGGTGGGCCATACGAAAAGATCCAATGCATGTATCACTCGTGGCGTTAGAATGGGTCCACGGGTCGACAGATTTTTATTCACGGAAAGGGATTGTGGTGCCACGTTTTGCCTCTCCATACAAAGAATTGGAGTAATAACATAAGGGTACTTATTTGTTTGACATTCTTACATATAAGGACACAGTTCGTCAATTTCTAGCAAAGCCCCTAATTAGTTATTGTAACTTATCTAACAGCGATTTATGATTTATCCAACTTCTTAATTGTGTTTCCAAATCGCATTTGCTGCAACAATAATCCATTCCCATCTTCACTAGACAAGGATCTCATTCTCCACCCAATCCAACATAATTACCGACATAGAAAGTTTATACATGTTAACTCCAACGAATTATTTCACCCGCATTTATATTAAAATAATTTTTACATGTCAAAGTCACGCAATATTATTATATTAATTTATATATTATTATTTACAAAGTATGGACAATTGAATAAAGAAAAAAAATTGGCGAAAGTTGAACCACCCCAACCACCATTTTAATTTTTAAAATCTCCTTTAATTTTCCTGTTTGCCAATTTTATTCTATAAATAATTCAACAATATTTTTTTATTTAATTAGTTGCCACAAAGAAATCTTCAATAGTCTTCCAACAGGCCAACACTACAAATTACTTATTATTTCCAAGTTTATGAAAATCATTTGCTATGTTCGACTTTAAACTTGAAAAATTGAAAAAACAAAATTTTGAAAGCCATGTATTTTGAAATACGATCAAAAAAATTTAATTATTATACTCCTCCTCTAGTTTGGACTTCAAAATTAGGTATTGTGTTAATTGTTTGTTATTTGTTATGTTTAAACCATCTTAATAATTAAAATTCAGCGATCAAAGTAGAAAAAAAAGAAGAATCACAGAAATGAATGAATGTAATTAAAATGGGCCAACGGGCTTTCGGCCCATCCATTCCGTAGAGAGATCTTAAATAAGATTATCCAATAACATCGGCAGTCGTTTTTAATCGCATACCATTTAAGACTTAAAGATAATACATCTCAAAACTTTCAAATTCCTTGCAACACTTGTCTGTTATCATTAATGTTTATTTGAAGTTATGCAGTTATATATTTATTTTAAAATAATCAATCATGATAGTTATGTTGATATGATATTATGAAATAATCATATTATTTTATTTTTAATTTTATTTTTTTACAAAAGATAATTTCACTAAATTAAAAAAAAAGAAGTCTATATTAGGTTACGTTATTTTGACAATATTTAATAAAATACTATTATATATTCAATAAAAAAAATCAGAAAAACCAATATTAAATCATCCAGAGACTTCCAAATTTTGTTTGACGTAGTAATGGCTAATCGGTCGGTTAACCGTTAAATAAGAAGGCGAAGCGTGTATCGGTTCACGCAATATTTCCTTCAATCCTTCACCAAACTAGCCGTTTTCTTAACGGGCTCAAACTCTCTGTCACTTATGATTCAAAATGGGAGCAAGTTTTGTTTTCTCAACCTGACCAGGTTCCCAGCACCAACTGTCCACGTTCTCTCTGGGGTCCACACGCTTTTCTCGATACGCTTTCTCGACACCTGCCTATAAATACTCTTTCAATCCCCCTTTCATTATTACATAACAGATCGATAGTTCAAAACGAATCAAACTCTTAAAATACGTTCTCTGATTTAGATCTCATATTCTAAGGGTCTTTCTTTCTTATTTGTTGTGAAAAAATGGCGGTTGCATTCGAGGGAATTGCTTTGATATTTTTGATGGCAGTGTTTTCTTCCATTGTTTTGAGTGTTTCTGCTCAGGATATTGCAGCACCAGCTCCAGCGACTAGCATTGATACCGGAGCTGCATATTCTGCGGGAGTTTCTGGAGCTGTCATCTGCTCTTCTTTGCTATTGTCTCTGCTCGCTTTCTTGAAGAACTGAATCTGATGAGTAGGAAAAATGAAATCTTGGGTTGGTATTGTTTTTTAGGTTCTTCTGGTGGGATCTATGCTTACTGTTTCGAGAGTTGAGAGTAGTTCTTTTATTTTGTGGATACGCGTTCTTCGTATTCACTATTCATCATTCATTATTGGTGCATTATATATATAGTATATTTATTATATACAGTGGAATAAAAGAGATCATTTATTATTTTCTCTCTTGTTTCTGGATTTATGTTATTTAATGAGCTTTGATGTTTTGTATGGATATTGAATTCTTAAGTATAGAAAGCTGTTGGAAGCAATCTGTTTTCGCTATCAAACACCATCACAATCTGAAGTTGATAATTAATTAATATGAAATAAAGGAATTTTCATCCACTTTTTCTTCCATCCTCTCTATTTTTCGTACTCTGTAATTTTGATTTTGATTAAAACTTGCGAACATTGATAAGCAAGCGTCATGACGATTATGAAAATCTGTTTCTAAGCTTCTGATACGAAGCAATTAAGTTTCGAATCTATTTGTTGCTGTTCTACTATTATTCAAATACCGTTCATCATAATCAGATACGGGATTTTAGGATTTATTTCAACAGATATTATTAATATGTTATCAATAATAGATTTATTTTATGGATATCTCTGGTTTTTACCAGAACGGCTCCATGAATTCTTTTTTATACACACTCTTTGAAATTATGCAATCAATTCTTCCCAATTCGGCACAGAAAATTGATTTTTAGTTAATGTGATGAAGGAAATTACCATTCTAGAAAATATTTTCTTTTTATAAAAGCAATATTTGTCCTTGTCTAGAAGGAAAAGTCGCAAAATTTGATGCGAAAACAAATTGCCTTAAGGAAAAAATAGGGACTGGTATCCTCTATATGTCTTAGATGAATGAAACATTCCCCGAGTTAAGTCAATGACCTGCAGCATAAACATACCGAGGAATAATTTGTTGTTTTTTAAATCAACTAAGCAGCAAAAACTTTTGAACAACATTAATATGATTAAATTAGCTACGTGAGTAGGCAGCAGAAACTTTTGAAAAACATAAATAATTCAATTATTATTGACAGCTTCATAGTTTTTCAAAGTTCCCAACTGTGAATGAGTTTTCACATTAGGGTCCTTGGAAGCTGTCCAGGGAAATTTAAATATATTCATTCACCCATCAATCAATCTTTATTTAATTCAGGATTATATAATCTGCAGTTTCTAATACAACCCAGCATGCTAAAGCTTTCCTCGTTAAGGACCACTCTGGCAAGCAATCCTGCATTTGGCACCGTAGACCAGTTCAACACAAACAAAATAATATACATTGGTGGATTGTTTTGTACTTCTTTGTTGGTTTCTATTTTAGGTGGAGAGGAGGCAGGTTGCTGAAACAGGAACTAGTGCAAAAGGATGACAAATTTCCAGCAGAAATGAAGCCCATGCAAATTTACTGTAACAGGTGATCTCTGGGATACCCAAAGCATCTAATGGGTCGGTGACGGAGATTGGGATGGACTTTAAGTATCAATATGTATTCAGATATGATGCAAAAGCAACTATTATGAAAGGAAAAGAAGGAGCATCAGTGTATTGCCATTTAACTATCTTATATGATGACAACGAATAAGAACTACACATGTAGACCTGACCATATATGCAGGTACGAACAAAACAAATTTGGAGAGCAGAAGGTTCTAATCAGCCAGTCAAGGGAAAAAAACTGATGAAATTTGAAATTCGAACTTCAATAAGCAAAAAATATTCCAAATTCCAAAATCTCAAGAATGTAATTGCAAGACATGCTTTAAAAAGTTTGTTCATCAATCTAAATGCTTCATAAAAGCAATTTCATTAAATTAATTCTTTGTTCATCAATCTAAATGCTTCATAAAAGCAATTTCATTAAATTAATTCTTTCAATCATGTCTATTGAATAAAAACAGTTTGATTTCCAGCTAGCCGCTAATATGGGGAGCAAAAACCATAAAATCTCAAATAACATAAGCTTACCTCACAAATTACTAGAGTACAACACTGGCAATAGAAGGAGACTTCCACATCAATGTTGCAGATATATCTTGATATTATTAGATACCCTGCATACATGAAGACAGGGTATCAGCAAGCAAGTGATGGACAGTATAGCAGAAGACTTCTGCGTAAATGTCACAGCAAATGAGTAGGGGATATTTCTGCATACTGTATATTTCTGGCCTACTGAAAATGCCTCAGATATCATCACAAATTCACAATTAATTAGTTGTTAAAAAACAAATGGAGTGATATTTTGAAACTTACACTGGAATGCTCTAAGAGTACTTTTGATCTTCTGTGCAAATTACTAAGAAAGTCTCACAGCCTGAAAACACACTTCTTTTTGTCAGAAAGTGTATTAAAAGGAAAAAAAAGTGATTAATAGTAGAAACCAGAGTATTGGTAATTAATCTATCATAGTGAACCTGATATCCTTAGCTATCACTGTTTTTCCATCTTCAGCCCCAAGGTGACACAGGACAACTTCCTCCAACCGACCATCACTATATGTATGCTGCGAAGATGGACATCAATGAACTCAAACACAATAACAATCTAAACTTCACCAAGGCATAGTAATCAACAATTAGCAACAGACTTCTTGAAATCAAACATATAGATTCTAGGCAGCACAATGTTGGAAAATTAGGATTCTAATGCAGAAAGGATATCAAAAACATAATAAATCAGATTTCATTGTAAACAAAGTCGCAAGTTAATAAATCAAAAGCTTCATTTTTCTCCATCACGAAAAATATAACGGACCGACAAAAGGCTGAAAATGGCTACAACTCTAAATATACAGCACAGTATGGACAAGTAATATCATCGCTAGCTCTAATAGCTTAATCTAAATAATTCTCGTAATCCCTTGAGTCACTTGATTCAAAATTTAGTTGTGTTAATAACAACACCATCTCTAAATCCAAAGACAATCTAACTTCATTTTCAAAATCAGCATAAAAAATTATCAGGTTCATCTTCCCCAATTAAGTGCCCGAACACATCAAGAAATGAATCCATATCCACATCATTGGAACGAAGTGGAGGCAGCCCACGTGGGGGTGACCTGCGCGGCGGTAACCTCTGATATTTCCACATGTATGAACCTGGCTAGACCATATGCTGGAACACAACACAACATTGTACCCATTAATGGAGTTATGATGAAATGGTAGAGGGTAGTCATAGTGATACTAACAAAGACAATAAATAAAGGTTGGTTTTGTTAGATGGTGTAACCAGAAAGTGAAGTGACAGTGGTAGTTGATCCTTCAGAACCAATGTTTTAGTCAAGATGGTGGAAAAAATGTATGGGTAAAATAAAGAAGAAGAAAGTTCTATGCTGGCACCAAAGTTGGGTATGACACAAAATCCAGCACATTTTCTTCTAATAGATGTAAAGAGTCCATGCCACGGAATGTACCACAGTACTTTACCTCGCCGAGCTGAGTGGTTTGCCCTTATATTAAAACAAAATGTTTAGACCCTTGACAAAACATCATAAAATGTACATCAAGCAAGAGTAATGTATTGACACTTTCTACAAGCATTCTGAACCATTATTGCCTTTTAATTCCCAGGAATAACCAAAATTAACCTTGTCTCCAAACATAACTGACGAAGAATGATAATCTTGTTCTTCAGTCCCGTCTCTCAGCTCCAGCTCTTTGGGCCCATTCGTGGCAAAATTTATATCTTGGCTACAACCAACTCATTTATGGCGGATTATAGAATAGGGAAAAAAATGAAGATTAAAGCACAGTAAAGACAACCAATTGATGAAACAAACATAGACATTCAACATAAAAACATAAAGGGGAGAACACAGCATATGAAGAACTTCCAAAGTTTTATACCTAGAAGAAGCATACGTAACCAGCTTCATATTACCAACGGAAAGAAGATAAAATACGTACACAAGTGGCTACTATTGATATTAGCAGTTATGTTACCTTGTAGAAACAACTAGCTCCAAATGGGCAGTTCCCATTACCAAAGTTAAAGTGCTTGCAATCAATTGACCTGCAACAAAGAAAGACAACGTTATTTGAAAACCGGAGTACCATAAACTCTCAAAAATGTCAATTCATTTAGTTCTCTGAACTGCCAATTAGATGCTAAAACCAACCATCAATTTAACCCTATAAAAATATGACTTTACAGTATCCTGCCCCAAATTTCAAAAGGTTTGTTTAATCATTTAAATATGCAAACAATTAAATTACAAAAATAACAATAAGACAAG
>JAWDEX010000012.1:3729069-3785319 GCA_035221805.1 Trichilia hirta
CTTATGGTTCTTGAACTTTTCCGATGACACTACAAATGATCTGTTGCGTTCAGGTTGTGTGTGGTTGATGGGAGTGATGGCAGGTTTCAAATTGTATACTGAATTGGCAGGAGTTCTTGGCATGATTTCTAGTCTTGGTGAAATCAGCTCATCATCTAAGATTTCACAGCACCAAGAAAGTATAAGTGGAAGATGTAATGTCCTGGTTTCAATTCTGCACAGCAACTTTTTAAATGTAGGTGAGGGCTTGAGCTGATAATTTGTGAGGCTTTCTTTAGCGAATATTTCAATAATGGTGGTTCTTTACAAAATCTTCCAAGGACACACTATACCTTCTAAAATATTGATTATTCTTATTGCATAGATAAGGAATGAAAGAAGGATTAGATGTTCTAATTTTTTAAATGCTTATCTCTTTGAAATTATGCTAAATATTCTAATTTTTTACTTGTTTGTGTTTGTCTCTTTGAAATTATGCTGACTGAAGCAGGAAAATATCATGCAGGACAAATAGTCATGCCTCACTGGAGAAAAGTTTTTATTGGTGTTTCAAGATCATTTTTTGCTAGATCAGCTCATGCTCATGGAGTTCTTACTGGGACAAGGTGAGTTCGCTTCAAAATCTACACAATCGCCAACATTTTATGTTTTACTTATTTGTGTACATGTTCTAGTGTGGAGTATTCATCTTCATCTCTTGTTTCTTATATTTTGCAACTTCAACTTCAGAATTGCTTCTACATTTGGGACCAAACTTCCTTCAACAATGCCTTGGATGTTCATCCCATACAAGGAGTATTGGTAACTGTGTCATAATTCAATACTTGAATGCATGCCCAAATGTGATCGGCATGTATATCAATGATAGAATACATTGATCGACCAAATGTTGTGTCTCACGAGATTGAGAATTTGTAGGGTTTCAGGAATTTAATATTTTAACAGTATCCGTTTGTTATAGTAGCTGATTATGCTTTTTGTAGGAAATATCGGTGTAATAATGGTTAGGATGCCTGCATAGCACAACTATCCTATATTACCTTTGATTTTTATCAGGGTTGTTTGTACCTATTTTCTACCATGATCGTAGTTTAGTTCTAGCTGATTGAATACCTTTGAAAATTCAATGCCAGATGATGTGGAAACAATGTGGTAGCCAGGTATATATGTTTTTTTTTTTTACCATGGACGCTAGAATTTTCAAGCCAAAAATTTACAACTTCAAACCATAAAGCTGCCGCGAAACTGCTTTATCACATATTAAGTGGAAACAAGCTATGAATGAAGAATTTGAAGCACTTAAAAAAGGCACAATACCTAGACTTTGGTGCCATTCAGAGAAGAATATAAACCAATTGGAAGCTGTGGGTTTTCAGAGTTAAAGAGAATGCAGAAAGAAGTGTAGCAAGATACAAAGTAAGGCTAATAGCATAGGATTTTCGTCAAATTTTAAGAGTGGATTTTAATGAAACCTTTAACTCTGTGATCAATGCTACGACAATAAAAATTATCTTTACACTTGCAATGGCTAATCAATGGGATATGGGGCAATGACTATATTTCTGTGATCAAAGCTACGACAATAAAAATTAATTTTACACTTGCAATGATTAATCAATAGGATATGAGGCAGATTGATGTGAATAAATCATTTCTAAATGAAGCTTTATTTGAAATAGTATATAAGATTCAACCTGAAGATTTTGTGGATAAAATCAGCCTCCCCAATGTCTGTAAATTGAAAAAAGCTCTTTATGACCTGAAACAAGTACCTAAAGCATGATTATATAAGCTTAAAACAATCTTGGGAGAGTGGGGTTTCAAAGGGTCAAGGTCTAATACTTCACTGTTTTGCAAGATAATCAATGGTGAAATAATTTTGGCCTTAATTTTGTTGATGACGGGATCATAATAGGTAGCAGTGAATTTTACACTGAAGAAACCATCAAGCATTTGAACTTAGCCTTTGCACTCAAAAAGTCTGGGTCATTTGCATCTGTTTCTAGGCGTCGAAGTCACTAGAACATAAAATACATTATTCTTGTCTCAATGTAAATATATTCACAAAATATTTCAGAAGATGCATATAAGCAATTGCAAGGGATTTAATACACCTATCTGCACCAGTCTAAAGCTCACGAAAAACTCAGATGAAGCATTTTAGAATTCTACATTCTATAGAAGTGTATGCCGCCATCAGACCAAGATGCAGTGAATAGGTTAAGTCAATTCATGACTTTTCCTATGATGGAGCATTGGAACGCTTGGAAAAGAGTCTTAAAAGTATTTAAAGGAAACAATTATTCATGAATTACATATCAACAAAAGCTCAATTACTGACATTGTGGCCTATGCAGATGCGGACTAGGGCAATAATTTGAATGACAGGAAATCAATTAGTAGGTACTGTGTTTACCTTGGAGAAAACCTAATATCTTGGAGCTCAAAGAAGCAGCATTTAGTTTCTGGATCAAGTGCTGAATCAGAATACAGGAAAGCACCTGGATAAATTTAGTTCTCTCATAAATTAGTGTTGTTGCAAGCGAACAAGCACTGATTTGTAGTGATAGTCAGAGTGCAACAATAGTTACCATAAACTCAGTCCTGCATTCAGGAACAAAGCATACAAAAATAAATCTCCACTACATCAGAGACAAAGTAACATCCAACAAAATCAAAATTCAATATGTGCCAACGAATTAAAAATTGCAGACTGTTTTACAAAAGCACTTCCATATGATAAGTTTGCAGATTTCCAAAGCAAACTAAAAATTTTTCCATAAACCTTTAGTTTGAGGGGAATTTTGAGAATGCAAAAAACAAAGAAGAGTTAAGCTGAATGGAGAGGCAGAGCTAAGTCAGAAAAGTTTTATTCCATGTTACCTAACTTTGCCATATCATGAAGCCAAATGGTTTCAGCATTGCACTATAGTGATGATATATTTGTGATAACTCTATATAACAATTGTTTTGATTCAATCTATAATTATTTTAGCTCCTATTTAATTGCTTCCAAGTGTATAGAAACTAGATAGGTTTAGAATGCTTGCTGTCTCTCGTGAATATAAACTAGAGTTTGATCTCTTGTAAATTAGGGTGAACATTCTCTTAATGAAATAGCAGCATTTTATGATTTCCAAGTCTTTTGAAGACTCTGTCCCTCAAGAAATAACCCCACCTGACCAAAGAAACAAATAACCGAACCATAAATTTAAAAAATGATCAATAATAAAATAGACAAGAATTCTTCTAATGAAGAACTATTGAAGAAGAAATTTCTACGTTATCACCAGTCACTCGATAACGATTGTTACAGGAAATCCCCAACGAATCATAAGCATCGCGTATATCGATGAAAAGGAACTTCTACCCATTTCGCTAAGGGATTGAGCCAAGAAAACGATTCTACTATTCCATTAATTCCAAATCTCAATACAAGTGTGCTTTTTATACAATGGTAAAGCTGGCTAACAAACTAGTGGTCCCGTTTTCTTGCATGTGGCAGTCTTCAACTTTGAGAACCAAGCTCTTAGAGCTTATTTTAATCCATAGAAGGCTTAAGAAAACATGATCAGGCTTTGAAGGGTCTTCAAAGCCTTGTGGTTGATACATGTAAACAGTTGTAGTCAAGTCTCCATTTAGAATTGCATTCCTGACATCCACTTGTCTAAAGTCCCAATTATTCACCACAGCCGAAGTGAGAGACATTCTTATAATCGTTGCCTTTACAACAGGAATAAAGGTTTCGCTAAAATTAACTCCAGGGATTTGAAGAAATCCCTTGGCAACTGGTCTAGCCTTAAGCCTTGTAATGCCACCATTTAGATTCTCCTTTATTCTGTAAACTGCCACTTGCTCATAAATACTTTATATTCTGGTTTGTAAGCAACTAAAACCCAGGCTTTGGTCCTTTGAAGAGCTGTGAACTCTTCTGTCATAGCTTGCTTCAAGCCGTTGTTTCTTAGGACCATTCCAGTGCTTTTAGGTAGAGTTTTAACTGATGTAGTTTGGTTTGAAAATCTTTTATTTGGCTTTAGTAATCACAGGGATGAGTTGATGTGCTTTGAGGTAACGTGTTTTCAGGTCAAGGCTCAGGTTCAATTTGGTTTAATGGTAAGGAAGAGTGAGCTGTGTTTTCAGTATTTGGGCTTGAAGTGGCAGCAGAATCAGTTCTGGAATCTGATGCACTCTCATTTCGGCAGACAGGAGTAAGGGAGTCATTTTCAATTGCAGAGGAGTCCGAAAACCCTTTATCATCTGCTGCTGAAAAATTACCGACAATTTTAGACAAAAGGTATAAAAAAACTGAGAGATTGTACTGTCATTTCCTGAAGCGGATGAAGATGACTTAACACTGAATTTTTTATCAATTTCAAAGGGAAAGCTACGCCCATTAAATTTGACGTACCTAGATACGAAGACCTTAACAAAGTGATGAGAACAAATATACTCTTTATGGTAAGAACTCAGACTACGAAGCAAATTTTTAAGAATGCAAATCAAATTTATGTTTTTTATAGGGTTTTAGGTATGGATAGCACTCACATCCAAATACCTTAACAAGAGATAAATAAAGTCTAGTTTTGTAAAGCTTTTGGAAAGGTGTTGTGTTGTTTAAAAGTGACGTTGAAGTTCTATTTATGAGGTAAGTGGCATAACAGAAAGTTTCACACCAACATTTGAGTGGCATGTGAGCTTGTGCTAACAAGGAGAGCCCAGCGTCAGTTACATACCTGTGTTTTCTTTCTGCTTTGCCATTTTGATGGTTGGTATATGGGCAAGAATATCTCATTGTTATTCCATCTTTTAAAAAGGGTTCAAAAGCTCTAAAATCACCTCCTGTATCACATTGTAGAGCTATAATGGATTTGTTCAAGGTCTTCGCAATCTGTGTCTTAAACTGTTTGAAAGTGTTTAAAGAATTAACTTTAGAAGCTTATGGAAATAGCCTGTAAAATTTGTGCAGTCATCAATGAAGAGTATGTAATAGTAGTGCCCTTGGTTTCAAGAAATTGGTGCAGGGCCGCATAGATATGAATGAATCAGCACCAAGGGTTCCTGTGCTCCAGTTTTTGTGCTTTCAAAAGATAAGTTGTGAGATTTTCCCAATTTTCATGCGTCACAGAAACCAGAGGGTGATGTTTCATTAAATTTCAAACTGTTACGAGATAGCAATGCGTTCTTGAGAGCCACTACATGTGGGTGACCAAGCCCTCTATGCCAGATTGCAAGGTCATTTGTGGTTCTCAAGCTTTGATTTTTGCCTTAACCCCACAAAAAAACATAGAAAGACGACATAAACTCAGGTTTAAGGAGCGACTTGGACTCTTTGACACATTAGAGATTAGACTCTGGCATAATAGGAGGATTTGGTAAAGAGTTGAAGTGCGATTTTGTCAGCGTTAGCTTGTAAAGGCCTTTTTCAACTTCTCTCTGGAACAGAACTGTATCTCGATCCTTATCTTTTACTAATTACATATTATCACAGAACATAATCGTTAGGTTATTGTCTTGCATAAGCATTGATATACTCATTAAGTTCTTGATAATTTCAGGAACGTACAGCATACGTTCCAGCTTAATGTATCTGTCAGTGCGTGAAGAGTGAACAATCAATTTAGTGTTTCTAACATGAAATTTTTGCTGCTGTTAAAATTCTATTTTGATTGTATTAATTTATTGAGTTAATATGATTAGATATTACATATTTTTTTTATTTTAAACATTACAGATTAAATTGCAGTAACTTTTTACTAAAGGTAAAAATTAAGTAAAATAATTCGAATACCCATGTTCCTAGCCATTTATTGCTGTTGAAAACATACTGGGGCAATTATTTTCTTTTGAGCTTCGAAGTAGTCTGAGTTTGTGATAATTGGGCTTTTCATTTGCAGACCCCAATCTGAGAAAATTAATTTTGAAGTGATGACGCAACCAACAGACAGTGCTTCTTATTAAATGATAGTCATGTACATTAAAATTAACAGAAACATAGAAAATTAACAATACAATTATACATAAAAAGCATCTTTAAATTAACCTATCTATTACTTGAGGCATTTAAAGATAGTATTCATTAAAATTCTATATGACTAAAACTGAAATACTGTAAAAAGTGGTCTATCCGAAATTTTCAACCAAAGAATCCAATTCCAATTCCGACTCCCACTCCGAAGTAAAGTGTCTAGAGAACTTAGGACTGACAACCAAAGATTCAAAGAGCCAAGCCCGTAAAATCAAGTAAGTTTTAAGAGGAGATTTCACTTCAGAAAGGGGAAATCATATCTTTTAATCACTTTGAGAGAGAACCCAAATCATTAATATGTAAAGGGACCCTCAACAATGACTTATAAGGAAGATTGTATTTCAACGTGATACAAAAGAGAATTTTAGACAACTCAAAGGGAACTTTGGGAGGAGATCTCCATCATCAACTCTAATCCAATATTCTACGTCAATTATAAAGATAAGAGAGATTTTTGTAAATATGTAGACTATGTGGTAGGAATGTAAGTGTCCGTTTAATTTGATATCGTTTAGTTGTTAACCAACAATATAAAAACTATTGTACTTCTAATAATAAAGTAAAGTTTTTTTTTGTATAATGTTAATTTTTTTTGAAATATCTTAGTTTTATTTTAAAGATTTTATCTTATTTTTCTATTAAAATAATTATACAATTTTTATATAAAAAGATAATCATTACTACTAACCAATATTTTTTTAGTTAAAAGATCTACTTCAAAAGACTCAACCCAACAAACCTTAAATATATCATATCAATTTGTACAGGAGGAGATTGTATATATAGCATTACTCTTAAATAACAACTCATGAGAGCTCAATCCAGGTTAAATGAGTTGTAATAATTTAAGTCAATTACATTGTTGAGAACCAACAAGTGTTCAATTATGAGAATAAATAAAAGATTAAAAAATATTTAAACTTTGTTTATTTCCTGGTTTTAATTTACAAATTTAATTCACAACAACATATTTTTTAACATGCTATATGCATTACAACGTAAACATCCATTATTTTAAATTGTTCATAACAAATTAAATGACAAAGTTTGAACCTGCAAAATAATTAAGAAAAGAATTAACATCCATTATTCTCCTTCTATTTATTCTGTCTTTCAAACTAAAAAAATAATTTAGACAAAAAAAAAAAAAGTCTATTATAAAATCTTATGTTAATCTAAACTTATTTAATATTTTAATTTTTTTTATATTATATATCTTCATTTGTGCAGGAGTTAATATTTATCATTTTTTGGACTTAGATTCGATGCTAATTTGAGCTTTTACCTAAATAAATACAAGAGTATGACTGATGATTAAGAAATAAAAATATAAACTTAACTTTATATGAATAAAAATATACATGCATTAAGTTTTCTTATAAAAAAATAATGTTTAGCGTAACTTTAGATAAATAAAAATATATATATATTAAGTTTTTTTTAAAAATTAGGTAAAATTATATTAAGGATAAATTTTAATTTTGTATAAAATTTTATTTATTTAATACATCATAAAAATTATTTGTTAAGTTAAAATTTACATGAGCTCATAATTTATCCTCTCTATATATTATATATAGATAGTCATGATTGAAAAAACACAGTCACCAATAGATTAATGAAACGAAAACTTAATGTACTACATTATCTTTTTTTTTAATTATCAAGGCAAAATCATAACTCTAACAACCGATATTTGAGTAAATACACTTTCTTTCTGCTAGTTCATTGCCATACCCAACGGCATTTCTGAAAAAAACAGAATTACTTCGAGTCAGTGTTGGTGTACTTGTGCCCACACACACTCCTTAATGCAACATCGCACTTCACTATCTTCATCCTCAAAGCTATTCGCATTTACACTGCGTTTTCCACACAAAGAGAAAGAAATATTGAGAGAAAAGTTGGCGCAGATGAAAGTTAAATATTAAAACTAAAGAGCTAGCATCGAGGAGATATATCGATCACATCGTGGAATCACCGTCGAGTTCAATTTCAGAGGCAGGTTCATCATCTTCTTCAAAACATTCAATACACAAAGCTGCATGACCATGACCAAACGCTTTAATATGATCTTTTAAAGATCTCTTATGCTTAAAATCAGACCCACAAATGCAATACCAAATCTTGCCGCAATTTTTCTCATGGGTTCTCCAATCCCCTTTTACTGCAAATGGTTTTCCGCATTTTCTACACATGAAAGGTTTGATTCCATGCTTTCTTTTGTAATGTGTTTGGAGAGTGCGAAAATCTTTGAGTGGCTTTGCTCTCGGATGATCAATGTTGTGTTTGCAACCTTGTGCACAGCAGTAGCAAGGAAGTCTTAACATTGCTGTGGGTTGGGTTCCTCTTAAAGAGTCTGGTCCTTTTCTATACTGAGATCCATGTCCCCACATATGCATCTGCAGAAAAATAAAAGAATATGATGTGAGAGAGAGAGAGAGAGAGAGCAAAATGAGGAAGAACACATTATCTGTTCAGATTTCTTATAGATAGTGAAGAATACAACGGTAGATACAAAATTTTCTATAGAATTTTGCAACGCTACAGTGTTGGTTGGGGAAGGTGAAGTGACAGAAAGATTCGTATGTTGCCAAAAATATAGAAAACAAAGCAAACAATTGGCAGAAGAAACAAAACTGTAAATCCAAAGACTATAAATGGAGCAAACCCTCTCATGAAAGTATGGGTAATATTAATTCACAAATTAAATAGAGAAGCATTGATTTATAATACATACTAGTATGCAGGTATTAATTTGCTTGACAAACTATTAATTTGATTAAGGGGAAAAATATTCTATTTTGAACTAGTAAAGTTACTGCTGAGGAAACTAGGCTTCTTCTTTAAAATGAAATGGGTTTGTTTTTAAATCTCACTTTAATATAAAGAAATATCTTTGCCCTAATTTGCTCTGGCATTTTACAGACTGATTTATCAGATTCGACAGTCCGTTACTGTTGCATCTGAGCATAACAGACTTGAGCAGTTGGGTTTCGTGAATTTAACTGTGTATAACAAGTTTTTTGGCAGACTGGAGTACCGGTTCTTGATGATCTTCATCCGAATCCTGGGAAGCACTTAAAATTTTTCCGTTCTTTTTCTTTCTTTGACACAGTGAAAATCTGCATAATGTTCGAAGTAACTAAAGCACAAGGAACTTTTCATGATTAATGGTTAAATCAGAAAAGCAACAGCTATCATTTAACTGGGTTTCAGTTTGCGCCTAACTTCTGGAAATATTCACGATACAAATCTCAAACCAGGAAACATGCAAAAATTAAAAACAAGATTAGAAGGAGAAGCACAAAATCCAGAAAAGAAAGAGAAGAAAGATGGGGCAAACCTGCAAGTTATTGTATCGGTTAAAGCTCTTGGAGCAAACAGGACATGAAAACTGAGTGGGACCGATGAGAATCTGTGAAAGGGTAGGAATCCAGTACTGACCCTCTTTTAGTCCGTTCAAAGAATTCCCAGAAGCGAAATTTGCGTCTCTTTCTTTATCTGTAGTCATATCTACAGATGGGGAATTTCTTGTGCTCAAATCCGAGCTAGGGTTTGGTAGCCCTATATGTAGTGCTACAGTTACCTTTTGATGATCAGCATCATCGAGAGCAGCTTCAGCTATACTAGCAGAAAAGATTAAACTCTCATCTTTAATTGTGTTTATCTTGTCTTCTTCGGTGGAACTACTTGAGATTTCACTCTGATCTTCTTCGTGTTGTCTTCCGGGGCTTAAAAAGTTGATTAAAGGAAGAACTTCTTTTAGAGGAGGTGAACAAGGGGGAGAAGGAGCAAGATTTTGATTCTGAAAGATTAAAGAGTTGTTGCTAGTGATGTTACTTGTGTAAGTATGACGAGAAGAAAAAGAGAAATGAGAATGGTGAGGTTGAAGAGGCTGGAAATTGAACAATCCAGTGAAGATATTTGAGTAAGGATCTGTCATTGCGAAATCGAAATCTGAGAAAGGAAGAAAAGAAAAGCCAGAGCTAGAAAAAAAAAATTTTTTTTTTTTCTGCTATAGTTTGCTTAACACACAGTGATAATATTTATGCAAAACAAATGTTGTGTTTGTGAGTGGGGAAGAGAGAGAAAATAAAAAAGGTTGATATTATGAGGGTATTGAAAGCTTAGGGTAAAATTACTTTAAAAATAAAAGAACAAAGTTAAGAGTAGGGATGAAAAAGAAAAGAGAGTTGAAAGTCAAGAAATTACCCAAGGGAAAAGAAATTAAATATAAGTTGAGAAGATTATAAAGGAGGAAAGCAAAAGACCAAAAAGAAGTCAGAGATTAGACATGCAGCAGGTTTTCTCCCAAGAGAGGTTGGAGCACTTGCGCCGCATAGAGAAGAGAGATACAGAAAAATTAAAGAAATTGAGAGATGAAATTCAGAGAAGATGGAGAGAAGGAAACATTCTGATGTTTCTATTTTTTTTTTTATTTTCTTTGCTTTAAGCAACAAGTAGTTTCAGGGCTTGAACTCATCCAGCATTTGCTTTGGTGCGCCCGTTCAGTGTTCCACATCATGCACTGCATGTACTATCTCTTCCAACTCTCTATTTCCTTTGATTAGATAAGATTGACAAGGTTTTAAATTCATATAAACGAGTGAATATTCATGCATAGTAGAAAAGATTATGTACTAATTATGAGTTTCTCATGTTCTATATATGTCCGAAATACTACATAAACATATATATTTAATTAACAATCTCGTTCATTTCTCTTAGCTCATTCATTACGTTAATCACCTGGCAAATGTATCGTAGCTAGAGACAACGACCTTTTATCTTGTCTTTAGCTTCTTCTTTTAGGTGAATTTTGCGCGCGAATTGAAATTCTTTTGTCCAAAGCACCAGAAGAAGGTTCCAGTATCAACACGAAATCGACACGTGGAATGAAAATTAAACACGAAAATGAAGAACAGGATCTAAGTGGTTTTCTTTGTGTCGGCAAACATGGTGATAAAACTTTTGACTCTTGGAAACCAAAATAGAAACCCTGAAAACGAAATGCAAATGCAAAAGTTGTGATTGGTTTGAAACGGAACCGGTAAGGATAGTGATGGACAAAAGCTACATGAAGAAAAAGATAAAGTTCATGAAAACTTAAATAAATGTATACATCAAATGGAAGTTACATTTTCCTTCATAAATTTCTACTGATAATTTGTAGCTTTTAGGAAAATTACAGTAGCAACTAAATTCTCTTCTAAGTTATGGTAGATCTTGAGAGAGAAGGAAAAAACCCAACTGAATCCGAAATAGTAGAAGAAGTCGGACTTTGAATTATAATTTGGAGGAAGTGATGGGAATGGGACAAACTTTTCTACGACCTTAAACCAGAAGAAAAACTATTGCATCTTCAATGTACTTATTATGGACTCAAATTTTAACTGGTGGCTGCAAATTAATTGTAATCCATGGTCTCATTCATGCAAGTTAATTTTTAGCAGCATCACATTTGTATAAAAAAGTAGAAAAAATATAATTACAATATATTAAAAAAAAAAAAACAAAAAAAAAACGGAGTTCCTTTCATTCCTTCTTTCATATATTCATAAAAATCATATTCATGTCATCATTATCTAATTCTTTTTTGAAATCGGAAATAAAAGGATGAATTGAAATATCCGTTGATATCTCTACAAAGAGTATTTTGTTAAAGGGTTGATTAGGTTCTTACTCAACATAGAAAAATTGAAATTATTAAATCATGACATTAATTCAAAAATCCTCTTTTTTTTATCCTTCAAATGGATAGAGTTCCATTAGTATATATAGGGACTCTCCGTTAGATTTTATCTCTATCTATCATATAACTATATCAAAAGAACTAATAATAGTCCGGTCCCCGCATTTATTTGAGGCTTTGAGAAGCCATAAGAGATGAAAATCTCATGTATAATTTTGATGGAAGCAATAATATTCTCACTGATTCTAATTATCTAACAGTTCAAGTACAATAAATATAATTGAGAAGCAATCTAAATATAAGGATTGGGGGTGAAATTTGTGGTGTCAACTTATAGAGTTTATCCTTTTTCTAATTTCCTTCCTAACAAAATGTGAGAGATTGCCTTTTGATTTACTAGAAGCAAAAGAAGAATTTGCAGCAGGTTATTCAATCAAATATTTAGGAATCACATTTGTTTTGTTTTATGTTGCATCCTATCTAAACCTATAAATTTTCTCATTATTTGTATTAGATCTTTACTTGAGCGTTTGGAATCTTTTAATTTCATATACATTAGTTAATGAGCTATTTGAAATAAATAAAGCTGATAAAACCTTTGAAACGACAATTGGTATCTTTGTTACATTAGCTAAAACTTATTATTCTTGTTTATTCCTGTTGTAATAAGATAGACTTTAACTAGATTAAGAATGAATCAAATATTAAATCTTACATGAAAATTTCTTTTATCTATTTCTCTCGATAATTTATTATTAACAACTTCTTTCCAACTCCTTTTGTTGAAAAGAAAAAAAGGAATACTATATTTCATGCTTGTATCAAACAAAAGAAAGAAAGAAACTCAAATTATTTGGAGATATCTACAAAATGTTCCTTATGGTAACAGAATTCATGAATTTTGTCCAACAAATAATACCAGCCGCAAATACATCGGTCAAAGTTTTATAATTGCTTCTTATTCCAAACAAATCGTTTATCTATAACTATTTAATATTGAAAAATTAATAACATCAGAGTATTTTTGCCGTCAAATCTATTTTGAATTTGATAAATATATAGCTTCTAAAGTATGTGTTCGCATATGTCCTATAGATATGCCTGTTGTTGATTGAAAACTAAAAACAAATATATGAAAAAATACTTAATTAGAGTATTGATTTTGTAATTTGTAGTTTTTGTTTTACTTGCATTGAGTATTGTCCAACAAACTATTTATCAATGATCGAAGAATATAAATTTGCTATTCACGATGGTCATGAATTGAATTATTATCAAATTGCTTTAGGTCATTTACCAATATCTATAAGAGATGATTTACAATATGCATGTTTTAAAAATTTTAATAAAATGTTAAACAACTGTGTACAATTCTATTCACATTAAAGGGTAAGATTTAGAAGTAAATCTAAAATTTTATAATGTTCAAACATCAATCCATGATAATTTTTATTTAAAATATCAGTAAAATCATAATTACAAGTATTAAATATAAATTTTACACAAATTTTGTAACATAAGACTTATTATGTCTCTTGTTATCATGTGTGATAGTAAATTTTATATTCAATAAAAAGATTTTCACTCTGCCATTCACCTCATTTTCTTATTGATAAATTAAATTGAGTTAATTATTTTTTAAGAATTCAGTTGGGTGGTATATACGAGCCGACATTTTTAGCATCTACTCATGTCCTCAAGCGCAAGATAAACAGAAAAAGAACGTAAAGCATCTTAAATTCTGATAGTGTGATACCATTATTAAAAGGTGTCTACTTTTTTATCATAAAGTGATTTACGAACTTAAAAAACAGTTGAACAAATGTAAAGACTTTAAAAAAAAAAAAATTTGCAAAAATACAGAGCTTAATCTATTTCAGTACTTTGTATCTATTAATGTTCCCAGATTAAATCATTTTCATTTAGGTTCTTCAATCTCCATAAAAACTGTTAATTTAAATTTCAAAATCGACCAAAAAGAGAAACTAAATTTAGATCCAAGTACTAGTACCATTAATTAATATTTTATTGTCATAGTGGAAACAACATTTAAGTTTTGCTCAAACCGAAATTACTACTCGCCCTGGATGAAGACCATTGTGGTTCTTTGTTGACCATTAGCCATCTTGAAGAAGTACGCACACACTGTATCGTTTCAATCAAACAATCTTAACCTAGCTCAAACCAAAGCCATTTCCAGCAACAAACAAAGCAGAACTCGTGGGGGAATTGAAACCTAGTAATTACTTCTTAAAGGAATTATGAAAACAAAATGAAATTCACGATTTCTAATTAAAATCAGTGGTTCAAGTTTGATGTTTCCTATATGTGGAGAACTTGGGAAAACACGATTAAATGCACTAGCACTTGTATTTTGTTCTCGAATATCAAAGAAATCCCATAAATATAATATCGAATACAAAAATTTTATATAATTACTAGATACAAATTAATATGAAAGTATTTTATAATTCTGGTACATACCAATTTATTAAGCACCGTTAATGACGAATCCATTAAAAGACCTTCAATTCTTGTTTAATCCCATTTCGTTTGTCATTTATGGTTATCTAGGAAGAGTCTTTAATGTTTTTGACCATAAACTTTTGAATATATGCAACTAAATTGTTTCCCTTTTTTGTTATTTTATGGTAATGCTCGAGAGAGTGTTTATTTTGACCACAGTCCATGGACATAATTAATTTAATGTTTCCAAGATTGCACGATTGTGTATTTGGGAATTGAGGTTGAGTCTCCATATCCAAGAGTTGTTTTGGCATTCCCGAACAAATCTTGCCTCCCAAATTGGAACTCCCATAATGACTCAAATCAAATCACTGTTGCTTGTTTCCTAATTGTTTTTGTTCTTTAGCTCACTTAACAATTAGGAGTATTAAAAAAAGCCAAGGGATCCTCCTATTTACTAATTTCCCTGGTTGTATTTCAAGGATAATGTCGCTCTTCTAGTTTCTATATAAATAAAAGTTCCAGAGAGATATATATCTATATTAACACAAGGACAATTAGTATAGTTCAAATATTTCTTTTCGAAGTTTTACAAATAATAGAAGAGATCTAAAAGGTTGGATATATATTCTTGCTCATATTGGAGATGGATTTAAAATTGAATTATAAATAATTTTATTTATGAATGAGGAACTACAGTATTATTTTATAAAAGTGATTTTGACCTTAAAAATAAGAAAAAGAAAAGAAACATGGGCATTTGGTTTTACAAGAGACACTAGTACCAATCTTATTGAATTTCTTCAAGATAGTCCACCGCCATTTCCATAAGGCATAGGGGAAAGCACTTCTCGAAAACACAGAGATTAATTCCATCGTTTACTAAACTCTTATCACAAAATATTTTGGCCAAATAAAATCCAACTATTTTATTCTATTGCTACGTACCGACGTAAGTACACGATCAAATAAAAAATTTGAAAGCGAAATTGGGTGAAGAAAAGAATCAGCCAATAGTAATGCAAGTTTATTCAATTATAAAAAGATACAGGATATGAAGTTGACAGGTGAGGTTAGCTGAATGGAATGTAACAAGACGAAGGGATAAGATGAGAAATAGCATGATTGAAACTCACTGTTTACATACAAACTTGACGTCACCCATTCATGGCAAAGAATTGTACTGTTCAAGCATGCTCTAAAGTTTGATGGTGAAATGGGATTTATTTCTTTTCTTTGGACTGGCTTGAAAAATACCAACTCATCCGCTCAACAACACTGGCGCTACATTTAAGATGTTGCGTCATGATTTTGAAGTAATAATTATTGCGAGATAAAATGTTAATGTTTAAAAAAATAGTATTTATCAATCAAGAATAAACCCAACGACTAATCCTAAATATGCATGTCCCGAACAGTTTATTAAATTCCTTAGCTATTTAGTAGTTGGGATTTTAACACACGATAGAAACACAACAGTTACAAACTAAACCCTAAATAATGGACTGTACTGCAGTAATTGTAGCTGGATTGCTTGCTCGCTTGTTTTCTGAATTTAATATTGAGCGGGAAACTTACATCCCTTTCTAATAACTTTGTCAACTAGAAGAATGAAAGAAAGGTCATTGATAATCTGATAGGATTATGCGCAGACTATAGTGGAGAACAGGCTGTCGAATTTAATTATAATGTGAGCTCAAGAGAGAATTTTAATCCCATTTATAGTAAGGGATGAAAAATAGTTCAAAAGCACATGGTAATTACACTTTGCTGGCTGTGTGCGTGGCCCAGTTAGTGTTTTCTTGAATATCAAACAAGGACTCGTAAATATCAGATGGTCCACATGAATCCCATTTAAAATGGTCCAATAAGATCCACACATGGTTGTAAATCAGCCATTATAAACAGCCCAGAAACTCAGTATTTGGGTCCTACAATTATTGCTTTCTTCAAGAAATCTATCTAGCAAAACTTCAACAAACTATCAATTCATCAATTCCACGAGGATTCTTCAAATTTATCGTACCCCTCCAATTTAACCCGAGTCTATTTGCCTTTTCACCCCTTTCGGCCCCAGTTGATTAAATCAGAGAAAAATTTAGGGCTCATTCTTACCTGTCAAAGGTTTCAATACAAAGGAATTCTTTAATACTGTTGTGTTTCAGTTGCTATACTTTTAAAACACAGTGATTAAAGTATTTAATAAATATCAATATTCAGTTTAAACTATGTCATTTTTCACTTGTATTTGTCATCTAAGCTTTCTTTGGTACTAAAATATTGTATTTTGAAATCGAAGCTATAATTATTTGTGAAGAAAAATTGCTACAAAAATAAGGAGAAAACCCATAAAAAATAGTAACTATTGAATCCTTTGTTTGTTGCTATGTTTTGAAAGTAATATAATCTTAAACAAAGTCTCAACTATTTCAATTAACAGTAGTTAATTATTTTAGTTTTATGGTTATACTGCCACAATTATAAATTTTCGGCAAATTTTTTTTGGAGAAGCACTAAAAAGAAAACGAAATATTGAGAAACCTGGAAGGCAATTGAACAGGTTTACCTAATTAATAGATGGAGTTGTTTTGTGGCAGAACTAGCAACATTTTTCTCCCTTCACAAGCATGAAGACATGGGGGGAATTTAATAGATGGTCAAGATAGAAGCTAGCAACACTTTGCATATCGGAGCAGAAGCTCCAAAAAAACACATCATTTTGCCAAAGCAGCTGACAGCCACTGCAGTCTTCTACAAAGGGTACAGCAACAAATTAGATTCAAAGGATTTTAGCAGAAGGGATAGTGAGGCAAAAAATAGACCTCTCAATGAGGACCAAAATGCAAAGACTGATAAAGACAGATTCAATTCCACGAGTCTCGACGGCCATAATTCATAGTACTTGCATGGTTATAATTAATTATTATCAGCCACGAAACCGTCAACGGCAAAAGTTGAAGCCTGGAAGATCAGAAAATTTAACAATTGTATTTCTCTCTCGTGTTGGAATTTGTTAATATTTTGACAGAACATTTTAGCCATACAGGAATAATTAGATTAAGTATTATTTTCAAGTTATCAAATGACCAACTTGGAAAAAATGTTATCTGTACAAAATGCTGTTTAGCCTGTTTTCTTCGAATATATGTGCTCGTCAGCGTCATGAATAGGGCAAATCCCGCATATCCAGTTTAAAAAGATGAATTGCATTAAGAGAGGAAAGAATTGCTTCGTTTCAAAATGGGGCCCGGAATCACTGTATAACTGGTAAATGTGATTTAAGAAGCTGCAAATATAGGATGCTAGATGATTGGCCGCTAACATTTATTGGACATAAAAAAATAAAATTAAATTTAAATTTAATCTTAACCGTGAGGGGATGTAGCTCAAATGGTAGAGCGCTCGCTTTGCATGCGAGAGGCACGGGGTTCGATCCCCCGCATCTCCAAAAATACTAATTTTTGTAAAATCCAAAAAATAGATGTATTTTATGAACTGCATGTATGTAAACCCTGAAACCATTTTTAATTAAGAACAGCAAAATTACATGCATGTCTTACGATCAATTCCACACAACTTCAAAGATTTCAAAGATCTCCGGCTCAGACACATTTTAATAAATGGGTAACAAATCTGGATTCGTTTGCATAAATGGGTGACGGTGGGCGTACCGTAGAAAAATAATAATAAATATTCTTATAATTTTTGAAAATAATATTTATTAAAAAAAATTAATTATTTTTTAAAATATTATTTATTTTTTTATCAAAATATTTGTGTTAAATATCTTTTATAATTTAAAAAAGTGACAAAATTTTTTTTACTAAAAGTAAAAATATATACTTTTATCGTATAAATTTTTAATTTTTATCGTATAAATCTCTAATTTTATTACATAAATTTTTAAATTAAAATAAATAATATTTTTTAAAAATATTTTAAATTTAACTTATAAATTTTATATTTTATATTGAAAAAATTATAAATTAAATTTAAAGTATTTTTATTTTATATTCACTAAAATTTTATCATTTTATTTTTATTTTATAATTTAAATTTTTAAATATTTTATTTTATTTTTATTTTTAAAAATTAAATAAAAATAATTTAAATATTTTATATAAATTATTGAATGACTATAATAGTTTATAATATAAAAGAATTTAATATATAATTTTACATTCATTATCATTTTTAAAAAAAATTTATCAAATATAAATATAAAGATATAAATTAAAATTTTTTATTTTATAATCTTTACACTAAAATGATTTATAATTTAATTTTTGAAAATTAAATTTAAATATTTTTTTATATTCACAAAAATTGATGAATTTTTTTATTTTATTTTATTTTTACTTTTATAATTTGAATAAAAGTAATTGAAATATTTTTATTTAAATTATTGAAGAATTACAATACTTTATACTTTAAAAAAATATAATTTATAATTTTATATTTATAAGCACTTTGAAAAGAAATTTATTGAATATAAATATAAAATTATAAGGTAAATTTAAATTATAAAATAAAAATCAATTCATAAATTTTATGAATATAAAAATATATATTTTAAATTTAATTTTTAAAAATTAAATTATAAATTATTTTAGTGTAAAGAGTATAAAATAAAAAAATTTTAATTTATAACTTTATATTTATATTTGAAAAGTTCATTTTTAGAACTGCAAATGAATATAAAATTATATATTAAATTCTTGTATATTATAAAGTGTTATAGTCATTCAATAATTTATACAATATATTTAAATTACTTTTGTTTAATTTTTAAAAGTAAAAATAAAATAAAATTTTAATAAATTTAAATTTAAAAAATAAAAATAAAATCATAAATTTTTTAAGAATAGAAAATAAAAATATTTTCAATTTAATTTTTAAAAATTAATTCATAAATTTTTTTAGTGTAAAGTATTATAAAATAAAAAAAAATAATTTATAATTTTATATTTATATTTAATATTTTTTTAAAAAAATTTATGAATATAAAATTATAAATTAAATTTTTTAAAGTCTAGAGTTTTATAGTGGTTCAATAATTTAAATAAAATATTTAAATTATTTTTATTTAATTTTTAAAAATAAAAATAAAAGTAAATTCATAAAATTTTTGTGAATATAAAATAAAAATATTTTAAATTTACTTTTTAAAAATTCATTTACGAAATTTTTACTATAAAATATTATAAATTAAAGTATTAAATTTATAAATTAAATTTAAAATATATATTTAATAAATTTAATTATTTTAATTTAAAAATTCATATAATAAAAATTAAAAATTTATATTATAAAAATATATACTTTTATTTTTAGTAAATGATATTTTTGTAATTTCTTTAAAGTATAAAGTATTTATCATAAATACTGATAAAAAATAAATAATATTTTAAAAAATAATAAAAAAAGTTTTATCACAAAATTTTTGATAAAATATAAATACTATTTTGAAAAAGCATAGAAATTTTTTCGTTCTCCCTGGCAGGATGGTTTATTAGACGAATTCTTAATCTCAAGTGCATGAAATTCCGAAAATTTATTTGTGATATTGCTGCTTAGTTTTGGAAGATGATGGGATTGACATTGACCTGGCGTTTCTGACCCGCCAAGGCCGAAGCAGTCGAGCAACGCTGCTAAATTCTTCTGGCTATTGCATGCCAAAAGTTATGAGTGGGGTCGCGCTTGAAACAGAAAGCGCCCTCGGCCCAGGATAATGTAATAAACAGTGCTACATTACTCCCCTTATTGGGGAACTTTTGAAATGCAAGCAGCCCTCAGCTTACTAAAATATTCTAAGCCCATTTTCTCTTTCATATTGTTGTATAGGCTGCACTGGAAAAAGAAATTGGACCGACTCAAGTTGGTTATACGATGATTCTGCATTCTGCAAAAGAAGAAAAGTGTTGACGATATTTAGAAAGTTTTATGGTGTATTTAGAAACTCTCATGCTTCATCTTCGAATTTATGCACACCCCTTGCATTTATGAAGAATTAATTTTCACATACGTCCCCTAAAGTTTTAGAAAACAATATTTAGATAAAATCTTTCTTTTAATTAACAAATCCCCTTATCCTTGAGTAACATAATGTTTGACCATTAATTAACTGAATAAAATAATAATTAAATAAAATATTTCGTTTATCTTATAAATTATTATAGAGAAAGAGTGTAGACAGAGAGAAAAAGTTTTACTTGTGAGAGGGGAGAAAGAAAATAGTAAAAGCAGGGAAAATTTTGGTGGATGTTATTTTTCAAATTTTAGTTATTGCGTGTTTATTTTATTAAAATATTTAATTATTTTTGTGAAGAAGAAGAGATGATTATGTTATTATATATTTTTAAAAGCCCAAATGTTAATCTTTTCATTTTCTATTCTGTTTGCTATTTTTTCTTGAAAGGGTTAGTAAATTAATAATTTTACTATGCATTTATTTTGCAGCAGCTAAAATTTGCTAACTGGAAGTATTTTAGTAATTGCAATCAAAATATAACTTTTCCTAATGGAATTATCTTCAATTAATTAACGTTAGGGGAGTCTTTGTTAATAATTAATATTTATATATTTTAAATAATCATATATATATATATTTCATTTTTTAATTTAATAAATATTTTTATTTCATTTTTCAACATAATTATTTATAAAAAAACATTAACAGTTTTTTCAATACATAAGTATTTTTTTATTTTATAAACTCTTATCTTTCATTTACATTTATTAATTAAGATTTTTAATTAACATAATATTTTTAATTTTTATTTTTTGATTTAAATAAGATATTGTATATACTGTGAAATTATGGTTGATCAATTTAACATTTAGCTAAATCTTTTATTCATTTAGATAAATTATTATTATGACAATGAATCGAGTAATTTAAAAAATTTGATATAATAAAATAAAATTATTCTTATTAGTGATATTTAGTTTATTCTTGTATAAAATTTATTTATCAAAAGAATAAAGCATTTAGTAAAATAAATTCTAAAAATAAAATGTTATTCATAATTTTTGGAGACAATTGAAATCGCGATATTGCAGTAGCTACTGAAAGAAAATTTTTTCTATGTTGGTATTTGAAATTGATTATTAGAAATGTTAAAAAATTAATTTTTGAAAACATTTGAATTAAATATAGTATTATACTTTTGATTTCAACAGCTCAATCGAGTGATTTACTTTAAAAATTAATTTTTTAACAATCACCAATATATAAAATGGGCTGAAATTTAGCTATGTGAAATACTTTAAAAAAAAATATAATATGATATTTATAGATTAATTAATTATTAAGAATATTTTTAAAAATAATGGGCTTATTTGCACTTTAATTTTTACTATGAATACTCATATTTTAATAAAAAAATATTTCTATCGACACCCATTAAATTATATTCACCTTTAATTTATATTTTAAATCTTAAATTTTTTTCTCTTTAATATTAAAATAATAAATCATAACTTTTTTCATTTAACTCGTGAAGGAAAAGAAATCAAATTGCGAGAGAATTCGAACCGTTTGAAGATAACCTTTTACATGTTAATTTTATAAATTGTCTTTATAATTTATAAGCTATTTAAAATAGAGTTAATGAAAAATCATTTTCTAATAAAAAAAATATGTTTTATTTTAATTTAATTAATTATATTTTAGTGACTCTTTTTTTTATTTTATATTTAATTTTATTTAATTTTTTTATAGAGAACAATTAAGTCTATTATCTTTTTTTTTTTAAATTTTATAATTTATTTACTATATTTCTATTGTTATATATAGTGATCATATATAGAATATAATTAAAAAAAGTAGGATGAATATTTTCATGAGTATAAAATAAAATTAGTGTAAATAATAGAAAATTAATTCAGAATGTTTTAAATATTTCTAAGAGTGGAAAAAATAAAATTATTTTTTTTTATTTTTTTAACGAGTGAGTAAAATAAAAAAGTGTTCTAAATAAAAACGAAGTGCAAATAGAACTACCTTTAAAAATATGATTTCGAAAAACACATAAACCGAAAGAGGCCGAAAGCTCACCCGGTCTGATCCAGCAAAGAAAATTATTTTATTTTAATTTTTTTCCTTGTAGGTCATAAACTGTCAAAATGAGAAACAACTAATGCCACCTCAGCCATACGGGTCAGCGGTTAGACTCTGCCCAATAAGGGAAGTAAAACTGCTGCAAAACGGCACCGTAGAAGTCGTAATTGTTATAATTGTCATCCTTGGAGCAAATGTGAACTAGATCTACGGCAAGAGACGCATCCAATGTTGAAATTCAACGCACCTGCAAAATAGCACGTAAGCCATCGTACACAACGAATCAAAGCCCACCCTCACACGCGTCTCTCGTGCAAAAGTAACTCGCATTGAGCCAATAAAAAGCGGGTATTGCACATTTCAAAGCACGCCGGCATCCAACAACCACGAAGCAAAAATCTCCGTCAACCCTTTTCTTTCAAAGCAGAGAGAAAGGCGGAGATCACCCAATCACAGACCCTGCATCAATAACTATTCCAGGGTAAGTTTAAAATAATTTTGTACCGTCCGATTCAATCAGATCTGCTGTTTCACTTCGCCTTTTTAGACTTGTTTCTGCTTCAGATCTGTTACGGCTTTTGCTTTTGCTACTGCTGCTGATTTGAAACGTGCGTGCATGAATATATGCTTTATTTTTTGAGAGGAGAATGAATATATACTTTAGTTTTGTTACCAATGCTTAGTAATTTGTTAGATCAGTAGATCTGTTAAGTGTGCTGAAATTTGATCGAGATTCTGTTAATTCGATATATTTATCGTTTAAGTTTTTTCGTATTTGTTATTGGGATAAAACAGATCTATTTATTTTTGTTGTCCGCGGATTCTCTGAGGATGCTACTTGTTTGTTATTGTTATCATTTTATAATTTTTATGCCTTACGTGTAGCGTTGGTGGTTTATACTTTATACCGGTTTAGATCTATTTTTGAGTTTGACGAGACGTATGTGTATGTATTTTTTAGTGTGATTTATCAATCTTTAAGTACTGGATTTAAGATTTTTTAGTAGTTTTAATTACTTTCATTCAAACTATAATCATACTGATAATGGTCTGAGTTATGATTTTACGTTCAGTACCACCGTGTGTAGTGTTTAGATTTGTTTTTCAATAATATTAATTTTAAATTGTTTGATTCATTTACAAATAATGCAATTGGGTTATATTTGTTGTAATATACTTTTTTAAAACAATTTTTGATATCATATACGTCTGATGCTCTCTAGATTAGAGATTCTTAGTGTACCTAAACATGCTTATGAATGGATGGCTTGATGACTTCCTATTACAACTCGTATTCTGGTATTTTTTCTTCATTTCTCCATTTTATGCATTTCTTTTTATATCATTTTCTAATCAACAGTTTACAGCTTTGAAAATATTTGTGTTTAGTTGTTTTTGCCTTAATAATCTGTTGTAGTGATTTCCAAAATAGAGTTCACTGGTTGGTAGTGTGTTTATAAACCCATATGAATAATATTCGGTACGACATTGACTAAAGATATTCTCAATTTTACAGGAAAAGTCACAATGGTTGATCAGGTTCAACATCCTTCCGTCATGCAGAAAGCAGCTGGTCAGCTTCTTCATTCTGGGGTTTCCCAAAACGTTCATAGTTATGATGGAACTTACCAAAGGCCTACCATGTACCTAAGACATGCTGCACACGGGAATTACTCTAATGCTGTATTCCAATACCCAATAGTTCGTGCATTTACAGCCACTACTGATCTATCTATGGTACCGTCAGCTGCATCAACTATTTGTGTTCAAGCCCCTGCGGAGAAAGGCTTTGCGAACTTTGCTATTGATTTCCTTATGGGTGGAGTTTCTGCTGCTGTATCTAAAACAGCTGCTGCTCCCATTGAGCGTGTTAAGCTTTTGATTCAGAACCAAGATGAGATGATCAAGAGTGGCAGGCTATCTGAGCCCTACAAGGGCATTGGTGATTGCTTTAAGCGTACCATGAAGGATGAGGGAGTTGCTTCTTTGTGGAGAGGAAATACCGCTAATGTCATCCGTTACTTCCCAACCCAGGTTACATTTTTTATTTTTACCCTTCATAATTTCACTATTTGAAGAAATGTATGTCTCCTCGTTCAATTTATGCTCATTTTTTTCATCTCAAAATTTTTTTAGGCCCTGAACTTTGCATTCAAGGATTATTTCAAGAGGCTTTTCAACTTCAAGAAAGACAAAGATGGTTACTGGAAATGGTTTGCTGGTAACTTGGCATCGGGAGGTGCTGCTGGTGCTTCATCCCTTCTCTTTGTGTACTCCTTGGACTATGCTCGTACTCGTTTGGCCAATGATGCCAAGGCTGCAAAGAAGGGAGGAGAGAGGCAATTCAATGGTCTGATTGATGTCTACAGAAAAACAATGAAATCTGATGGTATTGCTGGACTGTACCGTGGTTTCAACATTTCATGTGTTGGAATCATTGTCTACCGTGGCCTTTACTTTGGAATGTACGATTCTCTGAAGCCAGTTATCCTGACTGGAAAGCTACAGGTTAGAACATTGATTAGATTTGTTTTGTTTCTGAATTGTGATGTTATGTGGTAGTGAATAGGGCTATCATTATCATAGGATTGCATTTTATTATTGCAATGCCTGCTTGCTTGTACATTTCACATCAGTTATAATCCCGGTTTCACTGCATCAATGTTTATTTTCAAGATTCATCTGCTGCCTCCTTCCTACTAATGGTTTATTTCAATTGCTATGATATGTTACTCACAAACTGCTTGATTTGACTTCTTGTCATTTAGTAATCATTTTCTTTTATCTGTATGATTTTGTGATTATTTCTGGTTATCTCGATTTCAATACATGCAAATTTCACACTGCTTCAGGTTTTGATAATTTCAGTTGAGAAAATAAATCAGTGGTGGAGGCTCTCTGAATCAATGAGTGGGATTTGTAACAACATAATTTCATCTTCATGACGTATTTTGTGGTTTTGATGATTTCAGGATAGTTTCTTTGCTAGCTTTGCCCTTGGTTGGGTCATCACCAACGGTGCTGGTCTGGCTTCCTACCCACTTGACACTGTCCGCAGAAGAATGATGATGACTTCCGGTGAGGCAGTCAAGTACAAGAGCTCTCTCCATGCATTCTCAGAGATCTTGAAGAACGAGGGTGCAAGGTCTCTCTTCAAGGGTGCTGGAGCAAACATCCTTCGCGCCGTTGCTGGTGCCGGGGTGCTCGCTGGTTACGACAAATTGCAGTTAATCGTGTTTGGCAAGAAATACGGTTCCGGCAGTGGTTAAATCAAATTCCCATTTTGTTTTAGTTTAGATGTTGATGAAAATCTGATAATTCGAGAATTTATCCCGGCGGAGTTTTCTTTAATAATTCACTTTTTGGGGGAGGCAATCACTCCCTGGACCTACATTTATTTTTGGATGGAAGTTTTGTTTTCACAAACTTGATTTATAAGAGTTGTGGCGAGTACCCCTGCGGCTCTTAGGAGTTTCAATTACATGATCTGAGGGATTATTTTTTTAAAATATTTTTATTTTTCTGATTATTTAACGTCAAGTTGATTTATATTTCCTCTCTCTTTCCCTGTGCTTCCTTGATTCCAATTCTGCCAATTTTGATGTGACTACTGTACTATATTTTTTGAGATTTTTTCCAAACCAAAAAAAGTCCAGTGTGTTTTATTACTGTGTTTTACCCCAATAATTCGTTAGCTAGTTAAAAGTGTGATATTAAAAAATTTTGAGTTGAATTATTCCAATTAAAAGTAAAGCATCAATTCCAGCCCACCGTCATCCTTTGGTTGACAACAGGTTCTGGGCTAAAAGAAAAGAGAGTCCTTAATTTTGGTACGCTGATGTGAAATATAAGCGAATATTTATTTATAAAATAAAGATGGTTTTTCCTCAAAACATTTGAACTGTTAATGTGTTTTTCCTTCTAAAGGTTGACTTAACTGTTACAGATAACATTTGAACTGTTAACGTGTTTTTCATTCTAAAGGATGACTTAACTGTTACAGAATCTTACATAATACATATATATTTTATGAGAACTTGTAATCCTTTAGTAAAAATGTGTAACAGTGATGATATCATGATAAAACAGACCATAAAATTTGATCTGCTGCTTTCTTTCACCTGCTTAATTTATACCAAACTTTGCAGCTCAATTGTAACGCAATTAGGCAATTACACAAATTGCACTTCCGTGTGCTTTTCTGCTTGGCTTTTGAGTCATTTGATTCTCCACGTCTATTCTATTTTTGCGGCTGGATCTCTGAAAAAAGTCCGAAAAAAAAATTAATAATATGTTAGGATTTATATGCTTTTAGGGGCTATATGGCCCATATAAGATGCTAGAATTTAACTCCCATTTAGTGTCAATTATATTGTAAACTGATCTTGTTTTAATGAAGTTGACTGAGATCCATCGCCATAGTCATCTATCTCTTGTATTTTCAGATGCCTATCTCATTCTTTTGCTCATCTTTGACTAGCTTTTTTGTTACTTATACTTCTTCTGTCCCATATTTTTTTTCAAAGTCAGAATAAACACAAACAGTGTCACCGTATATACATTTCCCATAATTTCATACGTATCTCTGACTGAAAGGAGCTTGTTGAACAGAGATCAATTCCTTGCTTGCAAATAAGGCTTCCTTGGTCCCATAATAAAAATTATATAACATAGAATCATGTTATGGTGCACATCAATATATCTATCATACATCTCTTCAAATTTTTTGGTTGTATTTTACTTCTTTTATTGTTTATTTTTAATTTTTTTATATATATCTTATAAATTAAAAATTAGAACAAAAGAATTGAGAATTATGAAAAAGTTAAATATTATAACAAAAATTAAAGAGATGTACGATGCATGCATCTATATTCTTAACTTACAACATATAAGCATCTAACACTTCCCAATTGAATGGAGTTTCGCATCCAAAAACTAAAGAACTCTTTTATTTGTTGGAGTGGATACGCCTAGATTTGCTTTTTCTGTTTATTATTATTTATGTGTATTTTTTAGTTCATTGAGGTGGACCCAAATGCTCAATTGGACCAAATTCTTCTACTTTACAATGAAATAAATTAAACCAAAACTCAGTTTCCTCACGGAAGATTGCTGTACCCAACCATGTTTTGTTTTCATATTCTGATAATGGAAAAATAATTTTTATTTTCCTTGGATTCTGAACTGGAGAAAAAAATAAAATAAAAAATCTCCCTAGGTTACCCATTGGCAACTTTTTAATTTTGTGTGATTCTAATACCCATTTACTTATACAATAATATTACTCACACTAAATTCTTTATTCTAAAATACATTGTAAATTAGGAGGCAAATGAATTGGTATGCATAATTAGATGATAATTTTTTAAAATTATTTATTATATTTTTTCAATAACCAATAAATATATATCACTTTATTTGAAATGCATTTTGAAATAAAAATTTAGGATAAATAATATTACTTTTAATTAAATTATATATATTTGTATTTTTTTATTTTTAGTCAATTTAAACTTAAGAATAGCGACAATTATAAATATAAATACAGGACTACGTCACTTTAGAGCTACCCTTTAATTTCTTGCTAATTTGCTTAAACTCTTTTCGTCTCCCCTTATTTGTTTAAAGTGAAAATGACAACTTCCCAAATGCCAAGCAAGTCCCGTGACCTAATCATCAAATAGTTTTTGAAATCCATAAAAGATATTCGTTAGTTTGGTGATCCATTTTCAACTGTAAGCAATTACTACTAAAAAACTGCTCTCACTTTTCAGATCAACAACATAATTGAATTAAGATTTCTACCCATTATGACTTTTTATTTCTCTTTTTTTAATATACAAAAAATCCAAAAATCTACATTTACATTAAACATCTTTTACTTTAATTATATAGAGTAAGAAAATAACCTTAACTAACTCATAACCAAAATTAAACCTATACTCCCATGCAAAATTTCTTTTTTTATGAAAAGAAAACTAAAACAAAATTTCCAACTTCTTGTTCTAAATATGGGTAACTATTTAACATCATTTTACTCTATCTCTCTGTTTGTCCATTTACATTCTTTTGGGTGAGCAGACAGCTAATTTCTATTAATAATTACAATTTCTTCGTCCCGTCTTGGTAGATGTAAATTACTATTTAAAGGCTATTAATGATTAAAATTATATTTATAAATCACTCACTAAATTCCAAATATCTTTAAATTTTTTTCTTTTTTCAATTAAATATTCATGATACGGTGATTATCAATCAGAATTTTTAATTTCATTTATATTTCTTTCTCTATTTACCTTTTAATAATACCTTTTTAATTACCACAATTGGATATACATGACTTCCCACCTAATTTTACTTAACATTAACTAATTAAATATAATAAAATTTATAAAATGGTAACTAGAATAGTTGCAGAATTCATTTTACTCATGATTTAATATAAAAATTGGCCAAGGCATTGATATATCCGTCACTTCAAATTTTAAATGAGGTAGCGGACTCTGCGCCATTATTTAATTATTTATAATATCAATTATTATTATTATTATTATCCATTTTGCTTACTGTTTTAACTTTTAATTTTTTTAAAATTAAATGTTTTATGTGAGCAATTTGCTGTACGGTAAAGATTTGCGCGGACACATGTTTGCTCAATGCGGCTGCCAGAGATTTCAGCAGCCGCCGTGGAAATAGCTTTATCATTTTGCGAGAATGACAACTGCCCTACCATTTTTTAAATAACATTTATCTCCTGTAAAAAAACAATTTATGGCAAAAATTTTTTTATAATTTTTTAAGTATTATTTAAAAAAATGAATTTTTAATTTTCTATTTATTTTTCTTAAATTTTTTATAGTATAAATTATTATAGTTGTTCAATAATTTAAGTAAATATTTAAATTACTTTTTTTAATTTTTAAAAATAAAAATAAAATAATATTTATAAATTTAAATTAGAAAAAAATAAATTCATAATTTTTGCTAAATATAAAATAAAAATATTTTAAATTTAATTTTTTAAAATTAAATTATAAATTATTTTAGTATAAATATTACAAAATAAAAAATTAATCTATAATTTATATTTATACTTAATAAACTCTTTAAAATTACTTGTGAATATAAACTTATAAATTAAATATTTTTATAGTATAAAGTATTATAATTATTTAATAATTTAAATAAAATATTTAAATTATTTTTATTTAATTTTTAAAAATAAAATAAAATAAAATATTTATCAATTTAAATTATAAAATAAAAATAAATTTATAAATTTTTTATGAAAATAAAATAAAAATATTTTAAATTTAATTATTTTAATTTAAAATTTTATAAGATAAAAGTCAAAAATTTATATGATAAAAGTAAAAAATTTATGTGATAAAAATATGTAATTTTTATCTTTAGTAAATGAGTTTTTTGTCACTTATTTAAAAGATACAGATATTTATTACAAATATTCTAATAAAGATAAGAATATTTAAAAAAATTATAAAAGAATTTTTTGTCATATATTTTTTTAAAGGTGTAAATATGCAAAAAGCAAATTCTAAACATAGAGTTTGGCGTCATTCAATTCAAAATGTCATAAATTAAAAAATGCAATTCACATTAACGCGTGCATAAAATTATGGAGATTTGATTTTCATTTAAATTTAAGATAAAAAGAATAAGCAATATCTTATTCAAAATAAAAAAAATATATATATATAAGATACTTTAAAATCAATTTTTTTAACATAAAAAAATAATAAAAAAACCATTAACTCAGAAAAATATAAATAATAATATTATATTTTTATGTAACTCGATCTTTTATTTTTATTATAATAATAATATCACATTATTGAGTTTTGTTTAAATTTATATGTATAGCATGACTCTAATATTAATAATACTACTAATAAAATAAGGTAACGTGCTGGGCTGGCAAATGAAAACCCCGCTGCATCAAAAGCACCACAAAGAAGAGACAGAACAGAGAAGAAATAGAAAATATGAATTCACAAATGGGGACGAGTGAGAGCATGAAAGAAAAGTGAAAAACAACACCACAACACCACACTACACAATACTTGCTTCAACTCGTTTCACTTTCATTTGGATGCTCTTCTCTCTTCGCTTTCGCTTTCGCTTTCGCTTTCTCTTCAGCACACAACACAACGCAACGAAAGATTACTTCTTCTTCTCATCTTCCAACTCTCTCTTCATTGTCGGTTCTCTCTCTTTTTCTCGGTTTTTTTTTGTTTAATTTATAAGAGTACTAGCGTTGTAATAGGAATCTCTGTTCGAAACAGCGACGTAATTGTTCTATTTATCTGTCTGGAGGAAAAATCTCGTTTTTTTAGTTTATTTTTGCTTGGTTTTGCTAATTTCTTCTTCTTTTTCTGTATGAAAGAGTGAAAAAGTTTGTTTTTTAATCCTATAAGGAGGCGGATTACATGAATGTAGCCAAAATTTCTTGACACACGGAGTCGTAATTGCAAGTTTTTATCAGTAGAAAGAGAAATCTCTCTTTTCTTTTTTTTAGTTTTTGTCTAATGAAGGTTTTTTTACTTGTATAAGTAAGCGGATCACATGAATGTAGTAGAAATTTCTGAACATACGGTGTCGTAATTGCTTGTTTTACGGGTTCTGTTCTGTTCTGTTCCCTTTTCTTATTTATTTAATGAAGCTCTTTGCTGAGCTTATTTTGATCTCCGTTTGTCTTTCCCTTTGCTGCTCTGAAATGATTTGAATCAGTCTAGTTTTTGCTTTATTTATATATAATTTTTCAATAACTTGAGTGGCTAAAGATAATTTGTGAATTTTGATGAATTTAATTTGTAATTATGCTGCACAAATTAGCACAATAATTGATAATTTTGTTTTCTGTCTATTTTTTATATTTTTATTCAGAATTTTTGGTCATATATATTAATGCAGATTTATTGGATTGATATTCGTGTTTAAAAGAGCTGTGTATGCTATATTTACAGAAACTTCTCTTGCCTTCTGCTGTTTGGTTACCAGCAAAACTCAGGAAAAGAAAGTCGTGAATTTTATGTTATATGTTGCTCTGGTTTCGGGCGAAGAAGGAAACTTACTGAACTTTAAAAAAAAAAATTTAGCCACTTTTTTTTTGCTTGTTCACTTATGATAAAAAACAGAAAATTGACGATTTTTTTTTTTGCTGGTTTCCTGCAATTTCTTCCTAAAGAAATGTGAGTGGAACTGTTGTGAATGTGGTGATTAGAAAATTGTTTATGCCTGGATCTTAATACTGGATTGCTCTTCGGCATTTTTTTCAGTTATGTTTTTAGACTGCTATGCCATTGAATGAATATGAAGGTCTTTGAAATATAAGATTTTCTCCTAAAAATTTCTCTGTTTCCAATTTTCTTGGAGGCCAGTTAGTGGTATTAATTTTTTTCTTATTTTTGCAGCTTGCGTTGTAAGTGGGGAGTTATAGCTGGTTCAAAATGAATGGAAATAGACAAATGGAAGTGCATTACATAGACACTGGATTTCCTTACACTGTTACCGAAAGTTTCATGGATTTCTTTGAAGGTCTGACTCATGCTCCGTTGAATGATCCGCGGACAGGACCAATTCATGATCAGGTATATTCTCATTTTGTACTTCAGGAAAAAAAATTTTAGTTGTGAAAAATTGCCCATCATTAGGTTGTTCATGCTTTGGGCATTGATTTTGATTTAAGGTTGTCAGATCCATGCTGGTGATGAATGGAGGATGTGGGTTGTTGTACTGATACATTTATGTTTTTTATGTCTTTCTTGAAAACTGAAATCTAAATTCAGTTATTTTTAAGCTGCTGTTTGTGAAATATGAAAAGCTCGAAAATACTGATGGCCATTTTGCTTTCAGTTGCACTCCAATGTTTCATTGTTTCAGATGATTTGTAGTTTATATCGTGAAATTCTTGGCAGGGAATTCTTTATATAAGCTTTTGATTGCATGGTCTATGATATTACTTTTATGCGAGGATAACTCCGTTCATTTTGACAGGAAAATGTGTACTGGTCGATGAATATGAATCCATATAAGTTTGGATTTTCTGGTCACGAGAGTAATTATTATTATGGACCATATGAGGTAAACGATAATTTACCAAGAATGGATGCACTTAGGAGAAATTGGGAATATGCTGAAGAGCCCACAACGACAGATATGCAACCTGAAGCTGTAGCAGTCATGGGTGTGCATTCCATACCTGAAGAATGTAGGTCATAATTTTGAGTAAGAATTTCATCATGTCTGGAGTGTAATATGCTTGTTTGGCAAGCCAAAAACAGAATTTTGCCGTTCTTTTATCTGATTCAGTTGACAAACTTATATTTCCTTAGACTTAGAGATTATCTCTGAAATTGCTTTTGCAGGCAGTCCAAATCATCAGAGTAGCAACAGTTCTCAGGTGCAAAGCGTGCTGCCTGATCCCAGTTGGTGTTTGTTAGATGTTGCCATAAATATCAGTTTTCGGATAGAAACTGTTAGTAGTGAAAATTTTCTATCCAAAAGATACATTGTAATTTCATCTTAATTATGTTGTCACAGGCTGTTTGGCAAGACAACATCGATCCAGATAATATGACCTATGAGGTTTGCTTTTGGCTTATCTTATTTTCTTGCTCACTTTTAGCTACTTTCATTTTTTTAATGATTTGACCATTTATCTTGTCATAAAAACTTTGAACTACTTTCTGTTAGCCTTGTCCTAGCATTTGTAGGACTGCAAGGAACGATGCCTATTTGTGCCACTTTGTTGTTTTATGCTCTAACATGGATAACTTTATCTCTTCTTTTTTGTGATATAGTTATGTACTTACTGTGACTAGAAACACCTTGTGTTTCAAAGTTGAAACTCAAAAAAATTGTTTATGATTAAAATTTAGAATTAAAAGATCTTAAGAAACCAGTAAAATGTTCTGTTAAAGGAGATTGTGTGTTTCTGCTTTAATCAGCTTTTTAATGTTGATTTTTGTTTTGAATTTTGCAGCCTGCACACGATATTATTGATTTTTCATATTGTTTCCACATGACAGGAATTAATCGACTTAGGGGAGGCAGTTGGAACTCAAAGTCGAGGTCTTTCACAGGAACTCATTAATTTGCTTCCAACCTCAAAATATAAGTTTGGTAACTTGTTCTCAAGGAAAAAATCTGGAGAGAGGTAAACATATTGGCTTGGGAATAAGTTATTGAATAATGCCACCTTGAGTTATAGATGAAATCCAGTCACTTCGATTCATTTTTCATTTGCTTTACTTTTTTCATGTTACAAGCTTATGCCATATTTCTATCTTTAATTTTTCCTCTTTACATAAACTTGAATATTTGTTTGCATGGAATTTATATTGTGTGAGCAATTTTCTGCTTTTTACTTCTACCTCGCTTCAAATTCCTACTAGGTTTAGGTTTGTCTTTTGTTGTTTCACATTGCTTGACTGGTCCGTTGGCATGCTTTTAACACTCCATAATGGCGACAACATTTTTCTCATGATAATGTTTTTAGTGTTTCAAAACAGGTGTGTAATTTGCCAAATGAAGTACAAACGAGGAGACCAGCAAATGAAATTACCATGCAAGCATGTTTACCACTCTGAATGCATCACCAAATGGCTAGGCATCAATAAGGTTCGTCATTTCCATCTTTAGAAACCGAAAATCCTTCATACACAATTTCATTAATGGATGCCTCCATTCTGTCTTAAACTGATCTTGACCTTTCGTTTCTAGACGTGTCCAATCTGCAACAACGAAGTATTTGGCGAGGAATCAAGGCATTAAAACAATCAAAACCGAAAGCAGAAATTCAGCGTTCTCTTTGCTCCAAATGTTCCTCTCTTTTTCACTTTTTTCTTTTTTATTTTTTTTCTGTACACATAGGGCCAGAATTAAGGACTTTGATCATATGCTGATAATATACGTTTTGTTCAGTAAAAAAAGACCGCATCTCCTTCACGTCTACAGTAAGAGAATGTGAATTTCCTATTGGATTCTGTGTTTATCAGTTACATAGTGTATGACTGTAAATGTCTCAAAGTAGCTTTTTAAAATGTCTAAAATTTTTATGGAGTTTTGCATCATCAGATTAAAATTCATCAACACTGGAATCATTTTATGCAAAATTATTTTAAGGGTAATGCCATCTAACACATTGTCAAAATTACTTCGCCATCTAGTTAAATTGAAGATCAGTTCAAATATCCCCTTCAGAGAGAGAGGGGAGTCATAAAGTTGAGGACTGGACTATTTTGAGATCAAACCGTCCGATTGGAATGTCTGTACTCTAAAGAAGTGGTCAATTGGAGAGTTCTAGTTCAATGGGAATTCTCTTTAATTCTAAGTTCCCTATCCTAATACTGTGATCAAAATTTATAATTGTTACAAGGACAATTCAGTCAATTCAAGAGGCGAGCAGGACTCTACCTTCTGTGGGTCGTTTATGAAAACCACGTGGACCTGTTTCTGTGGGCAGCCGGTGAAAACCATGGGCTTATAACACATTGTAGCACTAGGAAGGGGATTCGTTAATAATTGCGACTATTTATCCAAAGAAACCATAATTAATAATACTTTCTTCAACTGTCCATCGGATCCTAGTAAATCAAACACCGTGCACCTATCCTCCTCAGAAAAGGGCAAAGAAAATATAATTAATTAATAAAAAATAACCATATCCTCCCAACGGTCAGGAATTGCACAAGCCCCGCTTAACGTTCACTCTCTTCTATCTTCCCACTAACCGTTACATTACAGAGCTTACCTCAACTCCACGGTTCACTGTTTCCCTTTTTGTGACTCTAAAGATCCAATCTTTCTCTTACCATTTCCGGGCTACGATTCATTCCACTTCTGGGTTTTCGTATTTTTTGTCTGAACTCCTCTTTGTGATGGAACCAGCGAAAATCGATTGGAAAAGAATAGAGTCAGTGTATGTAGAAGACAGTGTGTACGAAAACATTAATGCACCAAAATGGGTGGATTTCTTGGCCATTGAAGATGAAAATTCAGTAGATGCTGAATCCTGGTTTTGCAGACCTGGTAACTTTTCTTGATGCATCAACATTTTTGTTAATATATATGGTTTGTTGGAACATTTTCATTGAATTGATGTGTTTCTTGTTTTTTGTAGCAGATTGTAGACATCCTAAAACAGCTGACGATTTCCTCAAAACACCACCAACTTCTAAGGTTTTAGTCTTAATTTCCAGGCATTTTCGTTTTCTATCTTCAATTTCGGTTAAAATCTTGCTGTTTTTCCTTAGTTGAGTTTCTCTCATCTTATCTACTTTTGTGTAGTTTCTAAGATCAATAGAGAGGCTACCATTTGGAGACAGGAATCAAAGGTACCCAATAAGAATATTTAGGTTGTAATAGTGAACTATCCAAGTGAATTCAAGATTCAACAGATTATCTAAGCTTATTTCTTTCTTCTTTGATGTTTTGTGTTTAGAGATGCAGGATTCAAGAGAACAGGACGACAAAGTCAGTCTTCATTTTCATCTAATGATACTAAATTCAATGAAGATACTGAAAATCAGAACCCAAATTCAGCAACACCCCGGAATCAAGTTGAGTCCATGAAAACTGCAATTAAATCAAGCAGTGAAAAGAATAAACTGATCAATGAAACTTCACAAAATGATGAGGTATTGCCAAGAATAAAAAGCACACTCTCAACAAGGAATTTGCTAGCAGGAAAGGATATACTGAGTCGCATATCAGAATTCTGCATTGAGTTGAAGAAATTGGCCACACAATCAAGGGAAGGAGAGTGTGTGGAGAAGTTGAATGAGAAAAACAGTCAACTGGGTGGGAAAAAAGAGGTGTTGAATGAGAAATATCCTGAGGTTTTAGATCAGTTGGATGGAAGAGAAAAGGAGAGGAAGCCATTGCTCGAGAAGGAAAAAGAGAATTCCCAAGTTCTTATGGAGAGGGTAAGTGCTAAGGACAAGCCAAGACGTAAGAAGTAAGTTCAATTTCATCCTAATGTTTAATTTTTATGTCATATGAAATCATGCGTTCATAGAGGTGAAACTAGCTTTTGAGTTGACATTTTTTCCCCATGAATCATTAGATCTAACAGCTTTCGTTGTACCTTTTTGCAATCATTAGATCTAATGGGTTTCATTGCACCCTTTTGCAGCCTAACCTTTTTGATAGCAGTAATCATCTAGTTGATCACATTCTTTAGCAGCTCAAAAAATATTGCATCTTGTAGAGAATTAACTAATAAAGAGTAGCATGCTTGATTTCTATGTGCAGAAGATTTGATGAGACAGAGAACATTCCAGTTTCTCCGAATTTGAAGAATGTAAGGAAGAAAGGAGAAGATCGCGTGTTGGGAATCCGAACTAATCCTCCCTCTCCTCAATGCTTTTCCACCATTCATACAGCCGCTAAAACCATCCCCTCAAAGAGTTCCACATATAGGTCTATGGTATGTAACTAGCTAAATATGTTTCATTCTGCTTCACATAGAAAGGCTAAAAGGAATTCAAACACCGAAAGATTTCAATTCAGATACCAGAATTTGACGACCCTAATGCACACCCAATATGCAATGGTTTAGGATGCGAGGAGTTTAAGACTACTGACTGGTACACCAAATGGTTTCAAGTGTTTTGTTAATGCAATACTGAAGTTGATGATGGTTGTACAGGAGAGGAAAATCCTTCAAGAACTGGAGCAGAGCAAGGAAGCGACGAAAGGAACTCCAGCAGAAAAAGGAATAAGTGCTTCAATTGTTGAAGGAAGGGAAGCAAGAGCTCTGGATGTATTTTGGTTCCTGAAGCCTTGCGCATTATCTGGCTAAAATAAAATAGTTGTTCGTTTTGCCACCAATTCAATTCATTCTTTTCATTCGTTAATCCATTAACCCTGAGAAAACCTTTTCCTTTTTTCAATTCCATTCGTCAATTCATTATATATTGTAATCCTTGTTCCGTAGTGATTTGCTTCATTTGTTATTGACACATAAAACCTGTAATTAAGTATTCAGTAACTGCACTCAAATCCATTTTCATTGAATAAAATAATATATAAAATGTTTCGACTTTCTTATCTTACCCTTCATCTTTGTGCGCTAAAGCAAAGCATGTTAATGAAAGAAAGTAGTAATTTTCTAAATGTATCAGCTTACCATTTCAGATTATTAAAAAAAATATCCGTCGACTGAAGTTCTGGCCTTTTGTTATTCTTTTGCGACAAATTTTATATAGTTCCGATTTCTGAAAACAACTTGCACAGAAAACAACAATGACAGACCGCCAAAAAAATTAGCAGCCCTCATCCAAATCCACTACCTAATAACCAATCTGCTCGTGCTTATCATGAGCATTTCCTAAATTTATCCTTTGTGAATATGCATATGGCAAACTGTAATGGGCAAAGACAAAAAATAGAACACAACCACAACAGAAAGAAAAAAACAATGAAATTATACACACCTTCAAAGTTAAAACAAAATCAGAATTCCATATCCTTGCTTCTGTTCTGTACATGGAATCGTGGATCACCAGAACAAACCCAGTTTACATATCTCTTAACTAATTGACTTTCACGCAAAAACAAGAAAAGACAAGCTGTAGCCACTGAAAAAGGGATACATCCCCAAATGACAGCAATAAAAACAAGAAATTGAAATAAATCGAGACAATTAAAACAAGATCTGATTGAAGTAATCTACTGTCATCTAATCTAGACTCAAGTTGCAGAGCATACAATCCAAGATCCTAGACCAAACAAAACGTGCTCGCGGATATAACCTATTCCTATATTCTCTTGACTGTCTCAAGAAATCCTCCATGGTTTCTACAAAAAGATTGAAGCTTCTCAGCGGAGGAATGTACAGAGTCAAAGGAATTGCTGAGAAAGCCACTGTGAAGAACAACTGCAGCATTATATAGAGTTTTTGAAACCCAAACTACAAATCTTTCGGACAAGAATCTTGGATGGGTTTGGTTTGAAAACGGATGTGATGAGTTTCTACGGCTTTATGTTTTTGACGTGAGTTTGAAAGAGAGCGATTGGGGTTTTGAGTAAAATCGATTTTGGGAATTTAAAAGTGTCGTCAGATTTGGTAAGGTTACGGAAAGATAGAACGGAAGAGGGTCTAGAAATACGAAGAAAGTTGGAGCTCAGCGGAAGAAAGTTCTTAGATACGTATTGGAATTAGACTGGTAGCTGTAAGGCTGCCGATTATTTGTTAGATTTGGTAGACTTCGATTGGGTCTTCCCGAAAATGCTTAATTTTTATTTTTTGGTTATATTTTTTAAAAATTTTATTAATTTTGTAATAATTAAAAAATTGAAAAATGAATGGATAATTTAATCAAATCTGTATTCAACTTCTAATATTCAACTCTTGGCGTGTCAGTGGGTTATTGGTTATGGATCATTACAGCTATTTTCCGCAGATAAAATATATAAATAAGCAACGGGTACGGTTATTGGTTATAGTGCATAAAAAATATAATATATATATATTTTATTATAATTATAATTCTTTTATGATAATTTTTTATTTTTAATTTTTAACGTATTAAAAAAAATAAATAATAAAAATTTAAAATGATCAAGAAAGAATTATAAATTTCAATAAAAAAAGGTTTTAAAAAATTATTAACGCAAACTACATCTCATTTTGATAGCTTGACCAATATCAGTTTGACTTTTAGAATAAGATTGTGGCAACAAAGATTTCCACGTGTCAGCTTTAAAACGAAGAATGGAGATAGATATGTCATTTTGTGAGCCCACAGATAATCGTTTCATTTAGATCTCAATGGGAAAATGTTACGAATTCTCGATAAAGACTTGAACCGCTCTGCAAGAAAGGGAGTTCGTAGGCAGAACTTAATCATTTAACCTAATCACACGATGATAGCTATTAACATATGGTACATTTTAAATATAAAAGTTTTAATGCTACTACTATGAATATAATTTGATAAATAAAAAAAATCCTTTTATAAGTATAGCTTTAATTGTATATTAAAATAGAATGTCATAATCACTTTAATATTTATAACTACCCAATAAAATCAGAATTATATTACTTCTAAAATAAGTCATACAAATTATATCTAAATTCAGATACAATAAATATACTAAATTTAACATTTAGATGGTGTATCGTGATGAAGATTTAATAATTGGATACTATATCGTATTACATCATTCAACAGTTGGTCGTAAATATATAGGAAGTATCTAATTTTTTTTTTCCTTTTTTCCATTAAATATATAATTGATTAAAACACAAAAATAATTTTTAAATATAAATTCAAAATAACTATAATTAAAAAAAAAAAAATTAGCTATTATCATAAAATGAGCTGAATTATATGCCGAAACTCGTCAGTCGTGCATTTTCATGTTATGATTAAATATTCTTTAAAAGAAATTCCATAATTTCACTGCTTTTTAACACGTGTCAGAATCATTTATCTTCTCAGGAAAGAACCCATACTCAAGGTGGTACCGAATCCACTCTATGCATTTCACTGCCTCTTCGTTCGAACCTTCCTCATTCGAACTTCTTCAGCAGGGAAAACCTAAAACTGAGCAGATTACATTAGGGTTTGGTAATTGTCAAAAAAATGGCGACGGCAGGGCGTATCAGATCGAGCCTCTCTCTCTTCAGCAAAGTTCTAAGGTCCGATTCTCTGTATTCTCAGAGATCCGCCATTCAACCGCGGGTAACACAGAAAATTTATTTGGTATTCAGCGTTTTGCAAATGTGATTCTTCCACCAAAAATTTGGGAATTTTCTGTTTGTAAGGAAAATAGATGAATTCTTTTATGTGCCCAATTTCAAAGTGACATCGTGTGATATGCTGTTTAATTTGTGGCCTATTGTTTTCTTACAGCTGTCAAAGTGTTTCGCCACTGCGTCAGGAAAGAAGGAAGAAAAGGTTAAGGTAAATGATCAATTCATTTTGTATCAATTAGTTCAATTAATTGGTAAAAGAATTAGTTTTGATGAGACTTTAGTTTGTTTGACATTATTGAACTGGAAATTGCTTTATGAACCTGGTGATGACTTTTGTTAAAGAACAATGTAGAATGACGACTGCGAAAATATGCTTCTTCTTTTTTTATCATTATTTGAAATCTAAATAATGCAGTGTACACTGTCAAACAATAATATTAGTTTGTTGGTAAACGTGGAAATTGAAAATAGAGTTATAAACATGTATCTTTCTATGTTTGTCGATAATGGGTGTGTCAGCTATCAGGAATCACTTTGGTTGATTGTTTTAACATTCTATTGCTCTACATTGCATTTTAGGTGCCTCTGGCTTTGTTTGGAGGCTCAGGAAACTATGCTTCTGCACTGTACATCGTAGCTGTGCAAGCTAATGCTCTGGAGAAGGTTGAGTCTGAGCTTCTTGATCTTGTTGAGGCGTCAAAGAAGGCTTCTACATTTTCGCAATTCACCAAGGACTTGTCTGTGCCTACGGAAACAAGAGTTAAGGCCATTAATGAAATCTGTGCCCAAGCCAAACTTTCAGATGTTACAAGGAACTTCTTAGGTATGGTAGTAACTGATCTCTTTGGCAATTATATTAGGATAGCAGCCTCTATGCTCCCAGTTTTAGATAATTTTTCTCACCGAGTGCTTGTATTATTATACTGTTCACTTCTTTATTTTTTTTTTTAACCATCACTGTGATTCCATTTCTCTTCCCATAATAAGTTTTTTCACAGAGACGGATTTGTGTTCATCACTAGTTATTTGACCTGTAGGTAGTGACTATTAGTTTTGTGCAAAATCTTGGTTTAGTTTTTTTTCACATAAATGAAGCTAGAGAAGGATAATATTAGTATTGGATATTGGTGTGTGGTGTTTTTCCTTTTACTCAAGTTTATCAAAGTAGTTTAAATTTTGATGATGTGATGTGGTTTTGGTCTGTTGAGCGGGGCTTGTAGAGTTTTATTGGTGAGACTTGTAGATTACCATCTTAGGAGTTTCAATGTGTTGTTATTGCATGTTATCACGATAATTTGCTATTTTTGTTATGTGAAGTTTACTTAACCCTCAATGTTCTTGATAATTGTTATTCTGATTTTTGTGACTGGTTGAACTTTGGGTCAATTAGCTGGTTTTCATTTTTTTTCTTGAAATCCAGTGTGCATGTCGTGTGTTGAGCGTTAACTACATGCGGGAAAGATCACTAACTGTACTTATATTCCTGTAATTTCCTACCCCAGTTGTTTTGGCTGAGAATGGGAGGCTGAGAAACTTAGAAACCATAGTAAAAAGGTTTATAGAATTGACGATGGCACACAAAGGGGAAGTGAAAGCAATTGTCACAACTGTTATTGTAAGTTTACTACTACAATTATAATTTTGATTTTGAAAAGAGCATATTACTGTGTCTTTAAAATACAGGTACAATTACTCTTTTTCACTCAATTTCCTGTTATCTTTTTTTGAATACTCATTTATGCTAAAACAGTATTTAAGGATTTCTGGATGTTATCTTCTAATGTGCATCCCTTTACTGTTTTGTATCTATTGTTTCAGTTGGTAGTGTATGTAAATGCTATTGTACGCCAAAATGTCTCTCTCTCCCTATCATGGATAAATGTTTAAGGCTCTTCCTCATCCCTAGAAATTTGGATTGGTTTATTATGCAAATAATGCTTGTGATATGCTCGGTGAATGTTTTGAACCATGTAACGTCTATTACTTTGTGTACATCCTGTTATTTGCATCTTGAATTTGAGAATCCTGATATGATTGAGAGTCATGATTATTCATTGAGTTTCCCCTTCTTAACTCTGATCAATTGTACCAGCCTCTTCCCCCAGAGGAGGAGAAAGAGTTGAAGGAAACATTGCAAGATATACTTGGGCAAGGAAAGAAGGTTAAGATTGAACAGAAGGTACTCATTATCCCGTCATTGTTATTGTTTCAATGCCAGGTCAGCAAATATAAGTCTCAATTTTTTATGTCAGGTTGACCCAAGCATTCTTGGTGGGCTCATAGTAGAGTTTTCGCAGAAGGTGTTTGACATGTCCATTAAGACTAGGGCACGGCAGATGGAGAGGTTCCTGCGAGAACCTATTCACTTTGGCGCCATCTAAACAGTGTGATACCCCGGGACCCACATTTTCAAGTCACTTTTTTACCAATTGGGATGCTTCAAGAAAAAAGAAGTATTTATGTTCTTGTTTGATCCTGTTTGCTTTTGCACTGCCTTTTCATATTACACCTGCAAAAGTAAAATTTACTTTTTGTTCACATTGCTTTAGGGCAAATGCTACTAATAGACCTATACATTTTTTTTGTATGGTTTTCTTTTTGGACCATTACCTTTGAGGTCTTAATTTGTTTGTTCAAATAATATTTGGTCATGAGCATGAATTATCAGAGTGTTTTAAAGGATGGGTAATCTTTGAATTAAATGGTGTACACGGTTCTCCTACCTTCTACCGTTATCTTAAAAGCAAAGATGCTTTGTGCAACAGATTATAGGCCTAAAAAGTTGGATGCTCATCGAAGCTACGGTTTTATTTTTGTGAAATGTGAAATGATTACAAATCCATATTTCAGGAATGGGATAATAATAATTAATAAGATTGGGGATATTAGGTCTTATGTTTACAAAATTAATGTAGTTATTAGTTTATTTGTATAAAATGAGACTTTGATTCATATTGAAATGAGCAAATTATATCTCTATTCATAAAAATGTAGAATTAGGTCCCGAAATGTTATTATAATCCTTCTCCCAAATATGGCATGATGGTTATTTGAAATTTGGATGTCTCTAAAATTAGGCTGGATTTATGGAGTTTTAATTTAAGCTGAAATTTTCATTTCTGAAGTTAAAAGTGTAAGTATGAGTAAAACAAACCATTTGGGAGCTCTTGGACATGTATGTAAATCATAAAGATGAGTGGGCTATCAACAGTTACAGTTAAGCCCAAGAATTGTAAAAGAGATGATGGTAGTAAATCTTAAAAGCAACAGGCCATTTTGCTGGCCCATTGAAAGCTCAAGAAAGGGATGCATGGCGTTACGCGTCGGCAGATGCTAATAAATTCAATTCAGATTGATTTAAGTGGCTAATTTAAGCCGTTTAAATTGATTTAAAAAATATTTAAATTAATTTTTTTCTTTTTTGGATGGTGAGGAAACTCTTATACTCCGCCATCATTGCAGTTGTCAGTCATATACGAGTCAGACATTCACTTTTTTGAGATACGTGTTTACAAATTACACAGTACATAGCCTGAATCAATTAAGATAATGTACAGAAATCACATTGCAGGTGGTATCAAGTGTGGATAAAATTTTGACTGTACCAAACTCTTACACCTGAATGTATTTTAAGAAATTCAACCTTAAAATTGATACAAATACCTCCCCAAAATAAAATCACTCAACTATATTCAACGAGCGCATTTAAATTAATTTATAAATTAATATTTTTTAATCTGCTATTCATAATTTAAATTATAGATTGAATTAATTTTAAACAGTTAATTTATGAAACCGAACAATTTAAATCTATCAAACAGTCAAAAAGGTTAGAATCTCTTACGATATATCTTTTTTTTCTTAAAATAAATTTTAAAAGATTAATGTAAATAAACTGAAATCAATACTAATATGGTAATTAATGAATTATTGATATATTAAAATTAAATTTTTTTCTATATCACATTAAAAATATTTAAATTGCAAATTTAAATTAATCTAAATATAACAATTTAAATTGAATTAATTTATAATATACTATTAAATTTAATTTAATTGCATTAAATACAATCTATAACGTGCTAATCAAAATTTTAATTCAATCTCATCCACAAATACCAACCCCTACATACTGTGTCATTAATGGGAAGCCGATCTGCACTATATCTCATTAAAACAAAAACGTCCAGTCTTGCCAAAAATTAAAAATGAGAAAATCCAATATATACATATTTATATTGTATTATCCTAGAAATACATTTGTGATGTGACTTGCTTTGTGATGGAAGCAAATCCATCCCTCCCGTAGGTTTATAGAATGTTTCATATCTGATATTTTTATGTAATTAAAATAAATAAATAAATTACATGCGTATGAGAGTCCATCTCATTGATGAGATAAACCCCATGATTGAACCCTGAAATACTTCCTCAGGCTCTCAGGCTCTCGGCTGCTTATAATTACAGCATCCATTTTGTCTTTCTCTTTCTCAGGTCTCAACTACTCTTTTCCAACGTAAGAACATTCATGTTGTGGTCCTTTTTCATGCCATCATTAAAATTTTTCAGTTTGTGTGATTCTTACATCAATCCAATTGTATGCAAGATTGTAGAATCTAGTACAAAACCATAACAACAATTTGGTCGTAGTCGTTTTTTCTTGTCTTTTTAACTACGTATAATACATCACGCTACTTTGTTCAGATACAAAAGCTAGCTAGTTAGCATGCAACCTGACAGAGATTTCAAACAAGGAAGAACGACAGCTGTTGGATAATCAAAGAGAAAGCTTTTGAAACATTTGAGTAACTTGTGAGTTTTCTACACCACTTTTTCCCAAGAAAATAGGGTGGTCCCAATCAGAAATGAGGTCCATCTTATATATGAAATAATAAATTAAGAAAATGTATTATTCCCCATTTTGTTTCTGATGGCTCGACTAAGATCTTGGTGTAAAACCGATTTTTGATTGGAAAACGACTTGGAAATTTTATCATGATACGTGAATTTTTTTTTTTTTCTGGGAAAATTCTTCATTGCCATGTACAGAGCAAAATTAGGTGATGAAAGGGAATTCAGAAGAAGGATAACTATGACAACGCATTTAGACAATGAAATTTTTGTGGGGCATAATATGTCCCTTAGATATCTGTGGCATGGATTTTGAAAAAAAAAAAAAAAAAATTATATTATTCTTTTTTGAGGGGTCTAAATATCAGAAATTACCCAGATTTTATTCTAAGGTTCAGAAACAACATAAGTTTGATTGGTAGCTATGTATGCTTTTGCAACAAGTTTGAAATTAATGAGAGGCTCTTCAACTTGGCCTGAGTTTTGATGATATTGAGATCAGATGAGAAATTTTTATGAACTATTCCTGGAAATTAAACAGACAGCTAGAAATTTCATAATGACATGCATATTGTTTGCATATAGACTTATCAGAATCTGATAAAAGCTTTTGATATGATGAAAAATATGTAAGATAGTGATGAGAGGTGGTTCCATTAATTGATTTGTAAATTGGGTAATCTTTTGAAATACTGCAAACTCTGTAAAAGAAAGAAAGACGAACTTTCCATATTGACACTTGTATATACAAAAAAAGATAGAACTAATGATCATGGAAACTGATTGGAAATTTTTATTAGGGATATGCAGTAAGAATAAAGAGGTTTCTAATATATAGGATATATCCTTGTATTAAATATTAATAATATTATCATCTGATTTTCTCATATTTTACCTTCTTAATTTCATAGGATTTTCATTTCTTCAGTTTTCTTTCTTTGGACAATCACAAGTATTTTCTATCATTTGCATGGTATCCTTATTGTTCATTTTTAGATAAATTGCCCATTAATTAATTTAAGGAATAATTAAAATACCATTAATTATATGATCAAGAGTATTTCTAGCTTTTTCTTCTCACTATTCTCAACTGATTCATGACTTGGATATAACGAATGAACGTTTGACCAAAAGTGGTGCTCATGAATTGCTTCAATAGCATGTATTAAACGACTGGCATTTACAAAGTTAGCCACCAAATCATACAAAACAAAACAAAATAAAATAGAATTCCCAGAACCGTACAATATTTAATGAATTAAACATGTGTAAGATGGTGTAACATGATTAAAGAAATGTACCAAAAGTACTTTTGTAATCTCTCTAAAAACGACACGTGTTTTAGAAGAAAACCCAGAGAGAGAGAGAGATTATTATGTGAAGTGGAAGCGAAAATTGTTGTCTCGTAGAAATGTTTATTATGATTACCTTGTGAGTGAAGAAAAATGAAACGAAAAAGAGATGTTTGAGTCAAAGACAAGAAGACCAACCATCTCTGTCTCTCTCAAAATAGGTCCACCTCCAATCCGTTTTCCACTCTACCCATCAAACCAACAAACACAATTTTTCATTTTTATTTTTCTTTTCTCTCTTTTATAATCTGTACACTCTCTCTTTTTCTCTCCCTCTCGTTCATATTTCTAAGCAAACCCCACAACAATATCACAATCATCATCACCATTACCCCCACATCAAGATTTCTACCTCTCTCTTAGAAACCAACTTTCATTCACAATAAGGCTCCACTAGATCCAATATTCAGAGTTGAAAAATCCAAAAATTCGAACCATCAATGAGGAAGCCGGATCTAATGGGGAAAGATAGACTTGTAAACAACAGCAATAGCAGTAGTAGTAACAAGGCAAAGCTTAGAAAAGGTTTGTGGTCTCCGGAAGAAGATGAGAAACTGATCAAATATATGCTAATAAATGGACAAGGATGTTGGAGTGATATTGCTAGGAATGCTGGTCTTCAGAGATGTGGGAAAAGTTGTCGTCTTCGTTGGATCAATTATCTCAGACCTGACCTCAAACGTGGCGCATTTTCCTCACAGGAAGAAGAGCTTATCATTCATTTGCATTCCATCCTCGGCAACAGGTAAAGATATATACGGCACTTGTTTGTTTGTTTGTTGATGATCATGCTTGTATTTGCCCGATATTGTACATTGCATTTACAGAATATATCGTTCATGTTTCATCGATCTGCATACCTTAAAATTATTGATGAAACTAAAATACTATAAGTCACATTGTCGTCATATAAAGCTGCAGCAATATGCATTATCTTCTTTATTTCTGATATATGGAGCTGCCGGATAAAGCCACTTTCAAATTTTTCTTAACTAGAAATAATTAAAGGACTAATCATATAGTAATATATTACACAAGGCTAGATATTTTCATGATATGGATTATTGTTATTGGTTTTAAAATTTCGACTATATTATATATGCTAGTTTCTTAACTAACTGCTGATTGCTGTCGATATGCTTCTGAACATTTTTTGATTGATGACTTTCCAGTCAGTCATTAATTTATTTACTTTTACTTTTATTGGCTTTTCGAACGTTTCAGTACCCAGGTGACTTGCAGACCATTAAATTTCAAATTTCCCAATTTCATCCTATACTTATCAAGCTTTTAATCTCCTTTAAATATGGAATTTGAAGCAAAACGTCCGCTTCCTCAACAAAAAATTTCCCGAAACACTGAACTTTTGATAAAATTCATTCCATACTCAAGGCATGAGAATCCTCAAATTCCATTTCAAAATTACTTATTAAACTTCAACTATCCAATTATTTGGGATACAGTTTTGGATGTCTACCGTTACTCTATTTTCATGTATGCTAACTCCTTTCTTGCTTTTTCCCCTTTCCTTTTTTCTTTTCAGGTTTTAAAGTCTCTTTGTCCTGAGATAGGCTCACAGGCCTCTGTATATAAGTTGTAGATCTCAAAGTATCCATGCAATAAATGCATTAATAAAATTATATAAGAAAAATAATACACTTCTAGCTGATTTATTTTGACTAATTATGATTATTTGTTTCAAAAATTAATATTGCAGGTGGTCCCAAATTGCGGCACGTCTTCCTGGAAGGACAGACAACGAAATAAAGAATTTCTGGAATTCCACACTGAAAAAAAGATTGAAAAATTACCCAGCTGCTTCCACAGTTTCACCAAACCACAGTGATTCATCAGAGCCTAGAGTTGTAATGGGAGGGATGATGCCCATGCGTAATGATCGTTGCATCTTGACCATGTGCATGGACTCGTCTTCATCATCATCGGCATCCATGCAAACCAGGGGTATATCCAATAATAATCAATTAATCTATCCTTTCTCTATTCTTAATACTCGCCATGACATGACTGGTACACCAACATGTTTACTCAACAATGTGCCTGCATGCATAGCACAAATCGACATGGGGGATGGATTTTTCGGGGATTATGGGATTTTAGGGCCTAGTAAAATGGGATCAGAAGGAGATCTTTCCCTTCCTCCACTAGAAAGTAGTCGAAGTGTTGACGAAACCATTATTGCTGCCAAAAACAGCCAAAACCGCAACGATATTGATTTGAAAAGCAATAGCAACAACCCCCACAATAATAATTCTTGCTTCAATAATAATATAATTGATCAAGAATTTAATAAAGTAGGGGACATGTTTGGGTTAGAAAATAATTGGGAAGGAGAAAACTTAAGAGTTGGCGAATGGGATTTCGAGGGTTTGATGGACAATATTTCTTGCTTCCCTTTTCCTGATTTCCAAGTAGAATAATTGGCATACGTCCTAGGAAATTTTGGGCCAATATTCTTTTTAAAAGAATACCAAATTTCAAAGTTCCTAATTGCTTTTATTCCTTCTTGTTCGTTCTTTCAAAACTGCACCCCTCTTTCGTATTCTTTCTTTCGTCTAATAAATAATATTAGAGAAGTCTGCAATAAAAATTGCAAAGTTGAGGGAGAGTAGCATATAAGTTTTCAATTGGAGACAACTTGAAAAATTTTCGGGGACCAGTTGGTGGAAATAGACATTGTACGTAGGTCCCGAGAATAGAAATGTGCATAGTGGTATAAAATTGTAGATTTGAGGAATAAAGCTTTCTTAGTTCCTGATGAGTTGTAGTTATGTACAAAATGGAATAAGGATTATGTTACACACATTATGTAAACACGTGATTAGAGTAAAAAGCAAATTGAAATTAACTCTCTTTCTCTCAGCTATTTATATAATTGATCTACAATTCGTTAGAAAATTTCGTTTTCTTGAATCATTGATCCTGCCAAAATAATATACGTACTCGAGAGATTCATGAAAATCATGACAAACGATGTGTATTGTTTTCTTTTGAATTGATATTCTATTGACTAGTAATCTTCAGTCTCAAAATCTCAAAATTCCACTTGATGATGAGTTGCTAATATTTGCATTAAAGTGAGATATTTTGAGAAAGTCTTCGGTAGTCAGATAAAAATTTTGTTATATCAGAAATATATGCTTCTATTAATGTTCGTAATACAAAGAACTTCGGCATGATAAATAAAAAATTTGGTGGGTGGAGAGGACGCTATTGCTATCATAGGTAATAGCTTTTATACAAAATCTTAACATAAATAAAAAAAGATACATTTTAAATGACAGGTCATGCTATGGTACACATGATATTATCAAATTTTTTGTTGTAGGCAACAAATTTTTCATTACACTTTTCAGCTCTTGCATTACAAGCTTTGTTGCATATAATAAGTTAAAATTGTAGTCTAAAAGTCATTACATGCAACGGATTGTAACACAAGAGTCAAAAAGTATAATGAAAAACTTGTTACATCTCTATCATATATTATTTACATTGTAAAACTATAATTTAAGTAATATCTACAAATATCATCGGAAAAGCTTGCTACAGCGATACTATATATTATATGTATTACAGGCCTACCATTTAAGTAACATTTATTAACATCAAACAAAAATATTATTAAATTACTTCTAAAATAACCTTTTACAAAGAAAATTTGTTTATAAAACTATTTTTTTTTTAAAAATTTTATCCCAACTATATGAAAGGATTATAAATGAGATCATTCAATCAAATTAATGATATATGTGTTGAATTTTTCTCTTTTATTATCCTAAACAATGTGATGATTGATGAACTTCAAATTAAAACCGAAAACATTAACAACGTGCTACAAATGAAAAACAAAATGAAAACGACTGATCGGAATGCCCGTGATTGCTTCAAAGACCCAAAAGCAACTAATGGACAAAATATAACCGACGCCTGAGAGATTCGAACTCTCGCGGGGAAACCCCATGTACTTAGCAGGCACACGCCTTAACCACTCGGCCAAAGCGTCTATCTTCCGAGGTATTGGACTAAATATTAGGTAATAATTAAATATTAGAGATGTTAGAGTTCTTAAAATTAAATTTAAAAAATATAGGTAGGTACACATTTTTTTAAAAATAAATTTTTATATATAAATTAATGTAATGTGATATTATTAATTAATAAAATAAATAATGTGAATAATAATAATAATTATTATTATTATATGTCAATTTGTAAAAAAAATATTTCCTTGTTTAAAAAGTTTGTATATCTAGAATTATTAAAAAAAAGATATTAAAGGTTTTTTAATTTTAAACCCTTTTTAAAATTAAAAAAATTAATTTCAATCTAAAATTAAAATGTATTATAAGTACATAGTTATAAATGAAACATAATAAATTAAATTATGTGGTTATACTCATCGGTTAATTGAAGTTAATTTTATTATGCTCTTTAATATAAATCTCTGCATTATATTTGCCTCACAACCTTTTTTTTGAAAATTTTTCCTGACTTTTCACTTGCACTTTCTTGAATAAATTGGAACTTCAATGTTCTCCTTACCATTGGTTAATAACTCTCCTCAGATTTCCTGTAAAATGAAATGGTAGAAAAAGTCTTTTAAAAGGAATATATTCCTCCTAAAAAATTACTTGAATGTTTCTTTTGGGGGCTAAAGAGTATATGTGAAATTTCTGTGAAAAGGATTACGAAATTAGATATTATGGAAGGTTATGGACATTTTCTTTCCAATTTCCTGAGAAGGAAATGATTTCAGTCTGATAAATTGAAAGTATAATCGTTTAAAATCTGTTTTCAACTATTATTATTAAAACTCTATCTTTTGAATCTAAGAGTCATACTCAAATTTTATGCGTGCATGAGTTTTTATCTAAATATTATGTTCTTCGATTTCAACCCTTTAAATTTAAACTTTTTTTATTTCTTAAATCCATGTTCCTGTAAGGACAATTTAGGTTTCACACTAGGACTCTTTGCTATTGATAATATAACAAAAACAATGTGAGTTTATTTATTGATGGCTATACCTACAACTCACTTATTAAATAAAAGCGAATGCTTTTGACTTACAAATACATTGAGCACATTCATTTAACATCTTTCAGAAATATAATATATCCAAAATGAGATCTAAATTTTCAAATGAAAAAATTAATGTATTCTGTAATGATGATATGGGAGTAAGAAGGTGCAATATCATTATATCTTGGTATAAAAGCATAAACTGCTGCTGCTGCTTCAATCGATTATATACTATATACAATTATTGCCAGATTATTATTATTTTTAATGTTTCTCACACTATGCTTTCAATCATGGCTATGTATAGTTTCTTTCTTCTCTTGTATTTCAATTTATCTTATCTCTTCCAAAGGAAGCAAGAAGCAAGCAGTATCCAATAAAATTTTTGCAATTTTATTGCTCAATGCTAATCTCTTACCCTTTTTTTATGATCCACTTTGGTAATCATGTGATGGATTCATTGATTAAATTAGTTTGAATGGCTTCTTTTCCACTTAGAAAGAATAGAAGACTAACTTTTATACTTCATAAATCAATCACCTAGGGCCAGTGGGGAATTATATCAGTTCCAATGGGATATATTTTATTTCTTTTTCCTTTTAGAGTTAATATGAAAACTCAATCCTCAATTGAACCCATTTATATCTCTCACATGAAGGAGATGTTGTTTTAGGTTCTGAATAAAATTCTCTGCAATTTAAAAATTAAAACTCAGTAATATCAATTGTTCCGATTCACTAAATGCACTATACTTCCAAAAGACTTTTAATCGAGAATTTTGTACCCCACCATTTGTAAAGGCATTAAATCAATAATACAATATAGTGAAGTAATTCAATTAATTTGTAAATGTATGACAGATATGAGGACATTAATTACTACAAGGGAGCAAGAATGTTAGTGGGCAATAAGCACTGTATGGTCATATATCTTAATTTCTCATTGAAAAATAATTACCTTTTCCTTCCTTTTCGGCTAAGATCTGAAGCTTTTTTCAATTAAAAAGAAAGAAAATTTAATTAATTAAAAGAGGGAATAATATTAATTAATGGGAGATGCATGCTAAAGCGTGCTTACTTGCTATCATTCCTAAAATGTAAAAGATAAAAGACGATTCGGCGTAAAGCACAATTGCTACGGCTTTGGGAAGAATTGATTTATCCCGTAATTCTCGGTCTAAATTTTCCGACCCTTTATGTTGTAATTTGTTCCCTTCGGCTCCCACTATCCCTTCTTTTCGGCTTGAAATCACTACTCACCCGATAAAACTTTTGTGCTTAAATACATAAAATTTCTATTTGTTAATGTCATTTACAAGTGTCTCCTCTTTTGTTTTTTAGTAGGTAAAATATTATTTCTCCCTTCTTTTTTTTTGGGTTTAATGTTCTATTAACCTTTATTTTATCAAAAATAATTTGATATTCTTATTTTTTAATTTTATCATTAATAAATTCAATTAAACCAAATTAAACGTTGTAATTAATGAGTACAGAATTAAAAAATTGAGGGATATCATATAATTTTTTTAAAAAATACAGGACAATAATTTATTAAATTAAAAAGCACAAAGTAATTTATTTTTTTTTTTACTACACAATTTATATTGGTGAGAAAAAAAAAATTAAAGAAATTTTAAATTAATTTTGAAATATCTGATAATAATTCATTTTGTCATACACATAGTTTACTATTCGAAATCGATGTGAACTAATAGATGTATAGAAGGATATTTAATTATTTGCATATCATATTTATTGAACTCCCCTATTCTATCCCTTTTATGCAGTATGCACGTGGCTACGGCTCAATATAATGAAGAGCCAAGCCAAGAACTTAATTATTAGACACCAATTGAAAGTTCCCTCCTCAAGCAAAGACTAAAACAACGTCGTTTCTTCTTTCTCTACACTTTAAAAACCTCTCCAAACACCTTTTCACAAAACATGAACTAAACAATAAATTCAGAAATCAGAATAATAATTTCTCTGTATGATCTCCATGTCCAGAATGGAATGTGAAGATCAAGAAACACTAATTTTTCATTCCTACCCCTGTGCTTACTACGTGCAAAGCCCTTCAACAATTTCTCATGCAAACAGCGGCGATATCCGAAACAACACCACAGAATCGGTTTTCCATTCCCCGACTCGGTCCGAAACAACCACCGCAACTTTTGTTAACAAAACCAATCTCGAAGTTTCAAGATTCACTCTCTCTCCTTACTCTTCTTCCCGTGGATCGAGCCGCTCTTTCATGCATGAAAAGAAGCTTAATGATGAGGATGGCCATGCAGAGTGTGGTCGTGAGAACCGTCTGATCATCGTCGATCATCGTCGCGATCATCGTGGAGGTGAAGATGATGATGACGATGACGGCGAAGAGTTGTGGTATTACGGAAGTGGGAAAAAGGGTTTGTGGTGGAGGTATTTTTCGTTTAGGAGATCGAATTCTTGCGCGTGGATTTCTTTGCAAATAAGTTGGAGACTTCTGCTGAGTTTGGGGTTTGCTTTGTTCGTATTTTACATGGCTACTAAGCCTCCAACGCCAAAGATCTCTATCAAGGTACATGGTTTAATATCTCTCTTTTCTCTCTTTATTTCTTAATCGCCATTAATGACCATTTACAGGATGTATTGTTCTTTTGATTTCAATATTGATGCTACTGGGTCCTGAGTCTTGAGAGCAAAAATTTTGCTTTTTTTTTTTTTTTTTCAGTGTGTTGCTTTTGGGTCAATGTGAACATGTTCCATATAGACCTTGACTTTAATATGGGCCGATAATGAAATATAATCTTTCGGCTCGTAGTGGGCTTTGATTTGATCTTATTAACTTTCGATTGCAAGTGACTGTTTCAATAAGCAAAAAAAAACTCCGGATGGTGACAAATTATGCCATGTTTTTTTTATAAGATCAGTCACCCCCTCGAAACTTCTGCATTTTTAAAACATAAATATAATCTAAATTCATGGTGTTTCGAATCCAGGTAGTATTAATTTTGCGTAAAATAATGTTGAATATCTGTAAACACTGTTGATGTGCAATAAAACCTTGTTTTATAAAATTTAGATTTCTGCACTAGAGAATTTCTACTTATAATATAAACTATAGTTTAGATTATACGGGTATATGAAATTGTGTTCATAGCAATAATTAATAGCATATATTATGAAATAAATCCTAATAACAACTTTTAATTTTAAATCACATTAAAAAATCCCATTTCAGATGGCGGGAATTCGTCAGTTTGGACTAGGAGAAGGAGTTGACAGCACTGGCGTTGCAACCAAAATCCTCACCTGTAATTGTTCCATTGATTTACAAATAGACAACAAATCCAAGCTCTTTGGCCTCCACATTAAACCTCCAACCATGGAAATCTCCTTCGGTCGCCTTCCCCTCGCATCATCACACGTACGAAACAACACTTCATTTCATTCAAACTTCGATTACAGCTCCTTAATTTTATCATTTACATCTGATATTTTGATGCTATGTTAATTAATTTTCAGGGTCCAAAACTATATGCCGCGAGTCACTGTTCGAGCTCATTTCAGTTGTACGTGGGAACGAGAAACAAGCCGATGTATGGTGCCGGAAGAAACATGCAGGACATGCTGGAGTCCGGAATGGGGTTGCCTCTCATCGTTCGGATGAGTTTGAGATCGAATTTTAGGGTTGTTTGGAATCTCATCAAGCCGAAGTTTCACCATGAAGCTGAATGTTTGTTGTTTCTGAAGAGCAGATATGATAAGAAATATCGAACCCAAGTATATAATAGCACTTGCACTATAACTTCCTAAGAAGAGAAAGAAAACAGAGAGAGAGAATACATAGACGCTTGTTGTTTGCGAGAGTGTTTTGGATTTGTAATACGTCGATATACATATGTTGCTTTATTAAAATCTACCATGTGTTGGCATGCAGATATAAAAGTTCATAAACATAGATTCACGTTTGTTGAAAGTTTAAGAAATGTAATAATCATTTAAAAATTTATATATATGTATATATGGCATCTGTCTATTTTAAAATATAGATTCGGTGTTAAAGTGATGTGTTAAGTATATATAATAAGATAAAAGATCTGTGTTTTCTATAATTTTACGCTCTTGCACAAAGAACAAAAGCAGAAAATTTAGTTCAATAATTGGAAGCATTGATCATTTGAGGATGGAAGTAGAGGTTCCAAGGATTCAGATTTCAGACAAAAGAGTTTGGTATTCCATTAGACAAGCAACAAAGCATAATGTTAGAACACCAATTACTATTATCAAATCTGAAGCTGATACACATGGCATACCGAAACAAACGCCTCATCTTTTTGAGGCTTGTCCATGTCAAGGCAGTATGCAGACAAGAGATAGGTGTGAAGGAATTAGCTTCTCACAATGATGAGCTGTTTAGGGGTATGAGTAATGAGTAACGTTACTCTTCCTAAAATTTTTCTTAAATTAGGTAACATAAATTTATTAGATAATAGAATAATATAATAAATAATTGTAAAAATTGTAAAAAAATTATTATTCAATAAAAACATGCCAACTCACATGTCACATTATTTGGATTTCATTTTAATATGAAAATTTTAGAATAAGTAGTATTATTGAGTAGCAACTCAAATACAATATTTTTATTTTTGAAGTCAAGTGCAATGGTTAGAGATCAAAGAAGTTGCTAAAAATTAATTCTCGCTATTTTCTAACAGTCCATTGACTTTTCTTTGACCATCTTAATGAAGTTAGTAAAATTTTCAGATTTTTTAGAGTCTTATAATACATCTATAACTATATCTATATCTAGATATTTATATCTAAATTATATCTCTATCTATCTATATACTAGTGATATTAGAGATCCTAAATTGTATTATGATTTTTAGATCCCAAATAATATGGAAACTGAGTTGATAATGATATATCACTTCACTTATTTTTATTAATTTAAAATTTTTTTATATTATTTAGAACTTCTTATATCTTACGAGTCTTTAAGTACTTACTCTCTCTCTCTGTCTCTCTCTCTCTCTCTCTC
>JAWDEX010000012.1:3785419-3808607 GCA_035221805.1 Trichilia hirta
CTCTTGATATAATGGAGTTTCTTTAATGGACTTAAAGTTCCGTGATTTTTACCCTTGATTGGAAGGGGTTTTCCACGTAAAAGCTTTGGTGTCTCTTGATTGGTGATTTGTGTTGATTGATTTATATTTTTTTGCCATTATACTTGCTGCCTTATATCATTATTATGCTAGAGTTTGCGTACTCCTAACATATTCAAGTAAAGAGGGAAGTTTAAACTGAATTTTTATTCCGCTTTATTATTCGGTCTTCCATTATTTTAGTGCTTCATTCCCAACACAATGCATGCAAGCCTGTTGTTTACGATTGTTTTGGATATGTTAATATAATTATGTTGCTTGATTAAAATCATGGGTGCAAATAGAAAAGTTCATAAACATATATATGAAGAGAATAAATTCGTGTTTGTTGAAAGTTCAAGAAATTTAATACTTAATAATTAAGAAATTTATATGTCACATTATTTAAAATTTATTTATTAAATAAAAATTTTAGAATGAATATTATTAGTAGTAAGTAAAAGTTCTGAGTTCAATATTTTTTTTCTTCTGTTTTTTAATAGTCTGTTGACTAGTCTTTGACCATATTCGCAAACTTAGTAGATTTTTCAAATCTTTTAGAGTATATATATATATATATTTTTTCTCTAATAAGAATTGATCCGATAGCTACAATTTCATTGTATTTTATAATATTAATATATTAAAATGTTGATAGTGCAATTACATTCATGGATGATATCCTTCTAAATTAGTGAGAAAAACTCTAGAAGGATGGATTTATCCTGTAAGGATTCTTTTAGAAGACAATAATACTTTGTCTTAACAGATCAAAACTTCAACCACAAATCACTCATTATTATGGACTTGTATTTGAATTTTGAGCCTAATTCTACAAGGAAAGGAAACAAAGGAATAATAATGTTGATTTTGTTCGCTACTTTTTCTTTCTATTGTCTCAATACTGCAAATATAAAGAAAAAGTAGCGAACAAAATCAACATTATTATTTGCATGTATTATTAGTAGATGTTAATAATAAGAATATAAGAAAAAAAAAATCATCATACCTAAATGTAGATATATAGAAGCCTAATTCAAAAGGAAACGCCAAAAGAAGTTTTATTTTTTTAATAAATAATATATACAATCTGCCAGCCTTTTTATAATATTATAATTTTACAGTATTATAATATTTACAATCAGGCGTCCGGCAGCCCTTATTAAAGTAAGAATCTAACCGGTGGGAATCTACCACAGTGTCCAGAAGTTTGAATTTCAGTACTAATAAATACCCCCCTTTAGATTGTAATACTCACTTATGTGTTTGTTGTTGTTGTTCCTGAACAGCAGATATGACAAGAAAACTTCGAATACACACAAACAGAGATGAGAAGAAGAAAAAAAATAAAAACTTGTTGAGAGTGTTTTGAATATGTTGATGTAATCATGTTGCTTAATTAAACTCTTGCATGCATGTATTCACATGCAAACATAAGGGTTAGTAATATATGAAGAGCATAATTAATTTAAAAGTTTAAGAAATGCATCAGTAATTACGTATATAAAAGTTTTCATGGGTAGGCTTCCGGCGTTTGCATATTTGAAAATACCTATTTGATTCAAATCAACGTTTTTCCATCTAAATTTAACATTGATTTACTAAATTTTGTATTTTAAAAAATAGAATTGGCTGCACCGAAGAAGTTAGCATCAAGTATAATACAGTAAACGATCTAAATTTTTCTTGGACAACACGAGATATGTGTACTCTGTGTTTTAATACTCTTGTCACAAAGAATAAAACTAGAAATGAAATTGAGTTCAATAATTGGAAGCATAGATTTGAGCTATTATAGAAGTGGGGAATCCGAGGATTTAGACAAAGACTTTGGTATTAAGTTAGAGTACAAGTAACAAAACATAAAACTTCGTAGTGTAAAACAACTTGACGAAAATTCAAGCTGATGAATTGTCTTTCATAGGAATAAGAAGACAAGGAAAACTTTATCTAAAGTTGATTTACATGAAATAGCAAATAAAATACATAAGAAAAAATAAAATACAATAAAGTATAACATATAAACGAATCTTGTAAATTAAGGAATGGAGTTATTCTTGCCCAAGTTGTAGCGTATTCTGGTTTGAAGAGGATTCTTCATTCATTCTTGAATTGTAATATTCTGTTTCTAATACCTAGCTAGTTCAAATGATTTTGTTAATAGATTGGTTTGTATTCCCCGCATTTTCAGTTTCAAGAGCATATTACCGTAAAACAATGAAAAATTGGTGAGGGAAAATATCACATATTTTTTAAAAGAAAAAATAAATGCATATTATATTACCCGAATGTGTGTTAACACTTCAAAACAATGTTGCCCAAATTTCTTATATATTTCGAGATGGGAATTATATTAAATCTTTGAAATATAAAATACTAGAATTCGAAAAACAAGCATAAAATCAACTTCGAATTGGGAAAAAAAAAAATGGTAGTTGTAGTGCTAATTAAATTTTTGATGAATTATATATATCAATAGTATATAAACATACCACAGTATTCTTTAATTTTCTTTTTTCTTTATTTTTTTATGAAAATATAAGATATATGACAATGATATAATATTATCACATCAGATTGAATAAAAAATTTGTATTTTTAATATTAATAATAAAAATATAATCATATATAAAATGACGTGTCATTTAACTCATGGAATACAATGAAAGCTAGAAACCTGTTTTGATTTCTTCCAATGTCATTGCCTATATGAAAAAATATGATGGACCACAGGGTTTCAATATCCTTGTACATAAAGTTTAATAAATGGAGCATTATTAGTTTTAAATCGAAGCACCTCAATAGCTGAAAGCATTAGGTCTTAGGCAATTAGTGATTAGATTTAAATAAGAATAATCGAAGAATATTAAACAACTAATACCTAAACTTTGATAGAAGCCCAAAGCAAATCCCAACAAAGGTTTGAATTTGAATAAATTATTAGTATTTCCACCAGGTTGTAATTATTCTGTTAATATTTTAAGTGGGTTGTTGATCCACTTATAATTACCTTCCTTTCTCTCCATCGTTCAACATAAGAATCTTGTGGCAAAATTAATTTTGTGTGTGTGTGCTCTCATGTATGTATATAGAGCACAGTGATATCTGGTTCTCCTTATATTCTCCTCCTTTTGGAATATATACACTTGTGTGTGTCAATGGCTCTAGCGAGAAAATCTGTAGGCTGTCGACATCTTCAACAAATTAAAAGTGGTATTAAAAAGTTTATGATTATTCTAATAATTAATTACGCAAGATGCATCCTTTGCATAATAATGCTAGTGGATGCATTCCATTTTGATTAGTCTCTCAAGTAATGGAAGAGCAATTAGCAATGCAAATTAAACTAATAATTTTATGCATAACATGGAAGGAGCAAATGTCTTAGTGGACAGGCAATTAAGCCTGAAGGTGTAATTAATTAGGTTTTTATTAAATTATCTAAAACTTCTGCTGTTAAACATTAGTCTTTCAATCAGCATGCACTACGTGTTATTAGAATGATGACGTTTCTTTGACAACTATCTTCATTTGATGGGTTTGTCTGCATTTTGATAAAATTTAAGGTAGCTATATTTAATAATTAATTTTGAGGTTTATGTAGAATCAAAATTACAACATTTCTATCACACGAATTTAATTGTTAGGTTACGGATTTTAAATTAAGCAGCATATATAAAGCTTACTTCCCAAATTAAGAAAGAAAATGAATTAAATCAGCACCATGTGTCCATAATTAATTAAGTGGCAAAAGCTATAGTTGGAACTTTTAGAAAGTTTCTTCAACTAATTATATTATTTTAATTTCAGATTCCCCAATGTTTAATCATTTTGGACGAAATTTGTTTCATTTGATCACCATAGTATCAGAGAAAATATATATAATTTATTATAGTGTAAATTTTAGAAAAAATAATAAAAGCGATAGTTTGAGAAGAGAGTGGATAGATGGTGTGGCTTCCACACGAAAGTGGAAACCCATCTGCTAATTTAATCAGAGCATTCGTGGTTTCCACACGAAAGTGGAAATCCATTTTCTTATTTAAATCATGGCATTGTTTGATCTTCAACCTTACAGACTAGACATATAAAAATAGCTTCTTATGGAAGTGCTTTTCAGTCGTGGGCTTTTCCCTCTGTTTATTCTTTTCTTAAATTATATTAACAAGCCGTTGTTTATTATAAGGTGCACTAATTAAAAAGCTGCAAGCGGTAATCCATAATAATATAACGTATAATCGAATGCAAATTAATTAATTAATTAATTTGATATTTGGAACCCTCCATTTTTACTATATAGACATTATATCACGATGAAGAATTTAATTTGGGACTACTAAAATGTTATTTGCAAGTAAGTTGTAGATAAACATTGATTATACACGATTTTGCCCCTCCCAATAATATTTCGTTGTTAGCAATTGTACCATTCATACGTCCTTGTTCCTTGTTCTCTATCGCACTTTGATAAAATAATTCAACATCAACTCATCACTAAAAATAAAACCATAAAAATATAAAAATTTAAAGAGTATTTATTTATTGAGTTAACGTCCATTCCCCCAATAGAATCATGACATCAGTTTTAACGATTTGAATTGCACCAAACAAATATTGAGTATCAACCCATCATTAAAATTAAATAAATAGAAAAAGTTAAAATTTTGTAATTGTTGAATGTATGGGAAAAAGAGTTGTTATTATTAATGTTTTCTGGTATATGAATACACAGGTCTACTTGTATAAAGGAAGGAATTAACATAAGATAAAAACATACTCTAAATATACATAATTTAAGATAATGATAAGATCTATCATAAGGTAAGGTGATGAGATGATAACTCTTAGCCCCTCTTCAAACTCAAGATGAAGTTCTAAAATCTAGATCATAAAATTAACCAGGCACATTGTAACTTTGAATAGATTGGAGTTGATGGTGTTCAATGTTATTAGTAAAGAAAAAAAATCCAACAATTTTAAATAAATTAGAGTTGACAGTGCTGAATGTCATTGGTAAAGAAAAGAAATTCAATAGTTTTGAATAGATTGGAGACGGCGGTATTCAACATCGTTGGCCGAACAAAGGAAAGTTGTCGGATTTGTTCACCAGCTTCTTCTAAATTAAAGAATCATTACCACGTGTAGGAACTACTGACAATTTCTAAATTTAGTGATAAAGGTTGACCGACGGCGGTAGGGGGCAAAATGGACGGGTCCACGTAGCTGTTATGCAAAACGAACAGGTTATTCAGCTTAATCTTGTACACGCCATCATTACCATCTTCTTCCTAAACTTTATCAACCCATTTGAAAGAGCGATTCCCACAAGACCAGCAGTGAGCTAGTGGATAAACAGTGCAAAAAAAAAAAAAAAAAAAAAGGTAATGTAAAAAGTGCGGAATGATAGTGCAGAAACAATTAAAGAAAGTCAGGAAAATTACAGCAAAATTGGAGAAGCAGAAGGACCCAAATTGAAGATGAGCAGTGGCCTAGTAGCTAACTATACAACTTCTAAATCACAAAAGGGCTACAACACAGCAAACAAGGCAGATAAATAGCAAAAAATCTACAAAAAGCAGTAGCATTCAGCAACAACAACGGTAGAAATTTTGCAGAAGGCAGCCACAACACAGCAGCAGCAGTGTTGACAACCGACATTAACGAAGTTAGTGCGTGTAGGGGACGTACGGCCATGATAATGGCGAGTGAGATCTACGTGCAGTTGGTATCAATAGAGCAAAGAGACTTTGAGCCCGTCGATAACCAAAGAGAAAAATGAGACGGCCAAAAAATTAAAAAAGAGAGATGCGGTGGAATTGAAGTGGCAAACGGGTGAGGCTGGCCCGTGAGAATGAAGTCCTTTACAGGTTAACGTACCGGTCCGTCTCAGATATTCACAGTAGTCATGTCAGCACCGTCTCAGATATGTACAGTAGTTGTGTCGGCTGAGTTTAACAAGGCAAAAAAGAGAGAGGCCTGACACGGCTCACACGGGCTCGTGCTAGACTAGGCATGTGGGCCGAGCCAGGCCGAGCTAGGCTCGTAAGCTTCACATTTATTATTTATATAATAATAATTTTAAATTATTATTTTAATAAATTTATATTTAAAAATTATTATTTAAATAATAATTATATAATATAATAACAGGATTGGGTCAAAGCACATCACATGCCAATACCAAGGTCAACCCATCAGATTAACATCTAGGTCCAGCACGGCTCATCCAATGGGCAGTGTCATGCTGAACATTAAGTATTCACATAACACTGTTTACGTGCGGAGCCTGTGCTGGCCTAGTTTGTTTATCACTCGTACAGCAAAATAATATACTATTAGAAAATTTTGGGGATTCATGCATCGCCTTGCACGAGCCAAGAAAAAATCAATAAAAGATGATCAGCACAATAAATTTGGCTCTGATACTGCAATAAATACTCAAAAAAAAGAATTGTAATTATTAATGTACTTTTGATACGCGAATATACATGTCTATTTATAGGAAGGAGTTTAACTTAAAACAAAAATATATTACTAGCTTAGAGATTTAACATAAGATGAATAATGATAAGATTAATCATAAGATAAAATAGTGACAAGCTAACTCTTAACAATAATATATCAAATAAATGTACATTTACCCAATAATAAAATATGACATGTATTTAAAATTATATACACGCCATTTATCAATTCACTACACAATTTAATTAACATGAGCTATTGACATTCCTATTTTTTAAGAGGGTATAACATTATGTGCATATAATTTCCTCATTTTCAGTGTCGAAATGGATCCCAAAAATTAAAAATATTTACAAATTTCTTCTTCATTAAAAAGCTTTTATTTTTTCATATATTATTACAGAAAAAAGAAAATAAAGGAAGTGGATACATGTTTGGCAATTAATTGATCATTTGAAAATTCATTCTGCATAAAAAAAGATCTTGCATAAATTATACTGCTTCTAATGCTGTTTATGTTTTCCATCTTCAAAACACTTCACAATGAAATCCAAAACAGAAGCATCTATCAAACAAAAGAAGTGATGCAAAATAAATAAATTAATAAATAAAGATTAGGTTATGTAAAGAAAATTGCAAAGCATGCGGTGTTGGGATCCAACGTAGCGCACATTACCAAAAGCATTTTCTCTAATGGTGCCAACTAAAAGCACTTAATTTTGTATCACAAAGTAGAACAACTTCTTATTTATGCTTATAGCTTATTTGAAACGTGGAATTCCACCTTGAACTCTTGCTAAACTGACGTATGCTTCCATACATTTTCATGCCTTCAATGGACAAAATGCTGGCTATCAACTTCAGTATGCACTATGGTTGTTACCGTTTTTTCAAATTATTTTTTACCCATTTATGAACAGTTTGAACTCGAGTTCAACTATTGACACAACAAATTCCTCATTGTATAATTTATAATCTTAATCATCTTATAATAATTTCTCCTACATTGATTATGTATCAAACATAACTAAGCTTATAACAGATCCATGTTATTGTTGACTTCATTATCAGCTCTTAAGTAACCCATTAAATCTTTTTATGAGTCTGATCTATCAAAATTTCATTTCAGAAAACACGATCATAAAATAATTTCATGGCATTTCGCGAACAAATCAAATTGATAATTTATATACTGTAACGTGAGCATATCTATTAAATTATTTCTCATGATTTATATAATAAAGTATAATCAGATCAATTTTAAATGATTTAGATGGTGATTAATATGCAGGGTTTTGAATTTCTTTTTTCCTATGTGTCCACTTTTGACCCTGTACAGATAAAAGTGCTGTGCCTTTGTGTCCACTTTTGACCCTGAAGAGATAAAAATGCTGTGCCTTCTTTTCTTTATCGTTAGGAATATTTTAAACAAATGGAAAAGACGTGAGAGAGAGGGAAGAGTATTTAAAAGCCAATAGGGTGTGGGTCGATTTTGTATGCAACTTAAGCAAAAGCAGAAGAAGTTGGTTGGAAAAACGCTAAAGCTTGGTGTTCTCAGTACCCACACCAGAGAAATTAACCCAACTCAAAGTAATATTAAAAGGTAAGCGACGATTCCCAACTCCTTCAACTGATATGATGATGATAATTAACTTCCTTTTATGGTTATACCTAGATTTAAGTTTCTTAATTAAGATTGCTTTCAATCATTTCTTTTCATTTTATGTTTTTCTGTGTCGTATCTTTTATGCATAATTAAGTTTCTAAATACAGAGTCTTTTCACTTTCAACATTGTATTGACAATGATCATATATAATTAGACGCTTAATCATATATAAGACTCATTTTGCTTTATCTCTTCTTCTTCTTGCTTTTTAATAGATATCATGAATTATGATAAATTTTAGCTCTCCCATCAAGCATGCATGTATATGCTCAGTAAACGTATTCGCTTAGCTGGTATGTAGTACATATATACTTGCATTATGATAACCTTTTTTTTCACAATGCTTGTGGGATTAGAATTTCTAGGGTACTCAAATTTTCATTCTTTTTGTCCAATATTTTAGACCTAATAATAATATAACATGCAGTCTAAAAAGATTTTCGTTTCCATCTTACACTTAATTTATATTATTTTTTTATTTACAAAAAATTTGACTTAATCGACTTGATTATATGTAAAGTGAAACCTTTTTTGGCGAATAATTTTTTTTCTATTGTCATAATTTATAGAAAAAAGTTCAACACCCAATTTTATTAATGTGGAGCTAATATTATTTATAAAAAAGTAATTTTTTAATATAAATATAAAATATTTATACAAAATGATGTGGTATGATAACATTAATTGAATAAAATATACTAATTTACATTATTTAATTCGTTTAAAGAGTTTGTAATTTTAACACCAGTGTTTTGATTTATTTTTAAGTTTGATTTGTCATTTGGGTGGCTAAGGTGATTTGTTTTCTTTTATTAATGCGGCTGTGGGGCTTGACTATCACTTAATCACTGATTATCCTACTTCACCAATTTTGACCATATACGGTTGTCCGCATCCTCTCTTTGTGACTTAAGGTGGACACGTGTCACAATTTCGGGCACTCTCTTTCTGACCTTTTTTAAAGTAAAAAATATAACTTATTTTCTAGAAAAATAAATGAAAACACCCCACTCCGTACAAATTAAAATAATAATTAATTGTGGACTAAATTCAAAATTAATTAATATAATCAGGAGACATGAATCTTTGCATGTAGTTTGGCTTTAATGCATGGAAAGTTATTCCGTCAATCATCTTCCATTCACAAGCTTGCCATATGTTTTCTTGTCAAAGAATTGTTGGCTCATAGAATTAATTAATTCCATTATTTTATTTATTAATTCTAAAAAATGGGTTGAACTTCTTCACTAAAATCATAAAAAAAAAAAAAAGGCATCCCCATCTAGTCAAATATTCTTTCCATTCAACCTCGTTTTTTGTTTGGTGTGAACACCAGCTCCTGCTAATGTATGTATACAAATGTCTTTTTATAAATATAAATAATCTTGTATCGAAACCAATATCATCTGGGGTGAAACTCATCGAATCTTGCTCTTAAGAAGGTTCATAATGATGCCAAAAGAGTGCTTTAATTTTTTTTTTTAAGGCGAGATAATATTTGGATACGTGAAATTTAAAAAATTAATATGATTTGTTTGAATTTTATAGAGTATAAATTATAATTTAATTGAATGTAGATAGAATAAAGGTTTTGTTGGCATTGATTTGGAGACTCTTGTTTTATCTATGATCTTATAGGTATGTTTAGAACTGAGGAAGGTGTATATAAAGATATGTAAATTTCAGATACTCAACTGTATGTTTTTCCATAATTTCATTTTTAAAATATTTATTTATTATTTTTAATTAATTTATTAAAATATTGTTATGTTACTGTTATATTTCTTATATTTTTATTACATTAAAATAGAAAATTTATACACAAAAGAACCTAAATAAAAACATAAGTTGCAGTATCTTTATAGGATCAAAACTCTTATGAGGGCGTTGTAAGAATTCTTTTAACGTAATCGCTTTGAGGTCAGTACTAAAGTAAAAGTAAATGGGCAACTAAGAGATTAAATAATAGTTATTGAAATTTTAAACAAATCATAATTTTTTCTAATTCATTTTTTATATTTTTTAATAATTATTTATAATTGAATAAAATTATGCAAACATTTTATATAAATTTTTATATATACAAATTGACATAATATGATCATATTAGTTCTTAGTTGGTCTAGGTCATTTATTATTATTAATTATTTAATTTTATATTTTTATTAATTAATATTATTATGTTCCATTTGTTTTTAAACATATTTTTTGTATTCCTAATAATAACGTTTTATTATTTACAAATCAACAAATATTAAGTAAAAATTTTAAATAAAAACTAGTTTATTTATAATATAATTAATAATAAATTCCTAATCCTTTCAAAAATTAAAAAAATAATAGCTTCGTAAGGCCTCAAATTTTCTATAGCTACCCCGTGATGTGCTGCATTTTTCTCAGGTATATTGATGATCATAAAGTTTTCCCATATTATTCAGAGGGTTGCAAAATCTTGTAATAAGAAAAAATGTGTTAAATAATTGCCAGAGAGATATTGTTAAATAATTGTACTAAATGTTTTAACTTCTTCATCTATGTATATGACTGAGGAAGGCTCAACTCGATCTATAAGACAATAAAACAAATAATTAACTACACCAAACTTTCTTGATTTTGTCATTAACGTGCCTGTTGATTATGGCTGTCATTCCTATAAGAATGTACTGAAAATTGGCGTGTCTGAATATTTTAGAGGTTAATTCTAGTGGTATCTCGAAGTGAAAAGCACTGAACTTTTCTTTCTTCCCGTTATAGATTGAGTCTGCTTTAAACTACAAATATATTTGCTTCCTCTCATGGCTGAAGACAGTAATAATCTGCAATCATCAAAAGGAAAATGGATGGTGCCAGCCTTTGTTTTCTTCAAAGATGCAAGGTATTATACACTTTTCCAACTGCAAACACTTTGTTTTTTGAAAATACTTTCTTTGTTGATTCAAAGTTTGTTTTCCTATGTAAATTTTTCAGACTTGTTTTCAAGATGGATTCCCTTGGTCTGGAGATTCTGAGGATTGCATTTCCTGCTGCCCTAGCTTTAGCTGCGGATCCCATTGCTTCTCTGATTGATACAGCATTTATTGGTCGTTTGGGACCTGTGGAAATTGCAGCAGTTGGGGTTTCCATTTCCATTTTCAATCAAGTTTCAAAAGTCACCATTTTCCCACTAGTTAGCATCACAACTTCCTTTGTTGCTGAAGAAGATACAATCGGAAAATTCAGCAACGTCGAAGAATCAGAAGATGACCAAATTCAGAAGGCTAAAAACGAAAGTTCTGAAACTGAAATGAAGGAGGTGAAGATAGAAGACGCAAAGCTTGAGAAACTGGAAAAGGGTGCTGCTACAAGTATTGAAACCAAGCCAGAACAAGGTACCTTCTATTTCTTCGTGCTGCAAAATGTTGATAAATATCACCATTAAAGTTTTATAAATGACCTATTCAGCAGATTCTAGCACATCTCCTACATTCATATCTCGTCGTGGCAAATCCAAGAAGAGTAATGGGAAGAGAAATATTCCTTCAGCATCCACAGCACTGATTATGGGAGCTATTCTTGGTCTCGTTCAAGCTCTCGTTCTTATATTTGCGGCAAAACCTCTCTTGCATATTATGGGCGTCAAACCTGTAAGTTTTAGCAGAAATTTGCGAGAGTAATTCATGAACCGAAAGTCTGCACTTTATAAACTACAATTTAGTGAAAAACAGCGTTGTTTAGAATAATCAGAGCTCCTTTTATGATTGATCAGGATTCCCCGATGATGAGCCCAGCTTTAAAATACTTGACGTTGAGATCCCTTGGAGCTCCTGCAGTTCTTCTCTCTTTGGCAATGCAAGGAGTTTTTCGAGGCTTTAAAGATACTAAAACCCCCTTATATGCAACTGGTATGCAGAAATTTTGTCATCCTCTACATTAGAAATTTAAAAAAGAAAAAATCAAAGGACAGAAATTAACTTAAACTTGTTCGTTGTTTCTTTGTATTACATACAGTTGCAGGAGATTTAACAAATATCATTCTGGACCCAATATTCATCTTTGTTTGCCGGCTTGGCATTAGCGGTGCAGCCATAGCACACGTTCTTTCTCAGTAAGTTTGTGTATTCCTTACATGGTTATTTGTGTTACATATTTATTTTTTTTAATATTTTTAGAAATTCTCAGGTGCAGACATTCGCAACGGTTGATCTACACCAAATTCATATTTTAAAAATTAACTAATCGTTTTTCCAGGTACTTGATATCGCTGATCCTCCTGTTGAAGCTGATGAAACAAGTTTCTCTGTTACCCCCAAGTCTCAGAGATTTACAATTCGGTCGTTTTCTTAAAAATGGTAAACTTTGCTAGAATCCGACTAAAAATTGTTTCTGTTTGACAGTACTGATTTTTTATTTTTGAGACTTAAATATTTTATTTTATTTTTAAGATTTTAGGGAGAATTGTATAATTTTATTTTTGTTAGTTTTAAGTATAAATAGAAACTTAAAATCCAATAGAGTAATTTGACTTTTTAAAAATTTTGAACTTTTAAATTAAATTCTCTAGTAATTTTAAGTTCTCTTAAATTTTTACTGGGTGGATTTCGAGTTTCGGGATTAATATGATGGATTAATTCGTTTATTTTGTATATCCAGTGAATGACTATTGAACCAGTAAAATTTCTCTTACTTCGTAAATGGCTATAGGTTTTATGTTGTTAGCGAGAGTAATAGCTGTTACAATTTGTGTAACTCTGGCTGCATCAATGGCTGCAAGACTTGGTTCAACTCCGATGGCTGCGTTTCAGATTTGCTTACAGGTCTGGTTAACATCATCTCTTCTAGCAGATGGGTTGGCTGTTGCCGGACAGGTAACAATATTCTTTAATTTCCCTTTTACTTTCTCTAATTTTTCTCTTATTTTCTTTAATTTCTGATGATCCACAATGCGTTATTTTTTTTTTTTTCAGGCAATTCTAGCAAGTGCATTTGCTGAGAAAGACTACAAAAAAGCAACCGTTGCTGCAACTCGAGTATTACAGGTATAATTAATTAATTACCCTAAATTTGACTAATTATCAAATATTATAACTAATTTGTTTTGCAGATGGGTTTTGTTCTCGGATTGGGGCTTGCTGTTGTTGTTGGGCTTGGTTTGTACTATGGATCCGGAATCTTTTCGACGGATGCTAATGTCATTCACATGATAAACATCGGCATACCAGTAAACCTCTTTTATCTTTTTCCCTCTTTTAGATTCAGGATCGAAAAGTTATATCATTGTCATAGATCGTACATTTTAAAAAATAAATTATTAAGAATATATGTAACAGACAAAATTTATATAAAATTTATATTCTTAATTTTTCTTCTCTGTTTTCATCTTTCAGTTTGTTGCAGCCACTCAACCCATTAATTCATTAGCATTTGTCTTCGATGGTGTAAACTTTGGAGCTTCTGATTTTGCATATTCTGCGTACTCTATGGTTAGTATCATTGCACACACAAGGCATCCTATTTTAAATTAAATCTTTCAATTTTACCAAATTCTTTATTAATAAAATGTTTTTTGTTTTTGAATTAATTTGTTATGTCTTCAGGTTTTGGTTGCCGGAGCAAGCATAGCATCTTTACTTGTACTCTCTAAAAGCAATGGCTTTGTAGGTATTTGGGTTGCTCTAACAATTTACATGGGTCTCCGTACATTTGCTGGTGTTTGGAGGTAAATTATTAATAATGTTTTTTTCACTATAGAATATAAATTTTTAGATTGATAGAATATATTAAAAATTATTTGAATAAATCCCTTAAAGAAATTAACATAATATTCGAAATTCAAACGATTTAAAATCCAAATTGACTGATGAAATGAAATGTACATCTTTCAGGATGGGTACGGGTACAGGACCATGGCAATTTCTTAGAGGTCCATTGCTGCCGTAGAATTTTGCAGCTCAACGAATTTCCATACATATAATCTAGTAACATATTTTTGTAATCAATTTCTTTTTCTTTATATTTGACATTTGATGTGTTACGGTACTTTCTAAAATCGTGCTACATTATACCTGCTGTCTACAGCAATGAACAGAACTATTTACGGACCATTAATATTATGTATTTTAAAATTTTTATCTTTAAATACGTCTTAATCAAATAATATGTATTTATTAAATAATTTTATAAATTCATTATTTAATAAATATGTACTAACTTATACTTTTATTTTTGAAATAAAAATTAAAATTTTAAAATAAATAATATTATTGTTTATAAACAACCGTCCTGCAGCGGCTTTATGGTATTTGTAGCCCTGTCGAAGTTTTTTCATTGTACTTTCAATGATATTATACCATATAGCTTTGTTAAATAAATATTACACCCAATCGACCATCGTCACCCTCTCCCATACGGGGAAATTTTGAAGATTCCATTTGTGACGTTTCTGAGTTCGAGTATCTAACGAGTGTCGATGAATTATGGACTATTTTGATACAAAACAAAAACTGTATCCTTAGTTGTAAAAATATACAAACTAAGGACCTTAACGTTATTACACTCACTCGAATCCTAAGAATTTGGATGACGGGTGGTTGAAATGGTGCACATTCCGACGACAACTCGTTCAACTTTCGACATGGCAGTAGCAGAATTGGTTCCCTAACAAGCACTCAAGTGCATTAATTATGGTTAGAAAATAACTGTTGATAAAATAGTAAATATGCTCTCAACCAACCAAAACCATTACACATGAAAATAAAAACACACTTATTCATTGATGATAAAAAGTTAAAGCCCCCCCGCCCACCTAAGTCCTACCACATGCCCCCACAACCGCATCACTATCAAAAATTGCAAGGTTCAAAAAAGCAACTATTTTCTCATCCAACTCCGTTAAAGATTTACCCCACCAAACTCAATAACATATAGGACCACCATCTTATCTTCAGAAAACTAGATCACGTACACAGATACATACATTCTTCATTGCATAATTCTACAGGGCAGACATTGTTTCGTACAGCGTCCCAAGTTTTGAGTTGTAAATTGTAATTTCCAATTGTTCTTCCTTACAATTTTCATCTCTCAACTCTTTTTCAACTCTAATTTATAAAAATGCAACCAAAAAATTAAAATAAAAATTAAAATAAATGTGACTGAAAATTTTAAAAATTCAACTCAACTTAGTGGTACAGTACATATAACTGCACCATAGGCTGGCACTTTTCATTGAAGAGGATAAAAAATAAGGTTAAAGTAGCCAAGTTGTACTCTATTTCTTAATTTTTTTCGTTATTATCTGTCGAAATAATTTAGAAAAGAAGTAGAATGTGAAAAAAATAAAAAAAAAACAACCTACCCAATTCCACATGTAATGATCTTCTAAAGAAAGGATTAAAAGAATTCAAAAATATCCACCCAACCGATCCACGTACACTTTGGTGTGGTACCATTGACTGACATACGAAATTCCCATTCTTTCATGTTTCCCACGAATCAAAATCATCCATAAAAAGAGAACGCAACGGAAAGACGAAGGGGTTCGAAAGAATGTACTCCGATTTCCCGTTCATCTAAAGTTTGCTAAAGAAGCAAACGTTTAATTAATAATTAATAGATAATATTAATAAATAATGGAATAATAATAATCAAATGAATCTTGTTCTTATATAAATCAAGATATAAATAAATAAACATACGAGTTCATTAAATATAGAATTTAAGTGTTTAAACTTATGTTATATGATAGTATTGGTTAATAAAAAAGAAAAATCAACTCGTTTTCTTGTCATTATTCTAAACATACAGACATGTCAAAAGATTTATAAAAAATTGGATAAAAAATAGATAAATACTGAATTCAAACTCTTCGACAGAAGGACAAGTCGTTGATGTAACAAAATGATAAATGTATTCCAAAATATATTAATAACTTTGAATTTCAGTTTTACATCATCCCAGTCACAGAACAATTGCATTTGCTGAAGGAATGCATTTGCCCTTCAACTTACATTGAATCCCTCAAAAAGAATTTCCATCCCACTTTTCTCCCCTCATATTACTTTGTTCAATAAAAAGAAACTGGTCTATCCAAAGAGTACTGAAATACAAAAGATACAACAAAGATCTCGTATCTGCTTCTTTGAAGAGTAGATTAACAGACGAAAAAATAATAATAATAATAACAGTAATCCTCGAAGAAGAAATATTAGAAGAATTGACCACACCTGGACCAAGCTTCTTAATCTACGCCCGGAGTAAGGTTTCTTCATCCTGTTGTAAACAATAGAACATTAAAAAATGAATAATTTCCCATAATCTTTCTTGGCCATTTTGTTAACGCTTACTTCCACTTTCCACCTTCAGTATAGATTTTGCCTTCACAAATTCACCATCACACTAGCATAACTATCCACCAAATGTATGTACCTCAAGAAGATTTATGCCCATCTTCAATTTGAGAGATTGGAAATGAAATTATTTTCACTAGACCACGAGCTGATCAAGTTGCATCTGCTCAAGCCAAGCACCAATGACAGAATGATCAACAGAATCTACTAGAGAATTAGAATTCAAAGCCTCGCCAGGTGATGCAGCAGTTGGAGCTGGAACTGCTAGTTTCTCTTTCATCATCTCAGGGGGTGATTCCTTGACTAGGCATTGCACGCAAGATAAATCAGGCTCCTCGTGATTGTGGTTCCTGAGGTCAAAAGAAGATGACCTTCTCAATAGATCTAATTCTTCACCATTAATAGACCAATCCAGTTTTCCACTGGGAGATCCCCATTTTGACCAAGAATTTCCACTTACCGGAGAGCCAATATTAGGGACAGGATTACTGGATACGAGGTCCCTTGAGCTCAGGCTACGAAGCTGTTGCTGCTGCTTCTCACGTTGGGCAAGTCCAGCCAGCCTAGAGCCCATCGGGGAAATTGGTTCCATGCTTCTTGGTGAGATTCTACCAGGAGATCCAACACGAAACGAAGACTGCAATAGAGGGCGCTCTACGTTTTTGGGAGAGAACACGCTAGTTTTAATGGGAGATAATGAGTTCTGTGGTTGTTGGAACTGACCGAGAACAGCAGATTTGTGGGTCGGGGAGAAAACAGCCTGATCAGGATACCTAGGAGACGAAGAAATTTCAGCAGAAAATATCTCTTCGAGGTTAGAAGGGTTTAGCATTTTAGGCCAACAAGAGCGACTCAAAGACACAGGATTGCTCCGTGTTTGTGAGAAACAATTTAGATCATTTAAAACCTGTTGCTGGGAATCAAAATCTGACAACGAACCAAAATCGTCAGGTGGAATATCTCTTGCACTCAGGGAAGACCTCAATCGACTCGATTGAATGTTACTTCCGGGAAGATTAAGAGTAGGGACATTTGGCTGAGGCCACATGGACGATGGCATATTTCCATTCCCTGAAGGAGACATGGGCTGACTGAATGGGTTCGGGGAGGGAGAACCGGGCAACAGTAAAGAGGTAGCCATGTCCATGACACTGGCACCAGATACAGATGAGCGTGGCGAAGGAGCCACTGATCCGGAAGAGACATACAGAGGTCGAAGTTCTTCAGCTGTGTGAGCAAAAAAGCAAACCCGCCTATCACAACTTATTCCATCCTTGCAAAGCCGAGTCCTGTATTGAGCTGGATGTAGCCAGCACTCAAACACTCCATGAGCATACTCACACATATCTCCACGCCGACAAGAACCTTTACGGAAATCAGGGCAAGGAACACAGCTATAATGAAACTTCCTGGGATCTCTTCGGCGAGCATTCTCTCCCGGGTGGACAAAAGGACACTCTGTCCAATCATGGGAGTAGGCTCGAGAACAAGGGCGAATCTTAAATGAGAACATGCGGAACTCATCCGTTGCATATATGCTGTTTTTTATGTCTGGAAGAGATGAGTCAATTGGGTATTCTTTCTTCTCGGCTCCATTAAACTTTGAAGCCGTTGGGGAAGATACTAACTCGGAAGGAGAAGGTGGTGAACCATTAACAGATGCAGAAAGGACAGGTGAGCTAGAATTAGAAGTAATTGACAACGTTAGTTGTCGCTCAACTTCAGAGCCGACAACAGAAACATTCTTGCTTCCAAGAAGTTCTTCAAGAACAGCTCTTGCGCTTTGTAGTTTAGGCGGAACAACAATAACATCAATGGGACGATGACCATTCGCATCAACACAATCTGGATCAGCACCTGCTGATAATAGTAATTGAACGATATCAACCACACTAGCAGACCCTCCAGAAGCAGCACAATGAAGAGCAGTGCTTCTATCGATACCACATGACAGATTCACATCAGCACCAGAATGCACCAGTATAAGCTTAAGAATATCAACGCTACCATAGGTAGCAGCAACCATCAACGGTGTTTGACGATCGCATACTATCTGTCTCGAGCCTTTTCGACGACCATACCATAATCCAACCACATCAACAGACGATGGATCCTGTTTTAACATCCGCTTAAAGCCTTCGACATCATTGTTAGAAGCAAGTTCCAGTATGCTGGAAAACGAATGTTCAGCTTCAACATTTAGATTATCCATGTTGATGCCAGATTCTGATCGATCTGAACCACTGCACATGCTTCAATCAGCTGGAAAATCAGTAACAAAAACATACATTAATAAACAAAATCATCCACTTAATCGCATATGAGAAAAAAAAAAATTCCCCTACACAAGCAGAACCTGGCCATAAGAAATCTCTAGACTGTCATACTGAGTCAACAATCGAAAATGGTCATCTCACTAAAAAGGGAAACAACACAATATCAAAAATCACGTATGGACATGCAATTACAACAACAAACAACCACTAGAACATCTATTCAGATCTACTCACAGTCCAGAATAATCTAAGTTAGTAACTTTTTATCCTATTCTAAAGAGAAAGCATTTACTTTTATTCTCAAAACCACAACTTTCTCTTATCAACATGAAAGAACCTAACTTCTACTCTTTTTACCATACTTTGAAACTAACCAATATTCCAAAATTTCTATATCCTTCATTTTCCCTCCATTTTCTCAGCATCCAAGCATGATAGACGCACAGGCGCATAAATACGTAACCAGACTATATAAACAGTGCGAAAAGATCAAAGTAGAACCGACTCACCAGCCACAGAATCTGAAACAAGAATGAGGCAAGTCAATGAAAAGTCGACAGATCTCAGCAGAGTTAAAAAACCAAATCAGTATAAAGTCTCATGGATCTGCAGGCACATATCAATAAAGCTTCCAATAATACATTAGTTGGATCGATACAGTGTTTTCTAATACTACATGTTATCATTTCCTTCTCTTCTGTACTTCGATGCTAACGAGGAAACATAAACAAGCACCAAAGAAAATGATATAAAGAGAGAGAACGCGAGGATAAATTAGAGAGAGTAAAATCCAGAAATTGAAATTGGAATGAATTGAAAACGCAGATTTTGATTTTCTTTTAGTGAGCGTGAAGACGGATCGAGAGAAAAAGAGAAATGAAGTTGAAATGCACGTTAGATGAAATGGAAATGAGAATGAAATTTAGAGTTGGAGGTGACTGGTTTACCCATTGGAAGGGTGTGGACGTGAACCGGGAGATTAAAAATTGTATTGGAATTTTAGATTTGGGGTCCGGAAATTAAAGCGTGTGTGTCAGAGCTGGGTCAACTGTGGTTAAATGTGGAGTCAAATCGGAGGACAAAGAGACTTACCGAATTTTAAATTTATAGATTTTCATTTTCTTTTTCTTCTTTCATTTGTATCCTTCGCTTCGAATTTATTGTCGGATTTTGTAAAATTTGTGGTATAATTATAATTTACGGACGAAAATTTTGATAAGTATTAATTAAATAATTCAACTATTAATTATAAATTATTCTCTTAATTTTTTTATAAATTTTAAATAATTATTTTGAATTTAAGGAATATTAATTAATTTTTAACAAAATTATAGTTCCTTAAACGCTTAATATACTTTATTTCAAAGAAAATATCCCAATACCTGTTGACTAATGACTACGGTATTAAAAACAAAATTCGGGACAATGCTGTTGTTTGCATGCTAAATTACAAGTAACCAACTAATATTTTATTTATAATAAATAAAAAATTTCTATAAAATATATATTTGTTTTGACAAATTATTTTTGTTTGTTTTTATTGATCTCCTACTTTTTTGTTTTGTCGTTTGTATTTATTGTAATTGGCGATGGTCCTTTTTTATTATAATTTATGGTAGCGATGAAGTTGAATGTGATAATATTTATTTTATTTTATTTTATTTATTTATTTATTACTAATAACAAAACTACAGGAAAAAAATTATAAAAATTATATATTAAAATATTTTAGTGGTCGGTTATCTTATTGTTGTAGTTAGCAAAAGAAAATGAAAGCTAATAATACCATAGATTATCATCACATTATGATGATATATCATATTACAAAAAATTGAGAGGATAACTGGGTCATTATGTTTTATGGATGTGTTTTGTTTTTGTTTTTGTTTTTGTTTTGTTTTGTTTAATTTATAGAATAATTTCTTTTTTATATTTCGTGTCCCACTTGTTAGTTTATAAAATTTAATTTGTGATAATGGTTTTGCCATAAGAATACCAAACATCTTACACCATACCCAATTTCTTTATTTGGTAATTGGAATATGACTATTGCAAATTTTGAAATTAGTTTTTGCAACGTTTATTTTCAATCATATAACTAGTTTAATTTACTATAATTTTACTATTCTGTTTTCATAATTAATTTTATTTAAAAAATAAATTTAAAAACCAAGCTTAAACTAATATAACCGTTCAAAATGTATATATTCGCAAAAATTAGGTGTCAAATTAATAATTGTGCAAATTTTAATTGACTCTGCCTTATTATTTAATTTATTTAACTAATAAAATGGGGAAAAATTACACAAGTGCTTTATTAATTAAAGCGTCATTATTGTTCAAAAATTACACAAATGTTATTATTCAATTCATGTATAATACAAAATAAAATAATTAAAAGAAAAACGCCATATATGAAATAAAAAAGTGAAAAATAACGAAAAACTTATATTATATAATACATAATTCAACTGACGTAATAGGCCATCCATTAAAAACTATAATTTATTTAACAAAACTGTTTTTTATGTTAAACCTGTTTGTATAACTAGGGGATTGTTTGTGAGATACACCGTCACCACCACAAATTAAAGAAAGATCAAAATTCAATTCCAAATTTGCATCTTAATTAATAATTGCTACAATTTCTTAATTAACACTAATCCTGTGGTCCCACGTGTACTTTACAAAGCAATGAAGTGTTCAAAGACCAATCAGCAAAACCAAACCCATTTGGCCCTCAAAGTCTTTTATGAAGCATTTTTGGGAAACAAGTAGCAATGTGAGTGCCTGTTGGCATTCTTTGGTTGGCTCCCGCGAATGGGAGACAAATCCAGTAGGGACCCAGTACTAAGATTTCTTGACATCCATGCCCTTATCATCGGACACTTGTCATAAATTTAGTTGCTATCAAAATATCAACAACGATTCATGTGATTCCTAATTCCTATCCATCTTCATTCAACCATCAACTTTTAGCTGTCCTTTAGGAATTTGTCGTCCACATTCAGACTGATGGTAATTTTCCAATAATATAATATTAATAGGCATATGTAAAAGTAGTTCAATTCCAATGGAAATTTATTAATATTATAATATTAAAAATAAAAAATAATGAACTAAAGCAACCATTAATATAATATTATAATTTTATTTTAAAATTTTTGTTAAAAGGATAAAATATATTATAGTAATTTAATGTACCTAATTAATATTCTCTCTAACTAATTTGAAATTAAAAATTAAAAATAGAATATTCAAGGCACATGATCATTAATCATGATCAACTACTAATATGTGGGATCCACTTATCGATAGTGGGACGATCTGAACCTTCAAATTTAGCCCAGCAGTTGAAATCATTGTACTATATTCAGACCCAATGAGCCAAAGCTGCCAACCATGGCCCATATTTTCAATCGTGGGATCCATTGTGTCAGTACACAAGTGAGCTATTATTCTCACCATCTTGTCAAGCACGTAATCTCGTACTATCAGTAGCGCAGAAATATAAGAACGTATTTATATCAAATACAAATATCGCAAAATTAAATCTACATTGATTATATATCAGTAATTACTAAATTCACGCTAAATTTAAATTTAACATCTTTAATTAAATTTATTATTTAACAAACTTATTCAAATATTCATAAATTTATAATAAATATTTTACTTTTAACTAATTATCACAAATATTTATATTTAATATTAAATTTCCTTATTATTCTAATCAATGTTTAAAATTTTAACACTTTTGATATTAAACGAATTCCCATAATTTTATATTTTCACATATAAAATGATAATTTTTCTGCTTTTGACAAAACGACCCCATTGACGCAAAATCTATGTCACAACTCATGGTCACTGTGCAATTGAAATTTGAAGCCACCCAGAAAAAACGAAGCTGAAATGCAAGCATATGTTTCCTTTTCTTATCACAAACTCATGATTAGAGTTATAAATTTAATTCACAAATAGTTATATTTTCGAATATTCATTTATTTTTGGAGAATATAAATAATTAAAAAAAATAAGATAGATATTTATTTTAAAAATGATTTCAAATTGTATTTAAAATAATGTATGAATATTATAAAATGAATAAACGCATATCTATTTTTCAAAACATTTTAGTTCAAATCAAAACGAGCTTATTTATAACATGAAAAGATTCTTAGGAGTGTTTTAACACCTAATGTCCTGAGATCGATTGGTCTGAGAGTCATTGGTCGATGAATTAGGTTAAAGATGCAATAATTAAAACTCATAAAATATTACTTCTAATGAAATAATAAGAATAGTTTTGACATTAAGCTCCATAAGTAATGAATCGCTTTAAGCACAAAAAGAAGGTTTATAAATTTCTTGTCTAAAGAGTTTATATTTTGTAAAT
>JAWDEX010000012.1:3808707-3834548 GCA_035221805.1 Trichilia hirta
ACACATAGTATTGGATACAGAGGTTTTGATAATTTACGATAACCTTGATCCGATCAGAACAAATATGATGGAAAGATTGAATAACATAGTAATTGAATATGAAAAGGTTCATGTTAAAGCTTGCTACTTCATTATAAATCAGGTGACCATGATACATTGCTATATGTCAATCTTGGTCTGTAGATATATTTAATATTTAATTAATTATGAGATTATTTATTAAATATTAAATAAATTAAAGAGTTTAATTTATAATTTAATATACGTCTACTACCGATTTTATAGTGAACCTATTGAGTCATGAGAAGTATTTTTAGTGTTGGAATACTTAATTATAAATTATTCAATACAAGTGTATTATAGTAAATTCTATAAAATAGTTTTATGGTAAATTTTATAAAAAGGGTATTATAATAATATCTTAATAATTAATTAATAATATTTTATTATTAATTATTTCATGCAAGGGTATTATAGTATATTTCATAAAATGGTTTTATGGTAAATTTTATAAAGGTTATTATAGTAATATCATAATAATTAATTAATAAAATAATTATTTATTAATTATTTTAAATTAATTGTATGAATATTTACAAATAAATTGGCCAATGAAATGCTAGCACATGGATTAATCTTGGCCAAGTGTTGAAATTGAGAGATGATATCAAAAATTGAATGGTTATAATTAATCCATGTGATGAAAATAATAATAAATGTTATTATTATTAAAATGATTTAATTTTGGATCATTTTTTTTCAAGAGGTTGCCATGTAAAAGAGTGTGAACTGAATTTAGAATTCAATTTCATCTTCTTTTCTCTTTGTAAAATACGGTTAAGAAGAAAAGGCAAGCAAAGGATGAAAAACTTTCAATTTAATCTCATTTCCCTCTTTCAAACTCAAATAAGTTTAAATTAAGGGTAGACAAACATAGAGAGAGTTTTCTGTAGTACTCCTCAAGCTTCAAAAATTAAATTTGTATGATAAATTCAAAGTCAAGTAAGTAATTTAAATCTAAAATTTTATATAATACATATCCATAGCATTCAAACTAGATTTTTGGCTTCCGTTGTAAGAAATGAAAACCTTACACCCTGGTCTTCTTCTTTTTTTCAGACTGAGTCCAGTTTTTTTTAGCCTTCGAAAATTTTACAATCTGCTATGATGCATCCTTATTATATCGTCTTTGCAACAACTTTCTCAATTCCACAACTTTTTTCTTTCGATACTTATTCCTCTGCTCTAACACTCGTCTCTATCTTTCTTCTTTTGCGCATCAATTTTTATACTCCTCCAGCTCCATTGCTAGTTGTAAAGACTCGTGCTTTCTAGTCCTTATCGTTGATCTATTTATCACGAATGCGATAATATGGTCCTACAACTCATTCTAACTAGAGGATTTCATTACATGGTCTTGATTAGTGGAAGGCATGGGGTCCCCACCCCTTTATATCAGCAATCTTTGCGAGTAACGATTTCTATTATTTTCAGTCATTATTATCGTATGATTAACATAGAATTTTTTTTGGACTAATAAAAGGCTTTTAGTACACTTTCTATAGATGGCAGCAACTGTCAATGCCTTAAATTTTTCTAAGACAAAAAACCTATAACACCACACAGACTTTTTTCCCTAACAGTTGCTGGAGCATCCTAGTCCTGCCTCAAGTTAGGTACTCCATTGCAATACAACTCTCTTAGTACTTGAAAACACAGAGAAGATCTATTAATTAAGCCAGTTTTTCAGTAACCACACAGACTTTTTTTCCTAACAGCTTTTGGAGCATCTTAGTCCTGCCTCAAGTTAGGTACTCTATTGCAATACAACTCTCTTAGTACTTGAAAACACAGAGAAGATCTATTAATTAAGCCAGTTTTTCAGTAACTAAACTTTAATATTTAGACAAAAGATCAAAGAAACAGAAAAGCATGTATAAGATTGTATTTGTATTTTAAATATAAATACAAATACAAATAGGCGAGTTGTATGATGAAAAAATACTGTATTTATAGCAATTCTAGCACGTACAAGCACCGAAGACTGAGAGTATGATTTGACAGAGGATGGTATATCTCTGCAAGAAAAAAGTCATTCGATAATCATGCCTTAGTAGCATAAGGTAGCGTAATGATTACCTATTAAATGACTTATGCAATAAGTAATATCTTACTGTGACTGGACATTTCATAAATTTTGAAATACAAGTACTATTTTCTCATCAATTTTCTTGTGTTTGTCGACAATAATTTAAGACCAAAAAGAGACTCACGGCACCTAAATTTAGTATCGAGACAAAATGTTGTCATTGGTAGAGAGATTGTTAATTTATGCGAGATCAATCTTTCGTATCTCCAAAATTCAAACTCGAAAAATGATTTCGTGAAAATCCCTCAATATTATATTTAATAATTAAGCTTGTTTAACCCTTGCTCATGAAACCATTACGAACAAATTAATCATAATTATTTTTATTTAATAATTTCATATTATTTTCAATATTTAGCCTATTATCTAGTATAGTACTAGCCATTTGCATGCAAAACTTAATTTGACAGTACTATCGACAGTAATTAGATTAAAGAGGTCGGATTTATATCATGTTAATAAATTTATAATTTTTATTATATTACAATCCCTCAATAATTTGTATTTAAAATCCTTAATTCAAAGAATATTTGTCTATTATTAAATGAGTAATGCGTCATAATATATTTACCTATTTATTAAACAATTCAAACAGGTGACCCGATCTGATCATTGTGTATCGAAATACTAAACAGTAAAAGAATCGTGAAACACTGTTTAAAATCTTCATTCAAGAACCACTAAAGTCTGAATTGATCTCTCAATAGCTCGAAATCAAACTCAACAAAAAATAAATTAAAAAAACACAAAAAATTCTTATAAATTTTAATTTAAATTTCGTTAAATTAAAAATTAATAGGAAGAGAATAGATCATCAGATGCAGAAAAGAAGCATTTATTATAATTGTACTCGTAAATGAATGAAAGATAGATGCAAAGCATACCGGATACATTATTTGTTAAATCCATCGCAAAGTAAAAGAAAACCAAATACAATTAAAATTTACCTGTGCAATCTTTGAAGAGAAAAAAGACTGAAGGACATAACGGAAATATGTTCGAAATTAAATCAAAAAAGGATGGGATGGGAAGGTTGGACTCGGAGGGTTTGGGGTCCCACAACATTTTCTATAATTATAATTTTGTTAAAAGCATGCATCATCAAATTGATAAATAATTGTTTTTATTTATGGGTGGAAATGAAAACTTTACCAAGAAACCAATTAAAGAGCAAAAGTAAATAATAGTTCAGAATAGTTGACAATGAATTTACAAATACATTCTTATAAATTTTTAAAAATTAAAAAATATACGCATGTACAACAAATATACCCTTTTTTTAACAGGTGACATTAATCTGTCACAAATTTTATTCATATTATTTTATCTCAATTTAAATCTGTAATTTTATGCTTATTATTTTATCATCTCTAACTAAATAGATAACTGGTTTAGAGTAATTAGCATCGGTTTGATATTGTGACGATTATATTTTTTAACATAATTATATATTTTTATATTAATAACTATAGTTTAAAAGTCATATTATTATAATACCAAGTAAACTTTTAATTAAGAGGTGGGTTTTTTTTTTAATTTAAATCGAAAAATAGATTTATAATCATTAAATTAATAAAGGCAGATGATTGAAATTTGAAGTAAATTATTACATTTAAAGTTGACACTTTACCAATTATATACTATTAAATTGTGTAAATCAATAAATAAAATTTTGTATTTAAAATTAAGTCAAAAATTTGAACATAAAGTAGACTTTAAGTTTTATCTTAATAATAAGCAAAAATATCAAGGCTTATACACATGTTTTTTTAGTTGAAAAAAAAAAAGGCTTAATGAACATGGTTAGTCTGCATATTTGTGAATTAAATTAAAACAAAATTAAAGTGTACATCAAATCAATTGCAAATTGTAAAATATATTATCATTTTATTGAATTTAAAAATACTCACAAATTTGTATTTGGTAGTTTTTTTATGAATTTTATTTGGTAGTTTAATTCATAAAATTTAGACAAAAATAAAAATAATTTGACTTCTTTTATATTCAATTATTATACGATCTTTATGCTGGGATCTTTGGTTATGGAGATCTGTTTGGTACGTTCTTGTACTTGACGGTGGAATCGTTTGCGTTGAGAGTTCTGTGGGCGCATACCCACGTTGAACTTGAGCAAGTGTCGCCATGGGTGGTGGGGTTCATAGGAGTGGTTTTGCTGGTGGATTCATTTATGTTTCGAAGACAATTTCGGCTTTTGAAGTTGCAGAGGGTGAGAAGAAGATCAAGTAAGTAGCTGAGATCCTCGAATTAAAAAGAAGATGATCAAGCGTATGTGTTTTAATTAATTAATTAGGTTTGATTTGTGTTGTTAGCTGCTGTTGGTTAATTTTAGTTTCCTTTGTTTCGGGAATGTAAATCTCAGTATTAACTATAGTTTTAGTTAATTTATGCCTTTGTTGCTTGATGTTTTTAATTAATTATGCGTAATTATTGTGTTGATGACATATGATTTGTATTTTTTGATACGAAATATTTTCCATTTTTCCATCATTTGATAAAAATCAAATTAGGTTTTTGAAGTTTAATCGTGGGGAAATTTGGCTTTGATGCTTGTTATTGCTGTGGCTTTGCCTCAATTAGGATTCCAAGAAGGATTGATTCTCTGCTAATTTACCCGACAAGTGGCAGAGCTAACTACATTCATACTATTTTATGTTTTTAAATTTTTAATTTTTAAGCTTTTAGATGTGACTCATGATCATAAGCAGACTAAATAATTATACTTCTTTAAATTAAAATAAATTTTCTTAAAGTCGTACATTTTTCTTAATTTTGATCCTCCTTCCTTTCCTTCTTCTTTAGAAATCTACCATTAGCAAAAGTTTGCCAAGAACTCTAGTCTAAGATTTATAGAAATCTCTAGTTCTTAACGTTTTCTATCCCATCCTTTTAATGATCATATTCTTTTATTTGTTAACATTGTTCATCTTCCTTATAAGAGGTTTATGATTAAAAGAAAAAGGTAAAATTGAATACAAAATAAAACTTGAAGGTAGAGAGTGGATGCCAGTACCAGTTTCTCTTGAATACACTCCTCAAATCCCAAAATAAAAGGATAAATATTGGATATAATTCTTTATTTGAAAAACACTCGTCACTATTTGTTTGGGCCAGATAAAAAATAAGCCCAAAAAAGTAGCGGTAGTCCAAAGTATAACAAAAACCTAAACTTAGGGATTCCAAATCAATTAAGTCCATATAACTCTAGGTAAACCCAAAGTTAGAGTGTAGTTATTAAAGGACGAAAGTAAAATTTAGAATATCAAAAATGTACACATATTTTATTATATTCTAAAATAAATAAATTATGAGTTTAGAAATTAGAATTATAACTGTTAATTTATATCTAACAATATTCTAGAAAGATTAAAAGAAATGAGATTAGGACAGGATCTTATTTTTAACTATCGAAACTATTTAAAACCATCACAAACAATATTAGCAAATTAGTGTCATTTTATTTGTATTATGTATGGAATTGCTCAGCTTTGTCTTAATTAATAATTTAAATCAAGTTTTTCTCGTTAATATATATATATATATAAGCAATAGAAATTATATGGGCCAAAATTAAAGAGCGAAGAAGTGTTTAATAAAATAATCAATAAATGCTTATTTATTTTTAAATAAATGAAAAAAGAATTTATGTTAAAGCTTTCCATGATCAATACTTTATATTCTTTTACTATTTCTTCGCACAAAAAACTGTCTATGAATATGATCAGGTGACAAACATCAAATAGAGAATCGCTCTTTCTTTTCTTTTATTCCCTTTTATTATTTAATTAAGAAGTTTGTTTGTTTTATTGACTTAAAGTTAAAAAATTTAGATTATGAATATTTAAATTTAATTTAAATATAAATATAAATATTAAGTTATTTGTTATTTTTAGTTATAAATCAATACTTTTATAATTTTAAACATTAACTAGATAATAATATCTTAAATTTTATTCTAGTTAATTAGACCATATAAAAGTAAATATATATTTTTAATTTATAAGATATTTTGATAAATTAAAATTAAAATAAACTGATATTATATAAAAATAATAATATTTATGTTATTTTTATTGGAATCCGCCATTTTTAAATTAAATTAATATAACAGTTATTTTTGAATTAAATAAAAGGTATTTAACTAAAAATATCTTTACTTGTGAATTATTTTTTAACCAAGTGAAAGAGTCTAGCTCGCTATAAAACCGCGAGACGGGAAAGAGAGACTCTAAACAAGACATAAATGCTAGAACATAATTGTTTAAATATAATAAATATGCAACTCATATTGAATATAATTGTCACTAATAAATTTATCTATTTTTGTATATTATTTTTACTTTTTTATTTTAATTTTTACATCGCTTTATTACAATTTAAAATGCCTAAGAGTTTGGATTATGATATATAATACTATTTTACAAATTTTAAAATTCAACAAAAATAAAGTATTATTTATTTTAATTAAAAATAATATTAAATAATTTTATAAACTAATGAGATCAAATAACTAAATAGATTAATTAACCAAAAAAATGAAAAATGATAGGAAAAATTACTTGCAATACGCTTATACACCCCTGTCCCTTAGTTGCCAACAAATTATTACAAAGAATATTTCATTTTTAAGTTACAATTATCGATTTAACTCTTATCCAATAGATTCTATAAAAACATCAAAAATTTTCAAATCTTTAAAATTTTTTAATATATTATATTAATAAAAGTTCTAAATTTATAATGGCGGTGAACTTTAAAAAAAAAAAATTACGAATTTTTATTAAGTTAAAATAATTGGAAAAAGATGGAAAATTTTTGTATTTTTTTAATTTATTAACTAATTGCCAAAATAGTAATTGTAACTTAAACATGTAATATTCCATTCAATTATCTGCTAATAATGGATTAAGATATTAGGATATTTTTGAAACTTATGAGACTAAAGTGTCAATTTCACAAAATTTTAAGAATTTGAAAAGCATTTTTTCAAAAGTAAATAGTTTAGTTTTGAAATTAAAATATGAATTGTTTTATTTTGTTTATAATTTTTGAAATAATTATATGTTATTAAGTATATAAATTATTTTAACTTTTAAATAAATAATTATAATACAAGTTATTAGAATTTATTTATATAATTCAAATTTTAAAAAGTAAATGTATTTTATTAAAAGCTATGGGAAAGCTTTTAAAATAATAATATATGATCAGGCAAACGGCCCAGGATTCTAGCCCGAATTTCTACCGAATTGACTAGTAAATGATGATTAGGCTCGTGTACTTTGATAAAGACCCAAATGTAATTTAGCCAATACTCGAGACACGTTCGGAATAAAATCGTCGGCCGTATGGCATTGGTGACGATCAGTTAACGTGATGACAAAATTCTAGTCCCCAAAATTTGCTGAAATAATATTTAAAGACGTAGTTTGATCATTTTTAAAAATAAATTAATTTATTAAAAAAATATCTAAAATTAAGAACTAATTTATTATTTCACTAAATTTTTTAGACTAATATATTATTTTACGTTTTTATTCATTGTTTTGTCTAACCAGATAACTACTCCATCAAATAATCATTAATGTTTCACATTCCGAATTTTTATTTTAAAGAAGCTGGCATGCACAATGTCATTAATTTATTGTATGATAAGTTTTTAAATTTTTATAATTATCTATAAAACTTTTTAACTATTTATCAAATAAATTATGAATAAGCAAGTTCAGTCCTATCCAATTTAAATCAGCAACTGAGTTAGTTTAAATCAATTCTAAAATTTTTAAATTAATTTGTGAATTAAATTAAATTTAACTTAATAATGAACAAACCTTGAACGGATTCAATACAAACCGACAATTAAATGAATTTTATAAATTCTAAAAATTTTTAAATTAAAATAGATCTACACTGATATATTTGGATCAATTTTAAATTCAACAGATTGAAATTGATAATGCTCACTCTTAAAATAAATAACATGGATTAAATTAAAATTTGAGATGTATAACATTATTTTTGGATAATATATAATTTTAATGATATTGGCTTCGACATTTGATGATATTTGTTTCAACATTTTCTTTTAAAGACATATAGGTATCGTATTCCATTTCAACTAATCCATTACAAATAGTATCTACTCCAATCCCTCTTTATAATTCAAGAGGAATCCTGCAAAATATACTAGAATTTTTTGTTTTTGTTTTTGTTTTTATTTAAATTTTTGCAATAATAACATAATATAATGTCTAAAAATAAATAAATATGGCTCCAAGCTTTTATTATTTAAAAAAAAAAAAAGAGTCTTTATTCTTTTTTAATACATATATAAAGTCACGTGCATCATAATTATACACACATATAAAAATAAAACGTATTTAAAAAGCAAGACACCATTTTACTGCATGTATAGAAATTCAACTTTTGTCATGCGCATACGAATTCAATCTCTGATAACAAAGCGTCGTATCCCAATTTATTTTTAATAAAATTCTTTTAATTAAAATAAATAAAATAATAAATAGTAAATAAGGGATGAGCATTCACACAATTGGAGAAGTTATTCACAATAAGAAAAAGTGGAGAGCGGAAAAATTATATTGGCAGTTGAATATTTTACTCATAATACGAAAATGAAAGGACGCGTAAAAACGAGAGATACGCAGAGAAAAGAAAAGACCAGAGGAGAAAAAAAGAATAAAGAGAAAGTGAAAAACCCAAAAAAGTAGGCACAATAAATAATTTAAAAAGAGATATAGAAGTATACAGACAGAATATATAAGAGAAGAACGAAGGTACGAAAACGTAAAAAGACGAAGACATGGGAACGTAAAATTATAAGATGAATTGACAAAAAACTATCAAGCATCATATATATATATGATTTGATTATTGTAGATAAATAAGAATTTATATACGGTACAAAATAGATATAGAGTAAAACCCATAATTAAAATTTTAGGTTTTCAAGGAATTGGGGCTGAAAAGGGGAAGGAAACAACATCGTGGTGTCAATTTTGTTTGAATAATTTAAATTAGGCTTGATTAATTTTAATTAATTTTATTTTTGGTTAATTTTGATTAGGTCCTAAATTTAAAATTTTTTTGTTTAATCCTAAACCTAAATCTAAATATTTACACTCTGACTTAGATGTTTATTTAGTTTATAAATCAACCAAAATTAATTTTATTTTTTATTTATGAAATATTTGCAGTTTATCTAAAAGATTAATCTATCCAAAAGATTAACTTTAAAATATTTGTAAATCTGGCTCAAATTTTTAATATATTTATGAATTAACCTAAATTTTTTTTTATTTTTATATACTTTTTAATTTAATTGATACAAGAACTGATTATTAAGGCGAGATATTTCGTTTGATTAATTAATTAAAAATAATTATAATAATTAAAATTAACCAAGATAGATGTACGATATCTAAAATGTTTAATTTTTTTTAGTTAATAAAAATTTATTTAATGTATTTAAATTTTAATCAAAGCCAAATTAACTATTTAGAATGTTTGTTTTTCTTTTCATTAATTAAATATTCAAAGTAAGATAAAATATTTATTTTTATTCTTAAATTGATTAATTTTTTAAAGTAAAAATTAAGGTAAGATATTGCCATAGCTACAGGAGTGTTGAGTATAATTTTTGTGCGTATTAAATGATGTGGTTTGTTGGTTGCTATGCACGTGCATGGGATAAATATATTAGTTATGATTTAGTTTCACATATTAGTCATTTTAAAGCAAGCGAAGAAAACTAGGAGAGCATTGAAGCCCCGCACGAAAACGCCTTACTCGAATAGGGGCTAACGCACGTAGGCTTTGAAGCCGTAGCTTTCTGGGTAAAAGGCCAAAGTTTATGGAGGTGCACCTACATTAAGCGAAGTCCGCAAACATACTGGGGAAGGAAATGATCATTATTTAAAAAATATATTTTATTGTAAATTAAATTCGTTTTCTAAATTCGAAGGCCATGGCGTATGCCAATGCTCCTAAAAAGCTAGTTGACTTTTTTACTCTTTTTTATATTATAATTTCTAGCTTTTTGTTTATTAAAATTAAAGAATAAAAAATTATAATAAAATGGGCAACACAATTAGTGAAAAAAAAAAGTATGTGCGGTATATGTACGACAGCATAACCCGATTTCCCAACCAAACAGGTTTTAATGGCAGAGCTGCCGTTGATTTAAACACAATCCTGCACGGAAGCGTTGGCTTTCAGATCTCCATCCCCCATTGCGGGTCCCAAGTTAATCCTTCAACGTGTCGAAACGAGAGACGAGGCTTGTGATATGATAGAGACAACACAAGCAGTCAATGACTCTCCAGCTGGAAGCAGAGAATTAAAAGTGAGACCAGAAGGGCGGGGCCCTAGTCAAACACCAGCTGTCCAAAACGATAGAGAATACCAGCCTGCGTGGGGAGAATCACAAATAACCCTTATGATTTCTAAGCTACGTCATTTACTCGCCTGCCGTCCAAATCTGCAAAGCGCCGCCAGAGACTTTTTTAAACCCTGCAATATACAATTACAATTATACCCTCAGCAACGTAAAATTAGTCTGTCGGGGGCCAGACAACATTGAATTGTGGGAGGTATTTTCATTGAATTTAATTTGCAGAAACAAATTGAAAACTTAAAAACTGTTCTTTTTCTCCTGAAAAAACAAACCAACTTCAAGTTTCAAACATCACAACCGAATTAAAAAAATAATTACACAATAATTTTTACAAATTAAAATAATTTAATTTTTATTTTATAATAATTATAAAGTTAAAAGAATTTTATAATCCAAAATTTTGATAATAAACAAACTATTAATTAATTAATAATATGTTTGGTATTGAGATAATATAATTATACAAATATTTTTGGCTCTCGCTTAAAATAAAAATTAAAATATTAGTAAATTTATTAAAATTAATATTATTAAATATATTTTATAATTTTGCCTTTAAAATTAAATAAAAACCAGTTATACTAAACATATCTTTAATTGTAACTTATTTTTTTGACCAAATGAAAGAGTCTAACTCGCTATAAAACCACAAGTTTGGAAAGAGAGACTGCAAACAAGACATAAATACTGGAATACAATTGTTTAAATATAATAAAATATGCAATTGTCCAAATATTATAAATTTGCGACTCATATTGAATATAATTCTAACTAATAAATTTATCTGTATGTATATTTTTTTACATTTTAATTTTAATTTTTACATCACTTAATTATAAATTAAAATGCTTTAGAGTTTGGGTCATGACAGATGGTGCTATTTTAAAATTTTTAAAAAATTCAACTAAAATAAAGTATTATTTGTGTTTAATTAAAAATAATAATTAAATAATTTTATAAACTAATGAGATCAAATAGTTAAATAGATTAGTTAATTAAATAAATGAAAAATGATAGGAAAAATGACTTGCAAACTGCTACTACACCGTTATCAGTTAGTTGCAAATAGATTATTAGAAAAAATATTTCTTTTTTAAGTTACAATTATGGATTTAACTCCTACCCAATAAATTCTATAAAAATTTTCAACTCTTTTAAATTTTTTAATTTTTTATATTAATAAAAGTTCAAAATTTATAATCGTTTGAACTTTAGAAAAAAAAAAAAAAAAAAAAAAGTCCCGAATTTTTCTTAAGTTAAAATAATTGAAATTTTTTTTAATTTTTTAATTTATTAATTAAGTGTCAAAATAGGTATTGTAACTTCAACATGTAATATTCCTTTCAATAATCTGTTAATTATGGATAATAATGTATTAGGATCTTTGTGAAACTTATGGAACTAAAGCGTCCATTTCACAAAATTTTAAGAATTTGCAAGCCTTTTTTAAGTAATATTAAAAAAGCAAATAGTTTAGTTTTTAACTTAAAAATTTCAACAATTTAATTTTGTTTAAAATTTTTGAAATAATTATATCTTATTTAGGATATAAATTAATTTTAATTTTTAAATAAATGATTATAATACGAGTTATTTGAGTTTATTTCTATAATTAAAATTTTAAAAAGTAAATGTATTTTATTAAAAGTTATGGAAAGAGTTATGACTTGTTTGGAATTTTTGTTATAATTTAAAGCTTCAAAAATAATTATATATAATCAGGCAAACGACCAGGGATTCTAGCCTTCTACTTCGATGATAAAGACCCGAGTATATTTTGGCTGATTTCGGTACATGCTCGACCTAATTTTTAAATTAATTTCTAAATTAAAATAAATTTAAACTAAAATATTCAGATCGATTTTAAATTTAACCAATTCAAATCGATAATGCTAGCTCTTAAAATAAATAATATAAATTAGATTAAAATTTGATATAGATAACGTTATTTATTGGATAATATAGAATTTTGATGATATTTGCTTCAACAGTTTTTGTAAAAAAAGAATGGTATTGTATTCCATTTCAACTAAACTACTACAAATAGCATCTACTCCAACCCCTCTTTAAAATTCAAGAGTAATCTTGGAAAATATACTAGAATTTATTTTGTTTTTATTTAAATTTTTGCAATCTTAACATAATATAATGTCTAAAAATAAATAAATAAATAAATATGGCACCAAGCTTTCATTATTTAAAAAAAATCAAGGCCTTTCTCTTTTTTAACACACATACACAGTCACATGTATCATAATTATACACACATATATCTAAAAAATGTGTACATATAAAAATAAAACGTATTTAGAAAGCAAAACACCATTTTACTGCATGTATAGAAATTCACTTTTGTTATGCGTATACCAATTCAATCTCTGATAACAAAGTGCCGTATCGCAATTTATTTTTAATTAAAAAAAAAAAAAAAAAAACTGGATGCACGTTCTTGCATTTGGGAAAGTTATATACTATAAGGAAAGGTGGAGAGTCATATTAGCTGCTGAATATTTTACCTATAAAAAGAAAAGGAAAGGACACTTTGAACGGAGGATATGCAGAGAAAAGAGAAGACAGCGTAGGAGAAAAAAAAAATAAGGAGAAAGAAAATAACGCAGAAAAAAATATACAAAAAAAATAATTTAAAAAGAGAGACAGAAGTATACAATGAGAATGCTTAAGAACAAAACCAAGGCACGAACACTTAAGAATACGAAGGCGTGAAAATAGAAAATTGTAAAGAGAAGAGGCAGAAAACTATCAGATACCTTTAATATATAAACGTGTTTTGTTATTATTATTATTGATTGGATTATTTTAGATAAATTAGAATTTATATACGGTACATAATACATATAGAATAAAACCCATTATTAGATTTTTAGTTTTTCAAGAAATTGGGAAGAAAACAAAATTGTTGTTTCAATTTTGTCTGAATAATTTCAATTAGGTCTGATTAATTTCAATTAACATCATTTTTGGTTAATTTTGATTAGGTCCTAAATTTAAAAAGTTCTTTATTTAATCCAAAACTTAAATTTAAATATTTACACTTTAATTTAGATGTTTATTCAATTTATAAATCAAAGCCAATTAATTTTGTTTTTTATTTAGACAAAATTTATAAAATATTTGCTGTTTTTTCAAAAGGATTAAATTTTTGATTTTTATGAATTTGACTCAAATCTCTAATATATTTGTGAATTACCCTCAATATATATTTTTAGTTTTTATATTTTTCAATTTAATTTACACAGTAACTAAAAATTAGGATAAAATATTTAAGAGGTTTATTTTTTGGGTTAATTAATTAAAAATAAAAATATTAATCAAAATTAATCAAAATAGAAGTAAGACTCTTTTGATTAATAAAAACTTGTTTAAAATTTAATGAAATCGAAATTCAATATTTAAAATGCTTATAACTTTTTTGATTTATTAAATTTTAATTAAAATTTTTTTACTAATTAAATATTTAAAATAAGATAGAATGTTTAAAATATTTTCTTTTATTATTAAATTAATTAAATTTTTTTAACTAAAAATTAAGATGAGACACTCAACACATTCAATATAATTTTTTGCGAGTACTAAATAATGTGGTTTGGCGTACACAAGTACACAGGCATGAAGAAAGGCTTTCAAGTCTTAGACTTATAATAAAATTGATTGACAACGTTGCCAAAGCACATGAAGGTATCTACATTTGGCCGAGTCGGACAGCTAACGATCGTTAAGGAAATGAACATTATTTTAAAAAAATATTTAATTTTAAATTAAATCCACTTTTAAGGCTATGGCGTATGCAAAAATGCACCTAACCAACCGGTTGACCTCTTTTAAACTCTTTTTCATTATAATTTCCAGCTTTCTATTTATTAAAACGAAAGAATAAAAAATTACAATAAAAAGGCAATAGAATTATTGAAAAAAATAGTATGTACGGTGTATGAACATCTACGATAGCATACCCCGATTTCCCATCCAAACAGTATTTAATGGCTGAGCGGCAGCTCGTTTGAAAACAATCGTGTACCGGCTTTGGCTTTCCGATCATCACCCCCCATTGCGGGTCCCCAATCAATCCTTCAACCTGTCGAAACGAGAGTCGGTCTTGTGACATGACAGAGAAAACATAAGCGGTCTGGAAGCAGAGAATTAAAGAGAGGCCAGAAGAGTAGGGGCCACATCAAACACCAGCTATCACAAACGATAGAGAATACCAACCTATAGGGGTACAACGACAAATAGTCCCCTGTGATTTCTAAGTCACCTCATTTATACAGTAAGGATTTAAGATTTTCTTCTCTGCAATGTGCAATTACAATTATACCCTCAGCAACATAATACACTACTATCGGGGGCCAGACAACGTTGAATTGTGGCAGGTATTTTCGCTGCATTAAATTTGCAGTAACAATCCAACTTCAAGTTTCGAAGATCACAATCGAATCAAGAAGATAGCTTCACAACAATCTTTACAAACCATGAAATCGGAACAGAAAAAAAAATCGATTTAGATCTGAAACCAGAGAACTTTGCAAACCCAGAAAACCTAGAATATGAAACCAAAATGGAAGTAAGAACGAAGAGATCAAAAATAGAAAAAATTACACAAAACCTGAATTCAGAGGCAGACGACAAAACGTAGTTCTCTAGCCAGGCGGCAGCACTACTTGCCGCAGACAACAAATCTCGTAAAACCACTCTCTTACTCTTCTCTACAGCCAATGCCAACAAATCCATTCCTCATGGCCCGTCCCTTCTCATGATTAAAATCCCATAAAACTCGAACAACTACAACCACTCTTTTATTACCCAACTCATTTTCTCTTCATCGAAACCAAATTCACCGCCACCACTCTCGCGCTCTTCTCCATCGCTGCCGCCAAAAAATCTCTTCCTTACAGCGCCTCCCTTTTCAAAGGCAAATCCCAAAAGAACTGAAAACAACTACAACAATTGCGAAAAGAGAAAACAAACCCTAGGCAGAATTGTTCTTCCTGTCGAAAACTCGTTGTTGCGAAGATTTCCCTCTCCAACAACAACTGGATCTCAACTTCTCCAAATTCGGATTCTTTCTTGCATGCGCGACTCATGTCTCCACGTGCTCCAGCAGCTCGAGGACGGAGAGCTCGCCTACGCTGTCCATTCTGATCTGATTAAACATGACATCACGTTCCTAACCGGAGAAACCCTGACTCAAAAATAATGCCAACTGGGATTTGGCCTTCAGGCTTCCATGAGAAGCTTAGTGCGATTTTACATATTTACCCTTGATTCATAAGCGTTTCGTGGATAAATTTGGATGACAGTGGATAAATGATGCAACTTAAAAATTATAGGTGTATTTATTACGTAAGAAAACGTAAAGACGTATTTGTAATAAATTCAAATTATACTGGCATTTGTCGTTGCCCAAACAATGTGAATAGAGCGTAACGGGAGAAAACACTGCACGCAATCGGCTGAGGTGTCATAATTGATGAATTTCTAGGCATCTAGACGGCGCCGTATGATTGCAATATGTATAATACCCGCTTAATGCAAGAACCTATCGAGAAAAAGAAAAAGGGACGTTGGGGAAGAGAGAGCGTTAATTGTCAAAGCTACAATACTATGTCGTTTTCATCCTGCTTCTTCTGATTGGAACTGACGTCTGGCTTTTCTTCTTGCGTGTCCTCGGTGTCTGCCTAATGTCTATAGCCTGTGGTTCGTACTGGTAGTATCTTGGATGCAGATGCAAGATGTGTACGATGGATTTGGATGACGTAGTTTCACCCATTCCACGCAAGGAATATTTCCGTTTTACTAATTTGCCCACCGACTTTGCTTATTGTTTAGACACAAAACCCATTTCTCATCCTTCCCCTAGTACGAATTGGCCATTGAAAGAGGGTAAGTAAATTAAATATGTCCGTAGTAATAATCAAGCCAAAAACATTTTGATTAAGGATAGATTTTTCAAATATAGTATCCAATAACATATCTTCAGACTTTAATTAAGTTGTATATAAATTACTTACATTCGAAGTAGGTTAATTACAACTAATAAAAAGAATATTTATAGCATTTTAAAAATATTTTTATCTAACAATCCTCTTAAAATATAATTGAAGGTTATATGAATTTTGCAATAACATAATGTTATCCTAGAATAGGGCTAATATTCTTCAAATTATACAATTAGTTGTGTTTATTTTGTGATATAGCTAGGATTCTTGTTTTTGTTTTTTAACATATAGTTAATTAGATATTATCAAGCATTTCATGTTGGACAGTTCTTCATGCGAAGGCGGTCAACAAACAATTTGATTATTCCATATACAAATGCATCAATTTATCCAAAAATGATGACCCATCAGAAATTCATTGCTTAAAAACAACAAAAGGCACTGATTGATTACTTTACTACGTTAGGAAGTGGTTGTAACTATTGAAGAAAGTTGTTAATTATCTTCCTTTATTATCATAAAAGCATTAATTCTTGTATAGTTTCGTTAGGAGGAAAAAGAAATCTGGAGACGAATCAAATCGCAGATAGTACTACAGTTGAGAACCCACGTGAAGTCTATCTATACGCCTCGGTTAATTTGGTTTTCCCGGCAACAGTCCAGTACAATCCAGACGCCGATAATAGTTACTGTCACAGGGCATGAATTAGTCATGTTTTGCTCATATTTGACTTGACGTCTTTTATCAGATCAAGTGAATATCGACATATGCGAAAATATATATAAGCAATAAATAAAGCGATATTATAAATTTGTTGAAAACGTGCAACAAAATTGCAAGTAAAAAATATATAAGCGCCAAGACATGAGAGCGCACCATATTCAATGAACCCATTGGCAGCTGCATAAAAAAGAATGCGGCGCGAGTCTACTTATGCGCACATCAAGTGGGACAAACGTGTGCGTATCACTATAATGCGAGAGGTGTGAGCGTCATATCGCGCATAGCATATGACCATTAACTCGTGAAAGCGAGTAATGACCTGAGCAAGCTTAGACAAGTACAACGCAAGCAGAGCTTGCGGGACGAAGTATTGTGTAAGAGCTCATGCCCTTGGCGGACTGAGACTCGGTGGCGCAACAGATTATGCTGCTAATGTTCTAAGGGAGCGGGAGTGTTTTAACACTCAGTTCAACCTGTGCATTTAGATTAAATGTATAGGAGTACTTACGGACACGTTACATTCATATCTCTCGTGTATTGATTCATATTGTATTAATTGATGATTGTATGACCTACGGGCATAACTTATAAATGCTTTGTTATTATGATTAATAAAAAGTATTGAGCTTGTTGCCTCTTTATTACAAGTATGTTGTGTTAATTATAATGTTATGTGTACTTGCAACTTACTAACTCGCTATCGCTATAAAACCTCGTTACGCTGCGTGGGGTTGGCTGGTCAAGTTAAAAAACTTGGCACGATCACGTGCTCTTGCGGCATTTTAGAAAAGAGCTCTTGATAAGTTGGTATCAGAGCTGCGCTCAGAGGAATCAAAAAAGCTAGTTGCACACAAATAAGACGACTGAAAACTCACTCAAGGATCCAGTCGGACGCTTGGAAACTATAGTAGGCCCAATAGAGCCAGAGGCCACTCCGTTGGTTGAAGTGGTTGCAATGCAGACAGAAGAAATCAATAACCTCAAACTAGCTTTCACTAGCCTTGTTGAGGAATTCTCCGGAAAGTTGAACGGGATAATGAAGGATGTTGCAGCTATAACAAGGGTCTTAAAGTCAAATATTCAGGATCTTAAAGGGGAGATAGTGTTGATAAAACGTGCAATTCGCAACACTATTATGTCTTCAAAGGAGAAGCTCCTAAAGATCAAGGTATCAGAGCTCAAGGCTCTTATAGGCACGCAAAGTGCCAAAGAGTTAGAGAATTTCTTATGGGATATCGAGCAGTATTTCAAGGCTGCCCATGTGCCAAGAGTAGAACAGATCATCATCGCCAGTATGTACCTCGAAGGGGATGCTAAGCTTTGGTTGCAGAGCAGGCTTCAAGAGAATGTCAATTCGGACCGACCAATTATAGAGACATGGGATTCATTCAAATAGGAATTGTGGAGCTAATTTCTACCTGACAATATAAGCTAGATCGCCAGGGAGAGATTAAAAATGTTAAAGCATACTGAAACCGTGCGGGATTATGTGAAAGAATTCAGTTCCTTGATGTTGGACATCAAGAACATGTCAGATAAATACAAGCTCTTCAACTTCATATCAAGATTGCAATTATGGGCTCAACTAGAGCTTAAAAGACAGGCAGTCAAGGACTTACCTAATGCAATTGTTGCTGCAAAAGACTTGGTCGATTTAAAGTTCAGTACACCATCCCCAACTGAATAAAAGAAATTGGGAAAGGGCAAGAAAGCTGGCTATGCCAAAAGTGAGGGGGAAAAAAGAGGCAGGAACCAGCAAGCCCATCAAGCCAAGAAAGTAAAGCAAAAAACAGACATAGAAAAATATAAGGTGCTTCATTTATGATAGGTCGTACAGGGTAAAAGAGTGCCCGAAACGGGAGAAGCTGCATGCTTTAATAACATAGAAGGAGATGCCAACGTCAGTAAAGCAGACACTCATGAACAATACGCTAGAGCTGCTCAATGTCATGAGAGAGGGAGTGAAGTGTGATGACTCTTTCTAAGGACTCATGTGTACGATAGTTCAGATTAATAGAGTACCAATTTGAGCCATACTCGACACAGGAGTCACGGCTAACTTTTTAGCCCTGTAGGAGATACCACGAATTGGACTAGAAGTTTCAGTAATATAAAAGCAGGTGAAAACTGTAAACTCACCAAGTGTGACAGTCCAAGAGGTGACAACAAGGAGCTTAAGGGTAGGGCCATGAGAGAAGACAATGAATTTTACAATCATATCCCTTGATAACTATGAGTTGATACTCGAAATAGAATTCTTTGTAATAGCAATAATGTATGCAATTTCATATGCAAGGAGCTTATGGATAATGGACCTGGAGGTCCCATTTCTTGTGCCATGCGAGTTCGTGGTACATGAGAGCAGAGCAGAGCCGTCACTCTAATCTACTAACCAGTTTGAGAAAGGGTTGAAGAGGGTGGGAAAGGTAGCGTACAGGTTGAAGCTACCAAAAAGACTGAAGATCCATCCTACAATCCATGTCAGTTTTCTTAAGCCTTATCACGAAAACTTGACAGATTTGGGACGCCAACAAGTCAAGAGAGCTCCATCGGTTATCTGAAAACAGTTTGACAAAGAAATAGAGAAAATTTTTAGTCATCGGGTATTGGGGCAGAGTAAGAGGAACCGAAGAACAGAGTATTTGGTTCAGTGAATGGGCGGGAGTGAAGCGGATGCTAGCTGGAAAAAGGAAGCTGCATTATGGCAATTCGAGAAAGAAGTGAAGACCTACCTAGACTCACAGCTGACGAGGACGTCGGGCTCAACTGGTGGGGGTGGTTTGTCACAGGGCTTGAATTAGCCATGCTTGCTCAGGCTTGGCTTAACACCTTATGCCGGGCCGAGCGGACATGGGCATATGCGAAGGTGCATATGAGCAAGAAGCAAGACGGTGTTGCAAGTTTGCTGGCAACGTACAACGAAGGCGCAGGCAAGAGACAAGCAAGCGCCAGGGCGCAAGAGCGCGCCACCCTCAGTGGGCACAGGCGGCAGCCCGCATGCCAAAAGCGCACAAGGCGCTCCACCCATTGGCGCCCGCATAAGGAAGGATGCAGCGCAGTGCTACTTAGGCATGCATGCAAGTGGGGCAAGCGTGCACGCATCGCTATCGTGCGAGGGTGGGTGCCACGCCGCACATAACGTATGGGCGTTGGCTTGTGAAAGCGAGCGATGACCTGAGCGAGCTTAGGCAAGCACAACGCAAGCAGAGCTTGCAGGGCGAAGCATTGCGTAAGGGCTCATGTCCCCGGCGAGCGAGGACCCGATGGCGCAATGGTTTGTGCTGCTAACGCTCTAAATGAGTGGGGGTACTTTAGTACTCGGTTCAACCTATGCATTTAGATTAAATGTATAAGAGTGCTTACGGGCACGTTGTATTCATATTTCCCATGTATTGATCCATATTGTATTAATTAGTAATTGTATAACTTACAGGCATAACTTATAAATGCTTTATTATTATGATAAATAAAAAGTATTGAGTTTGGTACCTCTTTATTATAAGTATGTTACGTTAATTATAATATTATGTGTGTTTGCAGCTAATTAACTCGCTATCACTATAAAAATCTCGCTACGCTTCGTGAAATTGACTGATCAAGTTAAAAAACTTGGCGTCATCACGCACTTTTACAGGATTTTAGAAAATAGCCTGTGAGAGCACCCATGCATAATAGTGGGATGATCCGGACCTTCTATCTTAGCCCAAGTGCTCGAAATTATTGTGCTTTTTTCAGAACCAATAACCCATTGTTGTCGTTCGTAATGGGCTATTATTATCAACTGTGGGGTCCACATAGTCATAAAACGAGATAACGTCCCACCATCCTCTCAAACACGTGATCCCGTACTATCGGTAGCCGAGGAATATAAATATAAAAAAAGATAATGCCATACGGAAAAACTGACAGGTCCCTATAATTTTATATTTTCATATATAAGACCAAAGTTTCTATATTACTAACAAATAGACCCTATTGAAGCAAAATTTACGCCACGAACTCCGATCACCGTACAATTAAAGCAACCCAGGAAAACTAAAACTAAAGTACAAACATCCATTTCCTTTTCTCATTACAAACTCATCATCCCCGCAAACTATTCAATGAAAAGTTGAGAAAACAAATAGAAAATAGAGGAACAAACAAATACACATTGAAGACTTTTGCTGTTGGCTAATTGGAATTGTCTTTCGCATTGTCTTTGTGTTTTCCCATTCCTTTGATAATTTTGTTGAAAAAATGCTTCAATCCTTTCTTATGAGCCCTCTTGTCAAATTTCTCCCGTCCTTTCTTCTCTATCTCTAATTCTTCTTCCAACTTCAAACACAATTGATTCAACCCATCAGACATAATCAGATAAACTTACTTCTTAATTTCATCAAACACACAAAATAATAAATCATAGGGCCTTAAATTCTAATATTATAATTAAAAATAAGTTTCTAACTTGCAATAAAATTATTTAAGTACCCTTGTCATCCTAAATACCCTTCAGTTAGTATTCAGTTCCACTTCTACTCTAATTGTTATGGTGATATGAGATCATTTTAATAGAAAAGCCAAAAAGTGAGTACCTCTGTGAACAAATAAATAAACTAATGATCTCGTTTGTGAAAATTTAAAAAATCAGATACCTTTATCATCCTTTCCTCTACATGTTCCAGCCTTGCCATGATAGTTCCTTTGACTCCTGTTTCGATGACGACATTATCCATCGGACGGCAATGCTTCTCTAGACTTTTTGGTGAGAAGTCAACGGACGATGCTTGCCCATCACTTGTAGTCCCACTTGATGGTGTGGAAGCCCATGAACTCTCGGGTGACCTGTAGCAGCTTCTAATTTCCGGCAGCTGCCTCAACTGATAAAATTAATTATGTAACACATCATTTCAATTACAGCAGCATTGTAAATTATCAAAATTAAAGATTGAAAATTCCCAACCTCACCTCAGCTGGGTAGTCTGGCCTAAAATTTAGAGATCCAGACTTCATAGTTGGTACACACGAGCGCTTCATCTAAAATCTAATGTCTAATATTAAAAAAATATATCACATCACAATTACTAATTTACCCCTAACTCATGCTTTAAATCGTAGCCTTATATTGGTAATGATAAACAAAATTAATATATTTATGTCCAAAATCGAAACAATAAAATATCCATGTTTTATCTATAACCATATTAAGATAATGATAAAAGGTCAGCGAGGTGTTTGATTACCATAGTAAACAGTAAAGTATTTAATAACTATCGAAAAATGCAATATCTTAATATCATAATGCTAAACAGTCTCTAAATATTAAATTTTAAAAGTAAAATTTTGAAATAGTGCTTATGATGATAGAACATTTTAGCCACGAGCCCGCAGTCATTAGATCAAAACTACTACATATTCCAACAAATTATTTGTATGAATTTAACAGAATTTGAATTTGGTGTAGTTGTTGTATTTGCCAAATGAAAAATAAAATCTTGCACCCACAACATAAAAAAAGAGTCAATAAATGGTAAATTTAAGGTACTTTACTTATCATGTTGTCTAAACGATCAAGTCTAGATAGAACAGGTTCTTCGGTTACTGCCATTGCAAATTCTTTCTTTCGCCGGAAGAAAATCAAGATCAACTGATGCTCTATTCGTCACCTTTCGTTCGATTTTTTTTTTTTTTTGGGTGGGGGTGGGGTGGGCCGACAGGCGAGAGGTCTATTAATAATAGTCGGAGACTGTTGATAAATGAATGGCATGTTTCTACGTGTCGCTATCTCGAGGTTTTGTGGAATGTTCGTACGATACACGTGTCGAGTGATGAAGATGATGATTATAATCAAAGATAAAGATGAGGCGTCGACGCACAGATTGGGTAGACACGTCGTGGGGTACATGCATATGATGTCAATCCAATCCACCACGTGTTTCTGATTTAATATTATAATGGGGGTTTATTTGCTCTTGCAATTTCTAAATCTATAAAATCTTAGGTCAGTCTAAGGATTAAAGATTAATTCATTCATTCATAGTTTATAAACTGATCATAAACCGAAACCAACCGAAATTGAGAAAAATAGGTTCTGTTTAACTTTTATTTTCTCACTTCTACCTACTACTGACGATAAATAAATCGAATGCAAGATTTCTTTCTCACAATGTGGCTTCTTAAACTTTCGAATGAACTATAAATCTTCCGTAAGTTACATTTATTAACTTAAGAATGAACAAATCTTCCAGTTTGTCTGTATAAAGACAAAGCATCACATTCATGAACGGAACAACCAAATATGATCCTTCTAGTTTACATCATTTATCACCTATAAACAAAATCTGCCGCACATGATGAAATCACATACACAAAACAAAGTCCGCTACGGGGAAAAAAATGGGCAAAAACATGCGCTTCAAGTGACTCGGTAAGACCAAAAACAAACTTGCTGTAATCCAATAGTCATTTATCTTAACAGTTGATTCCACATTGCTCAACGTCAGGACCGGTAACTCGGGTAGTAAAGGGATCAATTCGAACCCAGAGCAAAGAGAAAATGGAAGCAAGGAGAACTGACCACACAACCACAATGGTGGGTGTACGATTCTGGCGTCCCATCAAACCTTTGAGGAAGGGATATAGATGCACAATCACCCAAAAGGCGAAGAATAGCTTGCCAAAGAGCGGACCCCATGACTGATAACCACTGTTGATGGCATAAGAGAAACCGGCAACAACACCAACTAAGTTTACGATGAGAAGAGTTGTTGGGGGGATAAGAAGAGTCGTCCATTTGAACATGTAGAGTTCGGCAGAATCTCCATCTTCATCGGATGCCTTGGATGTGACAGTGAAATTGGTATCAATACCAGCAAGTACTTTGAGAAGACCTTGGAAGACAGCAAAAAGATGAGCTGAAACACCACCAATGACCCAAAACTGTTCGTTTCTCCACCATTCATCAATTCCAACACCACTCCACCTCATTTCTAGAATACCAGTGGCGAAAATGGACAAGAAGAGAGAAATAAACCATATACTGGCAACGTTACTGATCTGAAAGATGAGCCAACCAAAGGAAATTTAGGGTATTCGCAATCGCAAGACAAATGAAATTTTCACAAAATTTAAATATGAGATGCAAATTAGATATACAACATACCTGAGGAATGATGAACTTGTTAGTCAGAAGACAAACTGCTGGCAGTGTGCAATACATGAGAAGAGGGATAGCAGTGATTGGATAAATGGTGGTGTTTACATAAGCAAACCTCTCAAGCCATTTCAACCGACCACCATATCCATACCAGATGGGGCAATGCCGACTGAGAAGAATTTCCACAGACCCTAAAGCCCATCGAAGCACTTGGTTTAAACGATCTGAAAGATTAATAGGAGCAGACCCTTTGAAGGCTGGGCGCTGAGGCATGCAGTAAATTGAGCGCCAACCGCGGGCGTGCATCTTGAATCCAGTAAGAATATCTTCTGTAACAGAACCATAAATCCATCCAATCTGCAGAGCAAGACAAAAGATTATGTTTATGTGAGAACCTGAAAGAATAAATTAGTGAATAGTGTTTTTCTTTTTCTCCAATCCATCCAACAATTAATGGACATCATAAGCACATCCGGGCTCAGCAAGTTAATGCAGCCTAACATAAAAACAAATAATACTCAAATAAAATATATTAGCTTTTGTATTTCTTCTATTCTTTATTCTTGACAAGGAAAAGGGTATATTAAAAATTCTGAAAGCAGATGGACAAGTAGGACATCTAATGCACCCATATCCAGCATATGAAACCAAAAATCTAGAAACTGATAATAAAATATCATCTCCAGGGTCATTTCATTTGACTAATTGATATGTTTAGATGAGTCATTTTAAGTTGCCTAAATTCACAAAGTTAAGTTATAACCTTGCGAACTTGACATACACTGGTGCCTGTTACTTGGACAACATACCTCACTTCCCCAATCTGTTTTGTCCTCATACCCACAACTGATAACATGAATGGCCTCTTTAAGAAGCGTTTCTGGTGTTGCAGACTGTGGAACGCCACCATTCTCCATAAGTGTAGAGGCAACAAAAACAGCTGATTGACCAAATCGTTTTTCCAGGCTCATTTGAGACATAAGCAGCGACTTTTCATCATCAAATCCAGCACCTGAGTTTGCAAATGCAGGGAAGATGAGAGCCATACATCTAAAAACATAACAATTTTAACTTTGTGCTTTAATCAATTACTTATGCCCATGCTCTGTTGATTGCCTCTTTTAAAAGCATAGAAGTTTATATCAACCAAGCAGCAGAGAAATTGAAAAACAAGAAATAAAAAATGTACCTTCCACTCCCTCCTCGATATCCTCTAGACTAAATATTGGCACAGTAGGGTCCACATGCTTGCTGGATTTCTTCTTATCTGAGCCCTTTTTACTTGATTTCAAACTCTTCTTTTGTGAACCACCACATAGTGATGATAACAATCCTGCTTTTTTATGCTTGGGTTTAATCGGAGGTTCGTAACCATACAAGGCCGTCCTGTTGAAGACACATCCAGTACCCACATAAACAGGACCTTGAATACCATCTAAACCCCT
>JAWDEX010000012.1:3835332-3857347 GCA_035221805.1 Trichilia hirta
AACCTGCATTTGGTTTTAAACAGGCAACAAAAGGTCAGATAAGGACATAATGAAGAGTAAATCCAATTTACTGTCAAATGCTCACCAGTGCATTCATAGCACCAGCTTTCTTGTGGTGTTGGAATCCTGGTCGTTTTTCACGGGATACATAAACCAATCGTGGCAGCTCATTACCCTCTGCATCCAGCCCTCCACTTTGTCCTAAGAAAACCTGAAAACAACAAATAAATAAAACTTAGTAACACAATGATCCTACCATCACCTCTCAATCAAGCTTCAGTTCCAAATTAGTTGAAGCCTGCCATATAATTCCTTCCACTACATTTCCACCTCATCCATTGATTTAACATCCAATGTGAGAAAACTAACATACTGCCCCAAATGAGTAAAAGTTAAATAGATGACAAATCCAACACAAGGAAGCAGTGTATAATCCCACAAGACAAGAAGAAAAGTTTAAATAGGTAGTTAATGCAAATATCATATAAATAACAAGACCTGAAATGGAATCTAATATGCATCATTAGTTCCATGAGTTCTATGGAAATTTTTATTCCAACAGAAATTATACAACTCCATAAAAAATCATGTTAATGGTAAGCAGATTTACTGTCAAAGTAATGATCTTACCTGGATCATTCCCGGATGATCTCTGGTGTTATTTCCGGGCCATGGGGTACCATCTTGCATTACCCATCCTTCTTCAGGAACCTTTTGTGCCTTTGCAACAAGACCATTGATACGGATTTTAAATTCTTCATACTCTCTCTGCAACACAAGGTCAGATGTAAGGAATATTCAAGGAGGTAAGAATGAAACAGCAGTCATAGTTGCTTGCTAAAACCCTACCTTCATAGCTCTTCGATCTTTGACAAACGATGGTTGGACTTTATCCTTCAAATAGTCAATTTTTTGTGCAAAGTACCATTCTGGAGCCCGAGGCTCAATGCAATACTTCTTGCAAAAGGGTACCCATTTTCTTGCAAATTCTGATGTTTCAGATAGTGCTTCAAATGTCAACATAGCTGCACCATCATCAGACACATAGCAAGAGACTTTGTCAACAGGGTAGTCTACTGAAAGGATGGATAGTACAGTATTGGCTGTGACAAGAGGAGGTTCTTTTAATGGGTCAACAGTACTGACAAAAATGTCAACAGCCGCTAACTGTGATGGCTCCCCTTCATGATCATACCTGCAACTCATGTTCAATTCATATTAAAAACCTAACTAGAAAGAAAAGAACAGAATTAAATTTAACACTCAACAATACACATGACAGGGCAGGAAAGGTAGTACCTCAGAGAAAGCCTGTCAAGATATGTCTCACGATTTACTGGAAACCACTTGGGGAACTGATCCAATATCCAGGATATTGCAAACCAGATCTCACATATCACAGATATTAACCACAAAGCATAGGCATTGGACACAGGATTTGTGATTCGATAGTGAAAGAAAAAACTGAGAATAACAAGCCGCAGGACAATAACCATCCTGTAAGGATTTATCCTAGATGATGGAATGGAAACCTTCCTCGAGAGAGGTTGCCGTGCTTCATCATTCCTGTGACACAAAAGTGATTAGACACAAGATTACTGAACCAGGATTTAGAAATAAATAACAAAAAACACGCTTGACAGGGAAAGCACTGATCAATGGTCATGCCCTATTGACTATCAGCAATAATCATGATGAAACTGTGAAATGTCTTATTCGAACTGTTGTATTCAAGCACTAGATAATAGAATGACAATATATAAAGTTTATTCTTGCAAAGGACTAGCAACAAGTTCAAGAGGGTTGATCAAACTAAATAAAAATAGAAAATTCATAGGATCTGGTCAGGTAGGAACTCACAATAAAGAGTCATCTACAAGCACGTCAGTGCTAGCATCAATGTCCCCACCACCTCTCTCAGAAGTAGCCTGACCAGTGCTCATAGGAACAACATTTGTCTCTTGCTTCACCTTCCAGCCATCAACTCTCTCTTTCCATGCCACATTGCCTAATCCAGGTGATCCAAACTCCCTTACAGGATCCACAACCCTAATATTAGCTGCAAAAGGAATATTTCCAAGGACCCAAAATTAATAGCAGATAAGAACACTGTTAACCTCCAGAAAAAAGTATATATTATTTTAGAAAGGATGGACATACTCAATCGATTGATATCACCTGAGTAGGAGAGATTGTGGATACGCTTGCCAGTTCCAACTCCAGGAGATGCCATGGAGAGATGTTCAGGTGATGCTGCAGACAATTCTCCAGAGACCTAGAAGATAGGAATGGCCAAAAAATTAATTAAACTTCAACTTATCAGCTTAAAAAGATTCACAACATGCCAAAGCTTATTGATATACATCCTGTCCGCTAGTGAGCCGAGGAATATGGTTATGAGAAACCTCATGGTCGTATTTTGGAGCTCCAACATCCTCCCCTTGTCCATATCTCATATGCCAGCTCAACATGCGTTCTGAAATTTTTTGCTTCTGGTTTTGATTTTCCAAAGGGTAATTGAAATCAGTTGTACCATCATCAGCATCACCATCCTCCTCTCGGTCCCCTGGAATAGCAGGGCTACCTGGCGGTGCCAGACAATGAGTAAAAAATGTGATCTAGTAAGAATTTGGTACCAAGTGTTACCAGACAATCAATAAGCCAAAATTGTAATTTAGTGGCAGAAAGCCCAGTAGCATTTACAATCTATGATGGCAAGAAAGTTTGTTCAACTTGACATACTATGTCTGGCACTCATTTTTTTCAATTCATGCTAGTTATTTAAGGCAGCATCCACTGTATTCTCAGTTTAGTGGTACAATTTTTTTAACAAACCTTTGTGTCTTCTGTATCTAGTTTTGCATTGAGGACAAGACTGATTGCCATCCTTCCTCTCGTACTCATAGCAGGGTCTGCAGACAGGAAATGCACACACATTGCATGCAACAAATGGATCACCATCCACTGTTTTGCCAACACTATCACCGCAGATCTGACAGACTTGCCCACCCAAGTTCTTCATGGATTTAACCTGAGAAACGATAATCGTTAAAACTCATTCAACTCAAAGACCTGAAATAACAATGCTTCTTAATTCAGCATCGCATACTGAAAATTCTATAACAAGTCAAACGCACCTAACTCCATATACAATTCAAATCACCAAAAAGGTCAGAAATTCAGGCATTGAATACATTTAATAATCCACTAGGTGGCTGGAGACAATAAATGAAACCCATTAAATTTAGGGAATTTTATGAAAATAACATTTTTTATCCTATTTTCAAAATTGATCACTGTTGAAAAAACTTTTTGAACTAAACCAAACATTTATCATTTGGTGATAATGCCCTGTGAGAAACTAAAACAGAAACTCTCAAGTACATCTCTTCACTTTCTCAAGCTTTCGTCACTTTCAAACTTTTTACTTACAAAGTGGATCTTCAGGTATATAGGCATGGTTTATGCCATGATCAGTATAGGTGTTCTTGGATTTCTTGTTTGGGCTCATCATATGTTTACTGTTCTCGTTTGTGACAACCATATGGTTTGTGGTTGACCCAGCATAGTGAAATCGAAAGTGGATTCATTCACTTTCGAATAAAAGTGAATAAGATTTGAAAGTGAATGTGAAGTGGACCATTTGAATGAAAGTGGATTCAATCAAATAGATCCAGTTTTGAATTATCCACCAGAGATGCGCTAACCGAGACGTATTAACTGAAATATCTCCACTTTCAAACTTTCAAATTGAAAAGTTCAAAAGTGAAAAGATGAAAGTTCCAAAGTGAGACTGAGTATTTCAGTTTTTCACAGGGCATTATCATCAAAACAATTGATGTTTGGTTTAGTTTGAAAAAATTTTTCAATTGTGATCAATTTTAAAAGTAAGATAAAAAACATGGTCACTTTCGTAAATTTTCCTTAAAAGAAAACAAAACAAAACATAAAATAACACTCACTGTGATTTGGAAACCAAGACCCTAACTCTCAGCCTAGAGCAACTATTAACTTATAGGAGATATTGAGATGCTCACTTCACACTATAGAAACCAAAACAATATAAAAGCTGTCTTCAAGACTGTTATCTCATTTTCCCCCTTTTTTTTCCTTCAATTTTCCAATGGAAACTAATAAACTCAGTAAAAAAAAAAAAATAGATAAATAAATAAGAAATTATTTTTGTTCTTACCCCAGTTTCTCCTTCTGATTCCATAATTCCTTCCTTCTATCTGTACAAATTTGAGTAATAAATATATAATTTTGGTCCTGTTTCAACGGGATATTGCATCCCTGGTAGTTGAACCAATATAAAAGCTCTTCTCCCTCTCACGAATTGTTCCAGTGAAAGCTCAGATCTGCAAACGTGAGCGAGGATCAGATCGTCTGCTTCAATAATCACTCTCTGTTAACCTGAATTAGATTACTTTTCACTAAATAAAATGAAAAATTAAAAATGTAGCAAACAAGAACACCACAGATTTCAGTTTACTCTGCAACAAACAGAGCGGGCGAAGTTCAGTAAAAAATCAACGCAAATGAGACCTTGAATAAAAAATACTAACATAATAAAAAGGAAAACTAAACTACTAAAAACTACTAAACGGATCTTTCCTATCTTTCCTCCATTTTCCCGGGAACCAAATAGCACATTAACAAAGTCGATTCAAAATCACTCCGATTTAATAAATTTAAATCGCAAAAAGAATAAATGAATAAATAAATTCCTCGACAAAATGAAAATCAGATATTACTCAAACAGTCATCACAATATCCACTGTAAAACAAAGTTTCTTATGCAGACCTCGAAATCGGAGATCGGTGAACTAGACTGACCAAATTGGCCGCAGTAGACAAGCAATGCAAAGCAACAGCTAGTTCCTCCCTACAAAAATGTTTATATGTTAATTCTTGTTTTTGCATTTTTAATAATAAAAAAAATCACTTTAATTAGCTGTATTCTAAAGAGGGATGATTTGAAAGAAATGAAAACGACACATCAACTATAGAAGAACTATCTCTCAAATAAAAACTCCATCACCGACAGTGTCACTGTGAAATGAGGGGAAGACTCATCATTTCTTCCGTTATTTTATTTCCGTTGTAATTTTTGTCCAGTCATCTTTTTCTTTTTCTTTTTTTCCGATTCATTTTATTTTATTTTTCCGGATTAGATAACCTTTGCGTATATATGAACAGCAGTCTTTAGGCGAATCTGTCGATACTTTCCAGCCTAGTACCTTGGTCATGGATGATTTTGACTGTTTTTACTTTGGCCATTGATAATAGGCCACGTTGGCTAAGGACAATGGTTCTGTGTCAGGTTACCACTTTGAACCGGTTTATCTACTTCGCACGGTAAAATAGGGAGCACTTCTTCTCCAAAGTTTTCGGGGTTCACCGTTCGCGGATTTCGTCCGAGGCAAATTTATCGAGGTTCTGTTTAAAGTCCTTCTTTTTTCTTCTAAAAAAATTAAAAAAATCTTTCCTTTTAAAATATATATTTAATTAATATTTAAAATTATTAATTAAATAAATTTAAAAATCAATATTTTGTGTTATTGCTCCGACGTTGCTGTTGTTGGAATCCAGTTATCAGTGACATACAACAACGTAATTGCTATTATTAAATTTTAAATTTTTTGATTTATACAAGTGTGGAGTCGATGACAATAAAATAGGGATGACCAAGGTTCATGCGGCGTCTAAAATGACGATCACTATAAAATCGTCGTCAAACATTAATCAGTTATTTTGCATTGTTGCTACCATTAGGTCGATCAATGACTAAAATTATTCTAGTAACGATGTCAAACCACAACTCACTGCTACTAAACGGTGATATTGTAGTAACTGTCAACTTTTAGTGATACACGAGTTCCTATCATAATCTTTTGGTCGCCGTCAACCCTAATGTTATGTATATCAAAAAATTTAAAGTCTAATAATATTGGTCGTGTTATTATAAGTCGCCGATAGCCCTTTTTGTCAAAATAGTTAAATACAATAAGTAAAATTAATGATGTATTTAATCAATAAATATAATAAAAATAATAAATATTGACTATAGTTTATGTAATATATTTTTAAATAAAATTAATAATATGTATGATCAATAAATATAATAAATTTAATAAATATTTGACTACGTAAATATTAATTTATGTACATATTTATTTTAATTATTATACTCTTAAAATATACTTTAAATTATTTTTTATTAAATATATTTATAAAATTATTTTAAAAATAATTATGTCATAATTTAATTTTACCAAATCCATCACAAATTTATTTCGAAAATAGATTATCTAAAATATCTAATTTAATTTGTAACGACCACAATTACAGGACAATTTATAGGGGTAATTTGGTATTTGTGGTCATTAATATCGCACAGAATTGTAAATTTACTGGACTTTCAACTGTAGACAGATTCTCCTCTGACCGTGCTCGAACTTTAAACTTAATCTTTGTGCAATTTCTATCAATCAATTGATCGAACAGTTTGTCGGCGTTGTATTCAGAGCATTCAACCATGGCCTCTCTTGGCTCTCTCTCAAGTCCAAAATCTTCGATAGAGAAGAGAGAAAACAGTACGATTAAATTATTCTTTCTTAATAATACTATTTATATCTATTTATTTAAACTGAATTTGAATCCGTCCAGGCAGTACCGAGCTCATATTCGAGGACTCAACGCGTCCGATCGCCACAAAAAATTCCTAAATGATTACGGTACGATAAAAATTTACATTATATTTTTTTCAATCAAGAAATATTAGACGCTTTTGTGTATCTACGGATAACGTATAGTTGAGGAAACATTTGTAAGGTGAAATGGGTCATTGGATGATTCGTGAACATTTAATTTTGGTTCTTATTGCCGCAAAATTGGGACATAAAGAATGTTGCGAATGGTGAGCATTTTATTTGCTGATTCTTGATGTCCTAAATGAAAAGGCTGACGAACAATCTCCTCCGTCAAGCAAGGAAGGAGGCTACAGTTGTCCTGACATTTTATTTTCATTATCAATAAAATCATCATTGCTGTACAAGTGAACTTTTGTTGCTTGTAATATGCAAATATTTGTTGGAAATCTTTTGGGAATATCATGTTTTTTAGGATCCCGATGTTATCTAACGGAAAATTTTGGTTTTCTTGTAGTTGTTTAGAGTGCTTGTTACAAATTAATTTTTTCAGGATGCTAATTCTTCTCCCTTTTAGTGAACTAGGATGCAAAAGATGGGGGTGTTTTAACAAAATTGAATGTTAACTTTAGTTAGGAGGAGAATTTTGTTGTCAAGACCACGTCGTCTTATTTTGCGGTTACAGTAATTCTTTTGAAAATTTTCGGTTCGCCTTCATTTTGCAGTGTCCTTCTATGGGAAAGAAACATCTACAAATCTAAAGCTGTCTGTTAAAACTGATCAAAACACTTGAAGAGAAGGATATCGGTATGTTATCATAGTAGAATTCTAAGAGTCATTGGTCATGCACTTACATCAGTTAGGTACATTTATCCAAATAAATGTGTTTTCTCTTCACATCCTATGCAAAGGTGGTTCCAGGTTATATAGAAACAACTAAATGTTGGAAATAGATTTTTTTTTCCGCATATTCTAGGAAAGGGGAAAACTCACAGGCAAGAAAAAGCGGGACAAAAGTAAAGTTTGAAAAGTTCTTTGCAATTTGCTTCATGCTTATATTTATACTTCTTTTTTTCTCTGATTGAATAAGAAACAAAGTTCTACAAAGTCTTCAACTCTTCAAAAGTGTTAAATCATGCTAAATTATACAGTTTCATTGTTGAAGTAGAGTCTCTCATGCTACTATAACTTGAGTTTGAGTTTTGATTTGCAATTTGTATGTTGCGTGCCCAAGGATTGTTTCATTTGTAACAACGTAATCTATAGCTAACTCTGATATTTTATTTATTGGTTTGTTTCTAATTGTAGAATCATTTTTTTAGTTGATATTTATTCTCATCTGTGCTTGTCTGATCTTTTATTACGCGATTTCCCTTCTAGAAGAATCATCAAAATTCTCCTAGAACCAGTTAATGGTAATCAAAATTGTGCTGCTATATGAAACCATGCAATTTCACACTTGGTTCATCTCTCTATGCACTGGTTAATAGTAGATTAAATAGACTACATTCTTTTTATTAGTTTACTAATGCTCTTAATTATGGAAGGACTTCTTAATATATTTAGGGTATGTTCGGCGTTGAGGTGTTGTGGCTTTGAAGCCAAAGCATTGTGGGATGGAGTCACTTGATCCTAAATATTAGTAGAAAATGTGTGTGGCCTCACTAAAAGTACCAATTACCTTTTTGGTTTTGCTTTTAAAGTGGAAGGCAACAATGTCAAGCATACCTTAATATGTTTCACAATTCTCTTCCCTTGGGATTTTACTTTATTTGTGTTTATTTTTTTAAGGTTCATACGTTCTGAAGAAGATGATAAGGATTCATCATGGGAGCAAAGGCTAGTGAAGCGCTATTATGACAAGCTCTTTAAAGAGTATCCTTTGTAAATTGATGCTGTTTGCATTTGTCAATTGTTAAATAGTTGGAATATCTGTTGGTTGGTTGAGTACTGCTTAATATTATTCTGAGAATAGTGATCAAAATATTCTGGTAAATGTAGTTACTGGAACAGACCACATTATAGCAATTGTACATTTTTCTAATACTCTCGTCATGAGTTGTTGACAAGATTTCCTTTTTCTCTTTTATTCTTTAACATTTTCTATTTTTATGTAAATTTTGAATTATAATTTTTAGTTTCTGTAATGTATTGCATATATGTAACAGGACACACTGCATCGAGGCAATAGAACCTGCTGGCATATCTCTTCATCTATGAAGCCTAGATTAGCATTACCATATTGTTTTTCCATAGTGATACAAACTCTTGTAACACTTTCAAAACCAGTCAACAGAACGAGAGAGATGATGCAAGTAATGTAATAGTAAAACAAAAACAGAAAAAAACAATCTTTTTACCAAGAATAACTGCACCATGTTTGCTTTCCTGACTTCTAACTGCTCTTATGTCATATTGATTTGGTTCAATCCGTTGGTTAATTTACAATGCCTGTGCAATGCATTTATATAACCAGTTTTTTAGTTCCTTGTTTCTTGCCTTAAACTTATTCAAGATACGTTATAGCTGACATGTCACATTACAAGATTGGCAAGGTGTATAGATGATATAAGCTTCTCTTTTTTTGCTTCATGAACCTGTCACTCTGGTGCTCATGCTAATCTCTTAATCTCAATGTTAATAGTGGAAACATTTCTTTTATTCAATGTTCCATCATAGTAGGAAGTATATTTTGGTCAACTGTAATGCTCACGACTGCAGTATATTTGCATATGCCTACATAGCCTAATTCTGTGCTTGGATATTTCCACAGTGAAGTTCTTTTTTTTTATCCTTGTCAATATTCCTTGTTATCAGTGTCTCTCTCTCTGATTGTAGCTTGTTATTCCTGAAGTTTTGGTGTATCTCTATGTAAATGATTTTTCTCTGATTTTCTAATTTTTTACTTGTAGATTGGTTTGAGATGGAGGACGGAGAAGGAAGTTGTATCAGGGAAAGGTAATCTTTTTCTCTTCATTAACTTTTTTCAGTAAAGTCATGTTATAATTGCTTATTGCTGTTCTCTTTGTTTGGAAAAAGGAACATAAATTTTTGTTGTGAATTATTTTGTTGGTTACCTTGTTGTGTGGTATAGAAACCTCATTTACCTCACCCTTGCACTCCTCATCTCATCATTTGAGCGGTGCACTGAAATGTTCAATTCTTGTAATATATGTTGTACCATTTTTATCTGTAGCGGCTTCAAAGTTAAGCCTCATCGTTAGCAATGTTGTTGAGAGTCTAAATTTACAGATTATCCATTTTTGTCAGGGCAATTCATATGTGGTAACAATCATTGTGACGCAAAGGGTGGCCTAGCAAGCTATGAGGCAAGTCGTTGTCACAGATTGGATCTTGGCTAAACTTTCATCTCTGAACCTTATACGGATTATCAACTGATAATTAGTGATCTGTCTTTATGAGTTACACAGTTCTTACTATTCAAAACAATCGATTTTTTAATTAGTTGAGCATGGATGGAAAAATTATATATTTTAGGCTGAAAATACTGGCCATGGATCTTGAGTCCCGACATACTGTGATTTTGGTCTTCCCTGGAATGATTTTTAGTTTTAACTTGAAACTAAACCTACTGGATTGACACATCTGACCTACATTCTCTCCGGTTTGTAATGGTTTCTCTATTACAATTGGTCATCGCAAAGATCTTCTATGCTAGAAACTCTTGTTACTAAATTATTTGCTCATTTAACAATTCTAGGTGAACTTCTTCTATGCTGAAGCTGGAGAAAACAAACAAGCATTTGTGAAATTGTTAACTTGTGAGAGGTTAGTGGGTGGTGAAAAACTATGTTGTTTTATGTGTTCTCAACTCTGATGTCTTTCTGACTGCGTTTTTCTTCTTCTTGGACATTTGCAAATAGATGTGCAGAGAAGCTTCATTACAAAAGACAGAAAGAAAAAGAGCGACTACAAAGAGGAGAGAAAGTGGAGTATAAGAGGAAGAGTTGCTAATTACAGTGCAGTCTTTTTGTTATTTCGAAACCTAACATCTACATAGTTCTTACTGTTTAGTCGCGTACTGATCATCTACTTTCAGGTATCAGTCTAGAAGTGAGCATAATACTGATGAGCAATATGAGGATGACGTGGAGAGGAGAAGTTCAGAAAGAAGAGAGGAAAAAGAGAACAAAAGGAAGAGTTGCTAACTTGCGTCCAAGGACTTTTACTTTGGAACTGATTATCTACTGATGAAAGCATGGATGTTTTTATTGGTTTGATCTTTTGGAATTGACTTATCTTCTTCAGAGAACAATTGTGGAGTGATGACGATACGCACGATAAGTATGAGAGAAAAGATATGACAAGAAGAGAAAAGGAAGAGTGTGAAAGGAATAGGTTATAATCTGTATTCACTGTGTTTCTTTTCTTGGTAACTTATTGTCTACTAGTCAAATTATGGGGCTTTGATCTTTTACTATTTAGAAACTAACTTCCAGTATACTTTAAGAGACGGATCAGGCAATGACAGTGACTATGCGAGTAGCATAGAGAAGAGAAAAGGTTTGGAGTTGCTACTGTTAATTATCTCTTGATGTTGTGAAATAATCATAAGTTCTGGTAGTTTATCTACTTGAAAGAAAGCTGTATACTCTTGCCTGTGGCAATCATTCTCTTCTTGCGTCGTAATTTTCAATCATCAATGATGAACTTGACAGGCATTTCGCAGGAAGACTGGGTTTGAGTTCAACGGGCAATGATAACGGCGACAACTTTGACAAATTTCTGGAGGGAATGTTACCCTGATAGTAGCCAAATTTCAGTTTCAGTTTCTGGAAGTATTGTGGGTTGGACAAATTGCTGTCCTGCGAAGCTGAATTCAACCAAGAAATCAAACTTCTTCGGTGCAGCATAACTTGTGAATTTCATCAAAAGATCCAGTCTACCAATGTTTTAAGATGGCAGCAAGAAAAAGGAGTGCATGTAATCTTGCAATGTCGGTTGTAAAGGATGGTGAAAAGAATTTGAGAAATTTACAAGGAAATTTAAGAAAGTAACCAAAAAGAAAAGCAAAACAAAGAAAATTGGTTGGTATATTTATTTTTGTTTTAATATCCTGGGATGCAAGGCCGTGCTCTGTTGACCTTCATGCGTTGGATGTGTAACCCAATGGATGGTTGCTGGACCGCAGCGTTGTTGGGCCAACAACAATATATCTATGCAGCAAAATTTCCCTTACGTAGTTGAAATATTATTTCTAGTCTTCATGAAAGAGTGACTTTTCAAACTACCCCCAGATCAGTAATCACATCATTCCTCTTCCACTTTTTCCGTTAGCTAAAATACTGTGTCCCGAGTTTCCATTTTACTCTTCGTTATTTCTGAGAATCTAATATCCAAGTACAAGACATTCTTCCTTCTTTTATACATCTTCCATTCTGTACCTCTATATTTGGTCGGAGTCAGAAAAACTTTTGTGCTTCCTAATCTGAAAAATATATAAAAAAATAAAAAATTAAATTCCTTTTTTTTTTTTTTTTTTTTTTACCTTGCTGCCAACGCTGACTGGGGGAGAGACAACATACAAGTATTTTGAAACTCTGTCCGTCTAGCCGTTATGAGGTGCATGGTCCTTCCTTTGTTTTCCACGCGTCTCCTTTACGCGTTTGAGCTCGGGTTGCCAGGCTGTCTACACGTGCCTTGAAGCGCAGTAATTTAAAATCCTCTCACAAATGGGACCACAAATCTTTCTCGTCGAACATCGGGGATATCATTCCGTCAAACCATAGAAAAAGTGAAAAAAAAAAATTGGATCTATCAAATGTTTTCATGTCCTTTTAACATAAGGCTTATTAGCAGTTTATAAAGGTTTGAGATTTTTGGGAATTTGGGTGTTTGTTTATATCGCATATTTAAGAAGATTTGAGATTTTTAAGCTTTCTTTTGTGTTTGATTAATAATACCTTGCGATTTTAAGATAAAAATAAAATGAAAATCAGTTCGTGTGTGTGTGTGTGTGTGTGTGTGTGTGTATTAGACTTATTTGATAACTACTATAACCAAAATTTTAAATGGCTTAAACTAATTATATTACTCATATTTTTATTTAAAAAATTTTGTTATAAAAATATATATGAAAAATAATTTTAAATAATATAAATATTATATAATTATAAAAAATTAATTAAATTACTTTAAATTAAATTTAAGACTTTATTGTATATTATTTTATAATAAAAAATAAAATAGTAAAAACTTTCCGATGACATTATAGTATCAAGATTTAAGTTGTGATAGACTTTTTTATTTTTATATTATGTTTAAGATGCGGTGAATGAGGGTGCGTGAGAGAAAAAAAAAAAGTGATCTTAAAATTTTATCGTTAACTAAAACATTTTAATTATTATTTTTATAAATAAAAAGTAAAAATATAACAATTTTTAAATATAATCCACTATAACTGGAGAGATCAAATTATTTAGAACAAACCTGTTTTGGAAAACTTTCAATCCAAGTAGCACCAGTGTACTTTTGGCTGCTACCTAGGATCGGGACAGACAACTATGTCGTCATAAAACGGAACGTTAGACGTTGGTACATTTACGCCGTTACCTTAGTTTTCCGCACCCGACCAACTAAAACCGAAGGTTGACCAGTTGAGAATCATGAATCCTAACGACGTGGCAAACTCAAAACACGTGGACCCCACCTATGTCACTGTGATCATGACACGTCGTGGTTTGTGCACATGTGTCAATGTTTCCATTTTCAAAATTCGTTTCTTTTTTACTAAAATAAAATAAAATTGCAGTTGTTTTTTTCAAAGAAATAATAGTTTCTAAGGGTAAGAGTGGGGTAAAACATCTCAACTTCTCCCATGGTTCCTGTCCAAGTACTAAATTGCCCCTGTTTCTACTTTTTCTTTCTTTTTCTGCCCTTCCCGTGAAAATTATAAAATTATTCACAATACAAATTAATTACAAAAGTAATTAGCAAGAAACCTCATTACAATAATTTACTTTTTGAAAATTATTCCATGACTTTGAGAATTAAATAACAAGATCTTATATTTATAAATGACAATGTGATATCATATTTTTTTTAATAAATATGAAACATGTTAATAAAAATTATATACTTAGTCAACAGTGAAAAAAGTTAACAATTGATAAGGATTATTGTTAATTTAACCAATACTTTTATTTTATTCAATTGTGTTTTTTTTAAGGTGCTAATAGATTAAATTAATAATTTTTTAAATTATTATTAGGTATAAAAGTTCATATGCAATTTTATTTCTATCAACCAATACAATAATATTATATTATTACATAAATTCTTTATTTTTGAATGAATAAAAAATTATACAAGCATAAATTTTCATAAATAAAATTTATATTTGTGAAGTAATATCATTTTTAATTAAAAAAAAAAAAGAAGAAGAAGATTGATGTGAAACTTTTCTAACCCTTATAAAACAATAATATTCAAGAAACACAAGAAAAGAAAATGGTTATTTAATGGATTAAAAAAATTTTTGGTGAAGAAAAGTGTTTTTGTTTTCATGAATGTTTTTTGCAAGCAACCAAATTCAATAGACTAGAGTTGAAGTTGTTTTGTTTGGTTAGTGAATAGAGTGATGATGGTTCCTCCACCACCAAGAATTCATAATTTTATTAGTCAATCATTAAAATTGTTGCTCAAGCATACTTTAAAGATAAACAAAGTCTCCACAACTGTTGGAAGAAAATGATTTCATATGGTAGAAAAATAGTCTATGAAATACAAGAAACGAGGAACAACGTTTCATGTTACACAAGCATGAAAAAATATATATATACATATAAAAAATATTAAAATATTATGACGACGTGCATTATATTTTTGTTAAAATAAAAAAAGTCATGCGAATAAAATATAAAACATATAATAATAATAATTTAATATTATTATATTAATTTATATAAATAATATTTGTATAAAAGTTTTATTACTTTATTTTTATAAACGAAGTGATACGCACATATATATTTTATATAGTTAATTTATTTTCATAAATAATTTTTTTATAAATTATTGCTTACAAATTAATTTTATATAATATTATTTATGATATTATTTTTTTTAAATTGTATTTTGTATTACATTTTAAAAATAAACTCGTATTCGTTAATAAGAAAGCAACTACTATTAAGGGTATTTTCGTCATTCAACCCATTGCCCTCAAATTTATCATGTTCTTACTTTGAACTGACACGGAAAAGGACCTTTGCGTGAGCCACAAATTGATAAAAGAATAAATAAAAATTAAAATATTATTATGTATTTTACTTGTAAAATAGAATTCCAAAAATTCTTTGATATATATTCTCAATTTCTCCATCCAAAAATTGTCACAGTGTATTGTGTTGCGTGTTTCTCCTTAGGTTGCAGAGGTATGGAGGAAACGTAATGAGTCGAAGTCGATGACTTTCTTTTAGACTCTCGAATTCTCTGCTTTGCATCTTACAATAAGTCTTTTCTCTTTCGAATTTTGATTGAAAGTCGAATTATTGATGAACTTTTGAATATTGTTTTGGTTTATGAAGTTTCCTTAATCTAGGGTTTGGATCGACCTGCTTCGAAAACGTTTATTATTTTAATTTGTAGTGAAAAGAGTGGAGGTAGTGGAAACTGGAGTGGAATTATGGATGCCCAGATGGGAATTTTGGCTACTCTTGTTTGAAAGTTGGATCTTTTTGTTTTATTTTTTGGCATAGGATTGTACAAAGTTTTGATTTTAAATTATTTTTGTTGATTTTTTAGTAATTCGATGGAATTTCTGAGTTTAGTTTCTGTTTTGAAGCTAATTATGATTTTTAGTTCTTATTGGTTGACTACTCAAAGAATGCATTTAAACAGAGGAAATTACTTATGTTGTTTAATCTAATAGATAGATATTTAATTTTTTATTTATAATTCATATTGATGAGCTTGCATGTGGCCATTTGCATGCGTTCAAAGTTATTTGCTTATGTACAGTTTAGGCCTTTGTGTGGTATGTTATCAGATGGCTAACGACTTTTCTTTTTGTCCTTTTAATTTCAATTTTTATTTTGTTCTCTCTTATTGTGGATTTTCAATTTTGTTTTGGTCAATTAGGTTGTGAATGATGCCAACAAAACCTAATGAAGATAGAAGGTTGGATCATAGTGCTCAAAGTGTGTTGCAATCGACCATCTATTCCCAGCCTTGGTGGAGTGCAAATGGGAGAGGCACCGGCCTAACTGAACTCACTCCTCAATCCTCGAAGGAACAACCAAATGGTTCGTCAGAAAATGGAGCTACTCATTCACAAGGTAATAATTGCTTGGACGGTTGATGCTAAGCTGAATAAAGAATTCTGATTGCTGTTGTTTCTCAATATGCTTGTTATTCACACTCTCATATATTTACAATCGAAACAAGCAACTACATATTTTTGAATTCTAGGGACCACTTATTTATTAATCCTTGATAACTTTGCAAGAATGAAGAACATAATTCATTTCTGTCATTGAAATATTGATAATCTTATTGTTTATTGTCAAAAGAGATGAAAACATTTTTTAGTTTTTTTTATTATCATTCTTGTATTTTTATGGAGTAATATTGATGTTTTCATCTGTTTCATCAAGGTTGACCAAACTCAAGCTTAACCATGTTGTATTCTACTTTTTGGGGTCAGCTATTGCAAACTGCAGTACCATTCTTTTTACTTTTCGAAGTTGACTGAATTGAAGTCTTATTTGTGAAAATGAGAGGATTTTAGCTTAGAAGATGTACCTTTTCTTGCAATATGGAGAATAAATGAGAAAAGCAAACCTTTAATTGATTAATTTAAGGGAAAATTCACTAACTTGCTGAGTTCTGTTTAGGATAATTTATGATGCTCTCTTTTACTGGCTTCCTTGTATGGCCTAGATTGGCCTATAGCTTTGCGAGTGGGAGTTTACTGATTGTGAAGAACCAACTCCAAATAGCATTTGGTATTTCTTCAGTAATAATTACCTCGTGCAATGGGCAAATCTTTATATTTGATGTGATTCTTATTAGCCTGGAATAATGTTGATGGAAGCTTTCTTTTCAAAATAGACGGGAACAATGGAATTGAACAAGCAAGGCTCAAGCATATTCCATCGGCAACAGTAACATTTGGCGATCACCTTGAACAAAATTCTCAAATGGAGCTTGTGGGTCACTCAATTGTAAGATTTTTCTTCTCTCTTCTTCCCGCCACACACAGATGAATGCAAATGGTTGGAACACCCCTTATAGGCATAGCAGATATAGGCTCCATTTGGTATTATGTTGTGGTAGGCTTTAAGTCAAAACTGCCATGAGATAAAAGTTTTAGTCATAAAATATTAATGTATAAAAGAGAGAGCCACTAAAAGTTGTTATTAACAAATATTTTTTAGATTTGCTTTTAAAGCATTGTACAAGCACTACAATCTCAAACAAAGCGTAATTCCATGGGACTTTGTCTTGTTCTAGCAAACAGTGACAATTGTTATTGCTATACAATTTTCAGGTTTTGACATCATATCCATTTTCAGATCCACAGCATGGTGGAGTAATGACTCCTTATGGACCACAAGCTATGGTATGCGTTATACAATCTGCAGTCTATTCTGTATGTGATAAATATGTAAGAGAAAAGGCAGTTGTATCTTTACTTTAACTGGAGTTTCATTTAGTTATATTTGTCTATGTGCTTGGATTACAAAATTTGTTTGGTGTTGGGTCATCTGCTAATTGAATGACTCGGGACTTGAAGACTTGGTGATAACTTGGTTGATGTAAGATACCTCCTCAGTTATATGGAATGCCTGATGTCAAATTGGAGTTTCATTTAGCTATTTTTGTCACTATTATATTATGTGCTTGGTTTGTATGCCTATTTTAAAATTTGTTTGGTGTTGGGTCATCTGCTAATTGAATGATTGTGGGACTTGAAGACTCTATGATAACTTGGTTCATGTCAGATACCTCCCCAGTTGTATGGAATGCCTCATGCGAGAATGCCTTTACCCCTTGAAATGGAAGAGGAGCCTGTTTATGTGAATGCAAAGCAGTATCATGGCATTTTAAGGCGAAGGCAGTCGCGTGCTAAGGCTGAGCTTGAAAAGAAAGTGATAAAAGTGAGGAAGGTATGATTTTTATGCATGACCTTTATAATCTTCTGAAAGAGTAATGACTTCCTAATCAACATTTATCATGGTCTTTATATTTCTTTTGCATTCCCTACAGCCATATCTCCATGAGTCCAGACACCAACATGCAATGAGAAGAGCTAGGGGCTGTGGAGGTCGTTTTCTTAATACTAAAAATCTCGATACCAATGTTGCAAATGCCACAGAAAAAGGTATGAATGGTGGTGCAAACACCTCAAAGGAGTCTGCCAACTTATCTGGCTCTGCACACTCATCTACCAATGGTACTGGAAATATTCATTCATCCATTGTTCAGCAAGAAGGGTCAATGAATGAGAACATGCACGGGATACACACTTTCTCTAATGGCAGCAGTAATGGCCAGAGTCTTTTATCAATGTACAATTCATCATCTACTGGTAGCATGGAGGGGAACTTCTTGGGTCGTCAGAGGGGAAGCATGCAGGGGAATGGGGCATCACGAGGGGCCCTTCCTGTTAAGTGAAATTCTTCAACAATGGAAGGGCGCTCTAGCTTTGCTTTTGATGGTTTGCTCTTGTCAATTCTGATATTTATATAGTTTTATTTACCAGATTAATCTATAATCAGATTCTTTCTTTGAGCAGGCAAAGCTACAGTTATGTGCACCTTCCACCTTGGAATGGGGAAGCCTTCACTAGTGTATTGGTCCTCAGGCAATTCATTCTTGGCTTTGCAAATTTGTGGTGGTACGGATAACGGGACGAGGAAGATGAACTTTTGGTTGAAGATTCGTGACTCTCGTTTTTCTGCTCCTTTTTTTCTCGTCCATTCACCTCTTTTGTATAAAGAATAGCGATTGTTATGTATCCTATCAAGTAAAGTAGGAAGTTGTAATGGGATTGAGACGTCAGTGCACCGTACGCTATTGAGTAGAGTAGGAATTTGTGAATCTGTAATGTTTCTAAACAAAATAACATTTGTTTTATGTCATAATAAATAATGTAAAAAGCTCGTTCTATCTCCTTGGCCCTCGTTTTTTATAAAATGATTCTCTGCTAAGTTGAGTTTCTTACAAACAGAAGCAAAGAATTATGTTTTAACAAATAAATTTTTTTAATAAATTCGTTATGAACACGATAACTATTCCTGGTTTCAGCAGCTTATTGTAGTTGATTGTAAATTGAATATTTTCATTAGTGTATACCTGAGTTAAGTGAATTATATACACTTTATTTTAACATATTTAAAAGAACAATATGATTTATCTTTAAACCCGCGGATTCTGTGTAATAAAACAATAATGTATGACTCCTTTATTTCAATAAAAGGATGAGATACTGATACTCAGCTGTTTTTATAATAGCATTTCACTTATTAATATATTAAAAATAATTAAATAAAATTTTATAATTTGTTAAAACATTTTCGTCATTTTTTAAAAATCATTCTCATCATATCGCAAAACTGTTAATTGAAAATATAGTTTGGATTTGGGCAACCCAGATGCCCAGGCCCAAGAAAACTTCTGTTTAGATCGCAATATAGTTAACGAAAACTTACTCCGTCTTCTCATTCTCATCTTGGGTCTGCAAATTTCATAGTTTTATGTATTTGTTTTCTCATTATTACGAAACCCGTGAGACTAATTTGCAGTGAAAAAAAGAAAATAAGAAAGAAATTTTTTTTCTTTTACTTACCTGAATGGTAATTTTCTGTCGTCCCCATGATGAAAAATTTAGTCATCTGAATATGTGCGTGGTAAAATTTGCGCTTCCTTTTGATATTCTAAAGGTTGAGGAACCATTAGCTCCGTGCAAGGTGGATCCTAGTAATTTTGAGGGATTAATTTAACTTTTTATTTTTTCAAAAGAATTTTAATTTTTAATTTATATTTTTGAATTCTATAAATTAAATTAATCTGGTGAAATGCAGACTATGATAATTATTTTTTAATACCTTGAAAGTTGTCATAGTTTCCAGTTTAACCATTCATCTTTGTTGATGCGGCCCTGGATTTTGCTAGCTGAGTTTCCCTGTACAAAATCAGACTTCAAATTGTAATCTTGCTCTTATGGTAAAGAGAATTTGCGGTTTGGAATTTGGTTGATATTTCATAAGATAATCGATGAATTATCAAATTACTTTTACTAATGTTCATAAATTCTAAACTCTTGTTTTATATTTGCGTAGGTTTATTTCTTTCAAGGATTATGCCATGCCCTGCATCTATCTTTGCTTTACTTTGTCCATTGTTCTGCCTACAATAATAAATTACTGTATTGCTGCAGCTCGACGGGGGAAATAGGAAAAGGGGTTAAAGGGATGCTATTCTTCCGATGCAAGTATTTGCAAACAATATTATTTGCGCAGACATTTCATCACCAATTCAACTTAAATTTTTTGGGCATTCTGTTTTGCCACAAGCAACCATTTTACGCTTTTGCCGTTTCCACTTTTCTCGAAGATTCCACGTATAAGATTACAACTTTGCTTGCTCTTCAAGTTGTTCCTGTACATCAATCGACAAATAGATATCAAAAGCAGGACTGTTTAGTTTTAACCCAAAAGAAGAAAAGGAGCACAAAAGAATTCTGAAAACAGGAACAAGAAAAATGAGCTTGCCGGGTGACAGAACAAAAAGTGGAAATGAAAAGCTGTGAAGATGGTTTAGTTCATCCTCAATAAATGTAAAATAAAGATAGTTCATAATTGGACGTTAGTTTCCATTTATGTTCTGTGATATAATTGGACAGAAATCAGCTCAGATTAAAATGCTTACAAATCAGAGGAGAAAATGAATCCGAAAACTAACCTCTGACACAAAGAAAGCATGAAACCCGTATGGAACCCTATACGGTAATTCCACAACAGCAACGGGATTTGCTGACATTGTTTTTGCATCAATTACATTCACTGATGATTTCCTGCATAGTTTAGACTATGTTAACATCATTGAATAATTGATCTTTCAGTAAGTTGAGAGACTGCTAATGCCTCAATGGCTGCTACTAACTTCATTGTCGTCAAATAATTTGTTGAAATAATAGGGAGACTCTAATTAGCATGTGCAAGGAAGAGACATACGCGGTATTCTCATCATGTGAGAAGAATATCAAGTACCCATCGTCTTCTTCAGAGGAGGTGCCAGACTCCCGAGGGACAAACACAGCCTCTGAACCAAATCTACCAGGTCCAAGGTCAAAGATACCTTTAACATTTCCTCCAACTTCAAGCTTTGTTTTCCCTTCCTTGGGTTCAGCATGCAGATCAAATTTGATAATTCCCGTGACCTTTGCAATGCTGTCCAGAATGGTCCCGTACACATATCTTTGTTTCCTAAACTTGCACAAGATAATTATTGAGCAAAATTTCTAGAGAAAGTATAAGAGGCGAAGATAAATGAATTTAACAACATAGTGAATGATAAAAATAGCATGAAAGTTGAGAAAATGATTTAGATATCGTAAATCTTAGCAAATTAAATCCCATTTTCAGCTTTTTGCTCCTTTTGAAATTGTAACCTTCTGTCAAATTGCCAACATTGGTGTTTAGATATATACCTGCCAGTGTAGCACTCATTCACCCTAGGAAAATCAACAGCAGGTGCTGATAATTTCTTCTGTGAAGCTAGACCATTTTTCAAGTTAAATCTCATCTCGAACCTGCTTGGAAAATCAGCAATCAGAAAAGCCTTAGCAGTGAGAGGAGATTTACAAATTTAATAATATTTCAGGACTCTCTTACAGCTCATTATTGAAATTTTCTAGCTTTTCTTTCACAGCCCCATTGACCATGTCTAGATCTGGATTCTGCAGGCGGCAAGTGATCAAAACAATTTCATCCCCCTCTTCCCAGGCATTGGCTGGGAAGTGATTAAAGAAGTCAGAACGTAAGCATGGACGCAGGATAATTTCAAAGTACTACTTTCATATAAAAAAAGAGTATGCAAGGCAAAAGATCATATAAAGCGATTTGGAAAAGTAAGGTGAACACACCATTATGAAATATAAAGCAATTTGGAAGCTCAAACCATTTGATTTGAGCCTCAGTCTTTGCATATCGAGGAACTACACCAAAACGAGCTTTCTTTGTTGCATCAAATGTGAATATCATCTTCTTTTCTTTCACCATTTCCTGAAAATTGAAATATCTTAAATATATCAAGCTTCACAAGAGTTGATCACTAGGATACTAAAAATTAAATCAGAAGCCGTTGCTTCATTATCTGTGTGCACATGGACAGTTTTG
>JAWDEX010000012.1:3857447-3873064 GCA_035221805.1 Trichilia hirta
GTTTATTATATTTTAAAAATATATGTATTGATAAAGCAGTTAATACGAATAGTTTTTATGTCCTTCAATTAAATAATAGTTATTTATTATCTTTTATTATTAATAAAAAATTTAAAATAAAATTAATCCTAAATTTTTATGGTATCACATATTAGACTATATAAGAGATAGGCAATTTACTCAATTTAAAACTATTAAAATATTAGTTTCATTGAATTTTGAATATATTTTGATGCATAAGTCATGTTTTCAAGAAAAAATGATCAAATCACCCTTTAAAAGTAAAGGTGAAAGGTCAAAAGAATTGTTGAACATCGTACATACAGATGTATGTGAACCATTTAATAATATGGCTAGAGAAAGTTTTGATTACTTTATTATCTTTATCGATAATATGTCTAGGTATGAGTATGTATATTTAATACAATACAAATTTGAATGCTTTGAAAAGTTTAGAGTATTTAAGAATGAAGTAAAAAATCAAATAGGAAAAAGTATAAAAGTTTTGCTATCTGATTGTATAGGTGAATACATGAGTACTAAATTTTAAGAATTCTTGAAAAAAAATAAAATTATCTTATAGATGACACCTCAATATAATGGTGTAGTAAAAAAAGTCATCCTTTATTAAATATAGTGTGATCGATAATTAGTTTTATAGACTTATTATTGTATTTATAGGGATATAGTTTGTAGATTACTGCAAATATCTTTAACAAAATTCCTACTAAATTAGTTTAAAAGACCCTATATAAGATATAGTGTGATAAAAAATTCAGTCTAAATTATATAAAAGTCTAAAATTGTTCTGCATATATCAAGTTGATCAAATCTGATAAATTTAATTCTAAATTAGAGATGGGTCAATTTATTATATATCCTAAAAATAGTTTAGAATACCAATTCTACTTTTTATCTGATTAAAAAATATCGATCAGTAAGAATGCTCACTTTTTAAAGAAAGAGTTTTTAGAAGAAAGAGGTGTGGGTAGAGAGATTGAATTAAAATAAGACTCTTTTAAATATTAATTTAACTAAGTTAAAATTGGTACATTTAATCAGTAGACTTTAATTTTTATTAATCCAGTTTTAACTCCAAAATTTTTTAGAATTTTTATAGTCCCAGAGAGATGAATTTTTCAGTAAATAAGATTTTAAATCTTACTTAGCGAAAATAACAAATCATGAAGATAATTCTAGAACCTATAAGGAGGTAATCCTGAATAAAGAGTCAGAAAGATGGCTACAGATAATAAAATTTGAAATAAATTCTATATATTTGAATTAAGTTTGAACGCTTGTTGATCCTTCAGAAGAAATAGTTTTTACTAAAAATAAATAGATCTTTAATAAAAATATTGGTAAGAATGGATAGGTAGAGACCTATAAAGTACGACTGGTTACAAAAGATTATACTCAAAAATCAGAATTAGATTATGAGAAGACTTTTTTGCTCGTTACTAAGATAAAATTCATCCAGATTATGTCAGTTATAACAACATGCTATGATTATAAAATTTGATAGATGGATGTCAAGACAGCATTTTCTAATGGATATATTGACAAAAACCTGTTTATAAAATAACCAGTTGATTTTATGTTCATTGCTAAATCACATAAAGTATATAAATTATGTCAATCTATTTATGAATTAAAACAAGCTTCAAGAAGTTGAAATATCTGGTTTGATGAAATAGTAAAAATATTTGATTTTATCAAAAATCTAAATAAACTTTGTATTTATAAATGGATTAAAGATCATGCAATTACGTTCATGATATTATATATAGATGATATATTATTGATGAGTAATAATGTGTGCATGATGACAAAAATTAAAATTTAGCTATTCAAAATTTTTTCTTAAAAGATTTGGGAGATACAATTTATATTCTTAGGATTCGTATCTATAGAGATAGATCGAAGAGAATAATTAGATTATATCAGAAATTATACATTAAAAAGATGTTAAAAAGATTTAACATGGAGAACTCTAAGAGAAGTCTCTTGTCCTTTAATTAAGGTCTTCATCTTTCAAGAGATATGGGTCCAAAGACTGATAAAAAGCGACAACGAATATATAGTATTATATATATATTAGCTATAGATAGCTTGACATATACTATGCTATGTACTCGATCTGATATAACTTATACATTAAGTGTTACTAGCAAATATTGGGTAAATCTTGAGAAAAAATACTTGTCTAAGGTAAAAACTATCCTTAAGTACTAAGAAGGACTAAAGATTTAATTTTGAGTTATTGATATCAAGAGTTAAGTATTCATGGGTACTCGAATATTAATTTTTAATCAGATGTAGACGATAAAAAATTTATATTCGGTTTTATATAAATTTATAATTTTCAATCAGATGTAGACGATAAAAAATTTATACAATAAAGGAGCTGTGAATTAAAAGAGTTTTAAATAGATGACAACAGCTAACTCTACTGTAGAAGCTAAATATGTAGCAGCCAAAGAAGCAATTTAGATGTAAAAGTTTGTATCTGAATTGGATGTAATTTTTAATATGACTTATTTAATAAATATATTATGTGATAATACATGTGCTATTACACAAGTTAAGAAACCAAAAGCGCATTAGATATCTAAACATATTCAGTAAAAGTATTATATTCTGAGAAAATTTATTAGTGCTAAAAAAATTTTGATTAAGAAGATATGTTCAGCAGATAATATTACTGACCTTTTCACTAAAGCGATGACACTAAAGCAACTAGACCAGCATCTTGAGAAGATGGGTATAAGATATAATAACGAATGGCTTTAGTCCAAGTGAGAGTTTATTAGTGTTGTATACCCTAAAACTATTTGTATTATCGATTTTGGGCACATTATATTGAGTTACTGTAATAATATATACTCTATACATATTTTATTAATAAAAAAACTATTTTAATTTATGTGTATATATTTTTCTTCTATCTAATCATATTAATGATAGAATATGCATATGAAATATTCAAGATAATTACATTATCTAAAATATTCTCTATGAAAGTAATATCGACTGAGCATTGATATTGCAGTATAGGTATACTGAATGTCTTCAATGAATATTATGAAATGATATTAGTATAAGCGATATGATAGTCATATTATTAGGATATTAATGTAAAATAATAGTCAGAGAACTATTATTGACTATTATTTAAATATAACTAAAGTTATAATGAATCATATGAATGTATATTATAAATGATTTATTGTTGAATTATATGAGTGTATTAACTACTTTTAGACTTAAGACATTATAGTTGTTAATCGGTATAGATATATATAATTTATATGGTATATAAATACGAGACTAATCATATCTTGTACACAAAAGTAAATAATTATCAGATGAAATTCATTGACTTGATATAAAGAATTTCTAGATATTGTTGACTCGATCCAAGTTTAAATTCTCAGTCGAATATGAATAAATGAGTAAAAATAAAATTTTTGATCAAAGCATGAATGTCATATGAGGAGTTTATAGTAATAAATCTAGCTCGTATTAACTAATTATCCAAATATAACTAAATTTAAAATTTTAATATTCGTGAGCTCTAATTTAGTTGGGATTAGATAAATGAAAGGGGATTATTCATATAAAATCTATAATCAATCATAAAAGATTTAATGAAATTTTTTTTTATTATTATGATTTAAGAGTTATGGCACATTATTAGATGTTAACCATAATTGTTGAGAATTTGAATAGTTCAAAATGAGATCAATGAAACTGATTTTAGCTCATGGCTAATATTATAATGAATATGAAAGGTCACAATATAAAGCTTAACTTATTTTTATTATTAAAGAGAGTAAATAATATCCGCAAGAGAGTCAGCAATCTCAGAATGTTATTTGACTAAAAAGTCGTAAACAGTTTATGTGTTAAATAGTTTAACAGATCGAGAGCTTAAAAAATTGACTCAATTATAATTTAAAGTAAGTTATAATATTTTATAAATATTTAAAAATATAAATAAAATTAAAATAAATTTGATTAAAATACGTGTGATCATATTTGGGATCAATTTATAATTTTTTCTAAATTTAGTTACTAAGTAAAATTTTATATTTATTATTAAGAAACTTGTTAGATAAATTTTAGAATCTATTGGTTTTTATTTAAAATATTAAAAAAATTTAAAAAAGAAATAAAATTATATAAAGAGGCTGTTTTTCACTTTTTTTTAAGAAATTAAGCCTATTTTCGATAAAAAGAAAAAAAATAAAGCTTGCTTTCATTCCACATTTTCAATCAAAGAAAGATCAATTATTTAGGATTTAATTTTTTAGAGAGTTTGTAATTTCAAAGTTAATTCTTTTGTCTTTTAACTAATTATTAATTTTTATATAAATTAATTTGATTAATTTTATAAAAAATTGTATATATACTTTTTTATGGTTGATTAACCTTATCCATTGATAAAATCACGTCATCATTTTTTGTAAAGCATACCTTAAAGATGAACAAAGAATCCACCACTGTTGAAAGAAAATGATTTCATTCACAATATAGAATATTTCATGATTCATGTGGCAGAAAAATAATTAATTTCTTTAATACAAGTTATGAGTTCACTTGAAATTACTTTGAACAAATTATTATTCGTTAATTTCGCGTTTTGCAAGAATGAGAAAATAATAATAATAATTATGATGATGCTGCTGCTGCTGCTGCTGCTGCTGTTTGTGTAAGAGTTTGTATGATATTACTTTTATAGTCATATAATTATTATTTAAATTTTATTAGTTATATGTAATTCATTGTTATTAGATGCATGGATGATAAAGTATTATGTACATACAATTTTTTATATAATTAATTTATTTTTAATGATGTTTATAGTAGTATTTTTTAAAAAATTAAATTTTATATTACATTAAAAAATGAACTCGTATTTATCAAAGAAAAAGCAACTACGAATAAGGGTATTTCTGTAATTCAACCCACTACCTTCCAATTTGAAATGGACCTTTGCGTGAGCCATAACTTAAAAATAAATAAATAGATAAATAAAAATTAAAATATTATTCTGTTTTTTTCTCGTAAAATAGAATTCCAAATATTCTGACATATATCTCAATTTCCCCGTCAAAATTGTCACAGTGTCTGCCTATCTGGTGTTGGGCGTCTCTCCAAAGGTTGCTGAGGTATACAGAAAACGTAATGAATCGAAGTCTGATGACATTCATTAAGACTCTCTAGTCTCTGCTTTGTATCTCACAGTAAGTCTTTTCTCCTTCAAATATTGATTGAAATTCGAATTATTGATGAACTTTTTGGTTTCTGAAATTTTCTTAATCTAGGGTTGGAATCGAGCCTGTTTAGAAAAGGTGCTTTTTTTTTTTTTTTTCAGTTTGAAGTGGAAAGAGTGGAGGCAGTGGAAACAGGAGTGCAATTATGGAGGCCTAGATGAGAATTTTGGATTAGTTTGGCTAATCCTGTTTGAAAATTGGAGCATTTTGTTTTATTTTGGCTGAGTTATACAAAGTTTTGATTTTCAATTATTTTTGTTCATTTTTTAGTAAGTCATTAGAAGAACTGAGTTTAGTTTTGGTTTTGAAGCCAATTATGCTTTTTAATTCTTATTTGTTGACTACACAAAACATGCATTAAAACAGAGGAAATTACTTTTGTTGTTTAGGCTAATAGATAGATACTGTTCAGCTTGCATGTCGCCATTTGCATGCGGTCAAAGTAATGTGTGTTTATATACTGTTTAAAGCTTTTGTGTGATACGTTATTAGATGGCTAATGACTTCTTTTTTTGTCCTGTTAATTTTAATTTTGTACTCTCTTACTATAAATTTTGTTTTCGTCAATTAGGTTGTTAATGATGCCGACAAATCCTGGTGAAGATCGACAGATGGATCACTGTGCTCAAAGTGTGTTTCAATCGACCATCTATTCTCAGCCTTGGTGGAGTGCAAATGGGACAGGCACCGTCCTAGCCGAACTCACTCCTCAATCTTCAAAAGAACAACCAAATGTCTCTGTGGAAAATGGAGCTGCTCGTTCACAAGGTAATACTTGATTGGATGGTTGAGCTAAGTTAAGTAAAGAAATTCAGATTGCTGTGTTTCTCAATATGCTACTTATTCACACTGTCATATATTAGCAATTGAAACAAGCAATCTACATGATCTTTGAATTCTAGGAATCGCTTCTTTATTAATCTTGATGACTTTGCAAGATTGAAGAACATATTTCGTTTACGTCAGCGAAATATTGATGATCTTATTGTTTATTGTCAAAAGGGATGAAAAGATTTTTAAAATTTTTTTAATTATTTTCTTTATTATCATTCATGTATTTTATGGGGTAATATTGATGTGTTCGATCCGTTTCATCAAGGCTGTTGTATTCTACTTTTTGGGGTCAGTTATTCCAAACTATACTGCCGTAGTTTTTACTTTTCGAATTTAGACTGAATTGAAGGCTTATTAGTGAAAATGAGAGGTGTTTGGCTTAGAAAATGTGCCTTTTCTTGCAATATGGAGAATAAATGAGAAAAGCAAACCTTGAATTGATTAATTTAAGGGAAAATTGAGTAACTTGCTGATTTCTGTTTAGGATATTTTATGATGCTCTCTTTTTCTGGCTTGCTTGTATGGCCTAGATTGGCCTTTAGCTTTGCGAGTGGAAGTTTATTGATTGTGAAGAACCAACTCCAAATAGCATTTGGTATTTCTTCAGTAATAATTGCCTAGTTCAATGGGGAAATCTCTATATTTGATGTGATTCTTATTACCTGGGATTAATGTTGATGGAAGTTTTCTTTCCAAAACAGACGGGAACAATGGAATTGAACATGTACATCTCAAGAATATTCCATCCGGTGATCACCTTGAGCAAAATTCTCAAATGGAGCTTGTGGGTCACTCAATCGTAAGACCTTAGACCACTCTTTGCTTTCCTACTCTTCGTCAATGCCACACACAGATGCATGCAAATGGTTGTGAGCACGCTTTATAGGCATAGGAGATAGAGGCTCTGTTTGGTGTTATGGTATGGTAGCTTTTAATTCACAAGTGCTATGGGATAAACGTTTTAAATATCAAATATTACTGTAAAAAAGTGTGTGTCACTGAAAGTTGGGATAAAAGTTGCCTTCAAAGCATAGTACAAGCATTTAAACAAAGCATAATTCCATGGACTTTGGCTTGTTCTAGCAAACAGTGACAATTGTTATGCTATACAATTTTCAGGTTTTTACATCATATCAATTTTCAGATCCACAGCATGGAGTAATGAATCCTTATGGACCACAAGCTATGGTATGCATTATGCAATCTGCAGTCTATTCTGTATGGGATAAGCATGTGAGAGATAGGGCAGTTGGATCATTTAGTTATGTTTGTCGATGTTATTTATGTGTTTGGTTTATATACCTATGTTAAAATTTGTTTGGTGTTGGCGTCGTCTATTAATTTAATGATTTGGGACTTGAAGATTTTCTGATAACTCTTGGTTCATGTCAGATACCTCCTCAGTTATATGGAATGCCTCATGGAAGAATGCCTTTGCCCCTTGAAATGGAAGAGGAACCAGTTTTTGTGAATGCAAAGCAGTATCATGGTATTTTGAGACGAAGGCAGTTGCGTGCTAAGGCAGAACTTGAAAAGGAAGTGATAAAAGTGAGAAAGGTATAGCTTGTATGCATGACCTTATAATTTTCTGAAAGAGTAATGACTTTCTAATGAAAATTTATCAAGTTCTTTATTTTTTCTTTTTGCATTCTCTACAGCCATATCTTCACGAGTCCAGACACCAACATGCAATGAGAAGACCTAGGGGCTGCGGAGGCCGTTTTCTTAATACAAAAAATGTCAATAACAATGCTGCAAATACCACAGAAAAAGGTATGAAATCTGGTGCTAACCCCCCAAAGGAGTCTGCCAACTTATCTGGCTCTGAATGCGCATCTACCACTGGTACTGGAAATATGCATTCATCCCTTGTTCAGCAAGAAGGGTCAATGGATGAGAACATGCACGGGACACACACCTCCTCTAACAGAAGCAGTAATGGCCAGAGTCTTTTATCAATGTACAATCCATCATCTACCGGTAGCGTGGAGGGGAACTTCTTGGGTCATCAGAGGGGAAGCATGCGGGGGAATGGAGCGCCACGAGGGGCCCTTTCTGTTAAGTGAAATTCTTCAACAATGGAAGGGCACTCTAGCCTTGCTCTTGGTCGTTTGCTCGACAATTTTGATATTTATATAGCTTTGACATGGTGTTTCATTTACCAGATTCATCTTTCTAATCAGATTCTTTATTTGAGCAGGCAAAGATGGAGTCATGCACCTTCCATCTTGGATTGGGGAAGCCTTCACTAGTGTGTTGGTCCTTAGGCAATTCACTTTTGGCTTTGCAGACTTGTGGCTGTTGGTATAACGGGACAAGAGGAAGAACATTTGGTTGAGGATATCATGTTATCTTCGGAACTCTTTCTTTTTAGCTCCATTTCTCATCCATTCACCTCCTTTGTATAAAGAATAGCTGTAGTTATGTGTTCTATCAAGTAGGAAGTTCTAATTCTAATGGGATTGGTATATAAGCGCTGTGCTGTTAGGAAAAATTTGTTAATTTGCAAGGCTTCTAAACAATAACATTTGAATACTTTTGAAAGTGTGAAGACTCCTTTGTTTGAGAAGACTCCATTGTTCTTGTGTACTTTGTTTTCATGTCATAATAAATAATGCCCATCGCCCCTTTTTTAATTATTATTTTATTTTTTATTAAACGATCTTTGTGCTCGGTTGAGTTTCTTACAAGCGAAGCAACGAATGATGTCAACTAATAAAAATTTTGAAAAATTTTACATAAAAAGAGTGGTCATGAATAAATTCGTTACGAGTACGATGACTGTTCTTGGCTTGGCTTGGCTTGGCTTTAGCAGGCATAATCATGGTTTGCTTACTGTAATCAACAGTAAATTGAATCATTTTTATTGGTGTATTCCTATTTATTTCAAGTCAATAATTATTTGGAATCAGTTAAATGAATATTATATATTTTGTCTTTATTTAAAAAAAAATCCCACGAAATAGACTTTCACTTATTAATACATTAAAATTCAAAAATAAGATTATCATTAAATAAAATTTATAATTTTTCTCATATTTGTTCATTGAAAAATATTCAAATTTTCTTAATCATTTTCGTCATTTTAAATAAATATAACAACACAAATTAAAAATAAATTTAATTTTTTTTTTCAAATCATCTGAAACAAAAATATTGAAAAATAGAGTTCGATTTGGGGAATTCAGTGGCCCAGGCCCGTCCCAAGATGTCTTCTGTTATTGACGCAACAGCGTTAACGAAAGTTGCGAAACCCTAGTCCTTTTTTTCTCTCGTTTATCCCTCTCCTCTGGTCCGCAAACTCCATGGGTTTGTGTATTTGTTTTCTCATCATTCCGAAACCTGTCAGGCTAATTTACATTGAAGAAGAAGAAAAGAGAGAATTTTTTATCCTTTTACTTACCAGAATGGTGACTTTGTCATCCCCATGATGAAAAATTTAGTAATCTGAATGTGTGCATGAAAAATTGGTGCTCCCTTTTGATATTCTGAAGGTTGAGGAACCATTAGCTTCATGCAAGGTGGATACTAGGCATTTTGAGGGATTAAGTTTTAACTGTTTATGTTTAATTTTTAAAAAATTTTTAATTTTGAGTTTAGATTTGTGAAATCTATAAATTAAATTCATATGGATCGGAAATGTAGACTACAATAATTATTTTTTTATAGTTTGAAAATGGTCATCTTTACCATTTTAACCATTCATCTCAGGTGATACGGCATTAGAATTTGGTAGTTGAGTTTCCTTGTAAATTGTAATCTTGCTCTGAATTCTGATAGTAAAGAGAATTTGGGTGTCTGTGGTTTTGTTTATATTTCATAAGATAATTGATGACTTGATCAATTTATTTTTACAGAAGTTGCTTTGTGAAATGTAATGTTCATAAATTCTAAACTCTAGTTTTATATTTCTATGTCCTTGGATCTATCTTTGCTTCACTTGTCCATTGTTCGGTGTTCGGGCTGCTAGAATAGCTTATTGTGCTCCTCCCCAGCTGGAGAGAACGCTATTCGTGCAACTTAGGATAAAATCAAAAACACAGAGACCAGCTTCCCTTTCATTGCTTAGCAGAGAGATTTACATTACAGGGGACAATTTTAATTTTAAAAAGATCATTACCATTATCATTGATCAAAATCACAGTCTGGAAAGGATCCTTATTCCTCAGGAATGGGAATTCCGTTGTTTGGTTTCTACAAATTTAATTTAGGGTGAAATCACGATTGGGGGTTAGGAATCTAAATTCCTGCCATCTACAAGTGCAAAATTACGTAACAATCTTTATATAGCATTTTAATTTCAAACAAACATTATTTACAAATAAATAAATAAGATAATTTTGTAAAAATATTTTATTTTTTATTTAAAATAATAATTTAAAATTTTTATTTTACACCTAAAATTTAGTGTAATTTACATAACTAGTTATATTTATTTGATAATTATAATTTTTATTATATAAAAAATAATTATTATTGTAATCATGCTATTTTTTCTCAACTTTTGCAATACAACCTAACAAATAAATTAAAATAAAAGAGTAATATTATGGAAGTTGTAGGTGTTTTTATTTATATTTATCATTTCCTTTTAAATTAAAAAGTTAATTATTTATCTTTTAGTTTTATTTAATGATATATATATTTTTTTTCCGCATACACCAAGCTCTATCCCATTTCATGCACACGTCCATTCTTTAACATAAATGGACGATAAAAATAATAACTTACATGTACTTCTGCAAATCATCTCGTCAAATTCTCGTGAGCTTATAGAAACAATTTAATATATTGATATTTTAATATTAAAATTAATAAATAAATAAAATTAATAGATAATCACTATTTGACAATTAAATTATATTAAATTTTATAAATAAATTAAATTTAATAATAAATAATTAAATATATTGATATTTAATATTAAAAAAATTATATTAGTAAATTTAAAAAACAGCGACAAACACTACCGATTTGAATGTATATATTTATTTTGTCAATTATTTTGAATAACTACGTCAAATATTAAGTAATTATAATTATAATATTAACAATAATTAAGAAATATATTTAAATTAAAAATATTAATAAATATAATTATTAAATATTTATTTTAGTAACTAAGTTAAAAAATATTTTAATATAATAATTTTTTTAAAAAATAAAAATAAATTATTTGTACATAAAAATAAACATAAAAAAAAATTAAATGTTTTATTTATTAATAAATATTAATAAACTTATAACTCAAAGGTATTTTAATCTAAATAAAATATAATGAATTCCATTTTATTGATGATTACTGTCTTAAGCAAACAAAAGAATAGTCATTACTTCCCTTTTCGTTTTCATTATTAGAACCAAACATCACATAACTGGATGGAGAAAGTCAGTAACCATAAGAACGGAGTGTAGGTTTACAAGAACAACGTGCAACATGACCAGCGACAAGACGACGGACAGACAAAATATGTAGTCTTTACTACAGAAAGGACAGATTTTTTCAGTTCTCATATATATATATATGCTTTGACGTTTCCATTTTTCTCAAGGATTCTGCATATAAGATTACAACTTTGCTTTCTCTTCAAGTTGTTCCTGTACATCAATCAACAAATTGACATCAAAAGGAGGACTGTAAGTGGAGTTCTAACCCAAAGGAAAAAACGAAGCACGAAAGAATTTTGAAACAGGAACAAGAAAAATGTGCTTCCAAGGTGACACGACAAGAGTGGAAAAGGAAAAGTAGTAAAGATGGTTTAGTTAATCCTCGAAAAAGTCAAAATAAAGGTAGTTCATAGCTGGATGTTAGGCTCCATTTCTGTTCTATGATACCACAGGACAGAAATCAGCTGAGATTAAAATATTTACAAATTAGGGGAGAAAATGAATCTGAAAACTAACCTCTGACACGAAGAAAGCATGGAACCCATATGGAACCCTATGCGGTAATTCCACAACAGCAACAGGATCTACTGACATTGTTTTTGCATCAATTACATTCACTGATGACTTCCTGTATAGTTAAAAAAATCCAACAAAAAGGAAAAAATAATGAAAAAAGAGTTTAGACTATGTTAACATCATTGAAAAATTGATCTTTCAGTTAGTCGAGAGATTGCTCATGACTCAGTGGCTGTTAACTTCATTGACGTCAAATAATACATTGAAGTCATAGGGAGACTGTAACTAGCATATGCAAGGAAGAGACATACCCAGTTTGCTCGTCGTGTGAGAAGAATATCAAGTACCCATCATCTTCTTCAGAGGAGGTGACGGGTTCCCTAGGCACAAACACAGCCTCTGAACCAAATCTACCAGGTCCAAGGTCAAAGATGCCTTTAACATTTCCCCCAACTTCAAGCTTTGTTTTCCCTTCCTCCGGTTCATCATGCAGATCAAATTTGACAATTCCCGCGACCTTTGCAATGCTGTCAAGAATGGTTCCATACACGTATCTTTGTTTCCTAAAGTTGCACAAGATAATTATTGAGCAAAATTTCTAGTGAAAATATAAGAGATAAAGACAAATGAATTTATCACTGTAGAGAACGATAAAAATAGCATGAAAAGTTGAGAAAATGATTTATTACATATCACAAATCTTACCACAATAAACCCCTTTTCAACTTTATTTTTCTTTTGAAAATGTAACGTTCTGTCAAATTACCAACATTGGTGTTTAGACATATACCTGCCAGTGTAGCGCTCATTCACCCTTGGAAAATCAACAGCAGGGGCTGATAATTTCTTCTGTGAAGCCAGACCATTTTTCAAGTTAAATCTCATCTCAAACCTGCTTGGAAAATCAACAATCAGAAAAACCGTAGCAGTGAGAGGAGATTTACAAATTAATTATATTTCAGGACTCTCTTACAGCTCATTATTGAAATTTTCTAGCTTTTCTTTCACAGCCCCATTAACCATGTCTAGATCTGGATTCTGTAGGCGGCAAGTGATCAGAACAACTTCATCGCCCTCTTCCCATGCATTGGCTGGTAAGTAATCAATTAAAGAAGTTAGAAAATAACCATGGATGCAAAAGAGTACGCACATAGATAGAACACAGTAATGCAAAAGATCAGATATGGTGATTTGGAAAAGCAAGGTTAACGCACCATTATGAAATATAAAGCAATTTGGAAGCTCAAACCATTTGATTTGAGCCTCGTTCTTTGCGTATCGGGGAAGTACACCAAAACAAGCTTTCTTTGTTGCATCAAATGTGAATATCATCTTCTTTTCTTTCACCATTCCCTGAAAATTGAAATATCTTAAATACATCAAGCTTCAGAAGAGTTGATCACTAGGATACTAAAAATTAAATCAGAAGCCGTTGCTTCATTATCTGTGTGCACATGGACAGTTTTGAGCTAGGTTGCTAAGCAATTGCTTAAAATCCAAGTGCATTGGATCATATAAAGATTTAAATTCTATTTGACTTTTGTCAACACATTTTCTGTTTTCTATTTTACAAATCCTTTTAGCTACTACTTGTCAGGTCTTGCCGTTTTCAAAATATATATTAGTTGGGTTCTTTCTTTTATCTTTTTTTATTTTTCAAAAGCAGGGAAGATCCAGCACTTAAACTTCCACCTCCATCACCATCCACCAGCCAAAAGAAGAAAGATAATAAAAGAAGAAAAAGAATGATGAGATTAAAAAAACAATTATAATACCTTTGGTCTGAAATAAAGCGGAAGATCCATGAAAATTGCATAATTCTCAGTAATAGCAAAGTCATGCATCATGATCGATTCTGATATTGTTATTGGTACAGGGTCATGCATGAAACCATCCTTTGAAATAACTCTGTAAGTGATATATGGTGGTGTATGTGCATAGCCAAAGGTAAACATCTCGCCTGCATGCATAAATCTCATATATCAGAAGGATTCTTCATTTTTTCCTCCACTATGAAGCTACTTTCTGAGGTTTCTTTTAAGAAGATGGGCTTTACCAGTGTATGGATCAACCTTTGGATGGGCAGTAAAGGAATGTTGTAATCTCTTGTCATAATCCAGCAGGCCTAGTGTTTGCAGATCTCCATCTTCCAGAACTTTGATGACATCTGCAAAATAAAAATAGCATGAAAATAGTTCCTAGTGACAGAAGCCAGATCAAATTAGTGCGTTTGATTTTCTATTTATTCTTTTGGCCTTGTGGAAACCTGAGAACAGTCAATTTCACAGTAGACTTGCTGAATCATTTTGTACATTCAGTAATGCAACTCAGATAACAAAATAACAGACAAATATGTCTATCTCCATTTCAACTAGGATCTTTTCCCAATGATAAAAAACAGAGAGATCATTATCTTACATGGTTTGTCTGCCTCTTGAAGGGCTAGAAGTTTTCCATGGTGATATACGAGAGCTGTGTTACCTGAAAGAGTTGACAGTCAGTTAATTTCCTTGTACATAAAACTTTTTGTCAGATAAATGAGCAATGGATGTGCTAAGAGTGACACACTTGTAATCTAACAGGAATTTCCAAGGAAAATTTCTCATTATTGAACAAGTATATGCACTCAATGCCTAGATATATCACTATGAATAAATGATCAAATTTAAGACAGTGCTTCTTAAACAATTTCTCAATCCACTGGTGTATAAAAAGAGAACAATTATTCAACAAATACATCAGCAACCACGCCTCTGCTTCCAGATGTTCAGGAATTACATGGTTTTACAGACCTAGGCAGCTGTAAACACAGCAGCGCCTAACATCAATAGTGGACTGCATGCAACATGAATATTACGCTTATGCTCACTACATCAGATATAGACATCTCTAAGATTCAGCAAAGGAGCACAATTCTTCAGCTCAGAGGACAATTTAGCTTTTTTGCAGACATATAATACCCAACAAACATACCGGTTCCAGTTCCATATGAAACATCCAATACTTTCAATTTATCTCTAAGCATTTGTATGTTAACCATGAGTAATCCAAATAGCCCTTTAAGGTCTCCAACCTGCAGAAGATGAATTCAAAAACAGACAAAAAAAATCTTTCATATGATAATATGATTAAGATAAAATCAAATTTCCAGAAATTGCAATATCCACCTCTAACTGAAGAATAACATTCTAAAACTCATGAGCTGGCAGTTTAGCATTAAAATATGAAATTTATTAAAAAAATTAAAAAAGAAGGTTATAGCAGTAGCATACCTTCATGAATTTAGCACCTCCAAAAATCTCTTCCTGTTTAAGACGTGATGTCGTCACAAAACGGGAGACATACGTAGCCTTCCCATCTTTGATGCGCAGACCATGAATCATGCTGCAAATTTATAGAATTGGCATTTAAAAAAATGTTGCAGCAAGTCATATTTAAGGAGGGGAGAGGGAACATTAATAGATTAATGAAACATGAACTATCCAAATAGCCACGAGAATATTAAATTTCAACACTGTCAGTGACATGATCGACTCTCAAATATCAATTCAACAGAAAGCTTCCCCCAACATAACACACTGAAAATACACTGATGCCTGT
>JAWDEX010000012.1:3878964-3889996 GCA_035221805.1 Trichilia hirta
GAAACCATCCTTTGAAATAATTCTGTATGTGATATATGGTGGTGTATGTGCATATCCGAAGGTAAACATCTCGCCTGCATGCAGAAATCTCATATATCAGAAGGACTCTTCATTTTTTCCTCCTTTATGAAGCCTCTTGCCAAGGTTGTTTCCAATGAGATGGGCTTTACCAGTGTATGGATCAACCTTTGGATGGGCAGTAAAGGAATGTTTTAATCTCTTGTCATAATCCAGCATGCCTAGCGTTTGCAGATCTCCATCTTCCAGAACTTTGATGGCATCTGCAAAATAAAAATAGCATGAAAATAGTTCCCAGTGACAGAAGCCAAATCAAATTTGTATGCTTTGATTGTCTGTTTATTCTTTTGGCCTTGCGGAACCATGGGAATAGTAACTTTCACAGATGTTATTGCCAAATCACTTTAGAATATTCAGTAATGCAAAATATGTATATCTCCATTACAACCGGGATCTTTATCCAAAGATTAAAAAGAGAGTCCATTATCTCACAAGGTTTGTCTGCCTCCTGAAGGGCTAGAAGTTTTCCATTGTGATATATGAGAGCTGTATTACCTGAAAGAGGTGACAGCCAGTTAGTTAATGACCTTGTACATAAAACTTTTTATCAGATAAATGAGCAATGGATGTGTCTAAGAGTGAAATACTTGTAATCTAACATAACTTTCCAAGGAAAATTTCTCCTTACTGAATAAGTATACACACTCAATGCCTAGATGTATCACAATGAACAAATGATCAAGTTTAAGACAGTGCTTCTTAAACAATTTCTCAATCCACTGGTGCATAAAAAGAGAAAAATTATTAGCAATTACATCAACAACCATGCCTCTGCTTCCAGATGTTCAGGAATTACATGGTTTTACAGACCTAGGCAGCTGTAAACACAGCAGTGCCTAAAATAAATAGTGGACTGCATGCAACATGAATATTATGCTTATGCTCAATACATCAGATATAGACATCCTAAGATTCAGCGAAGGAGCACAATTCCTCAGCTTAGAGGACAATTTATCATTTTCGCTGACTTTGAATGCCCAACAAACATACCTGTTCCAGTTCCATATGAAATATCCAATACTTTCAATTTATCCCTAAGCATTTGTATGTTAACCATGAGTAATCCAAATAGCCCTTTAAGGTCTCCAATCTGCAGAAGACGTATTCAAAAACAGAAAAACAATAATCTTCCATATAATAATATGATTAAGATAAAATCACATTTCCATAAATTGGAACATCCATCTCTAACAGAAGAATAAAATTCTAAAACTCATGAGCTAGCAGCTTAGCTTTTAAAATATGAAGCTCATTAAAAAAAAGGTTATAGTCACTAGTATACCTTCATGAATTTAGCACCTCCAAAAATCTCTTCCTGTTTAAGACGTGACGTCTTCACAAAACGGGAGACATATGTAGCCTTCCCATCTTTGATGCGCAGACCATGAATCATGCTGCAAATTTATAGAATTGGCATTTAAAAATATGCCAGATAGTCATATTTAATGAGGTGAGAGGGACCACTAATAGATTAATGAATTATGAACTATCAAAATGTCCACCAGAATATCAAATTTAAGCACTGTCAGTGAAATGATCAACCCTCAAATATCAATTCAACATAAAGTTTCGTCAACATAAAACACTTAAAATACACTGATGTCCAAAGTTCTTAAAATTTTCCCCTTTTCAAGATTGGCTCAGAAATGAAGTATATTGCAAACTCTATTGTAAAGCAAACAGAGATGCACGCACCCATCTCCATCAAACCTGCAAATAAGCAACAGATAGAGTCAACAAATGAATAGCCACTCAATCAATAGAAATGGAACAAAGCAAGTTAGGTAACAGAAGATCATACCAGTGATATCCAGCCACAGGGGTGAACTTTGGATTAGGACCAACCCTGACAAACTCACCATTCAAGCACTCCTGAAACACATACATTAATTTCCACATTACCAATAAGATACATACTTATAACAGCTATCCCATATTGCCATATGCTTGTTGCGTAGGAATTTTATCTCAAGAATTGAAGATAATAGTCTATAATCCTTCTGCGTGACCTTCTTTGACCATATTCCGTGGCCTTCAAACACATTGTTAGCAGAACTCAAATATTCTATTAAAATAAATATATATAGACTGATCATAGACGGTAAAAAAATCATAAATCATCCTCAATAATATTGTAATAATACACATGGCAGCTCTAATTTCACTACCGTAAAAGTTTTGGACAGTCCACTAGATGATCGCAGAATTATTCTCCCTGGATACAGAACTTTGAAAGGCTACTCTACTTCAACATTAGACCCTAAGGACACAACACAAACAACCCTAAGGACGCTAAAAGATAATACTTAATATTTGAGCTCGGCTAGGTCAGCTCATCGAACCATCCCACCTCAATTTTTTTCTCAAAAAAATCTTTTTCTTTAATTTATTCTTTTTGTAAACCAGTAGAGCCCCCAAAAAAGACGAATCTTTTTTTTCTTTTTCCATGAAAAGTAACAATAAAATATAACCCGACTTCAAAAAAGCTACTTACAGGAAGCTGTCCAATGACAGTCAGGTTTTTAGTCGGCGGAGTCTCATCCGGAACCGGAGCGAAGTTACCGGAGAGATAGTGTTGAGGCTGAGAAGTATCATACAACAATTTGACAATCAATTTCTCCACCAGGTCAATCATTTTCGAAGTGAGTCCTTTGTTCGGTTTCGGATTCACCTCCACCACTCCATTATGTCCGCCATTGCTCTCCACGTTCTCTTTCTCCGCCATTTTTGGCTTTCTTCTGTGTTGTAAGTGTGTTTAGTGGAGCGATCAATTTGGTGGCTGGCTATTCATCGTTTTGTTGTCTCGTTGCTGGTGAAGTTGCTACAGCCACGTTGTTGTGGAATACAGAAATCGCAGGCAGAATTTTTATAAAAATTATAAATATAAAATAATATAATATAATATCCACGAATTACATAATAAATGGATTCTCTCTCTATATGTCATTCAAAGCTGCTCTGTGTTACAACACAACCTCTCTCTCTCTCTCTCTCTCTCTCTCTCTCAAGGAGTAATAAATTAATTAACATTTCACAATACAACCATATTTTTGGTAGGATTAGCGGTGTACGGTATATATATTTTATTTTAATCTCAAACTTTTATTAAGCATTCCATATTTTTTTGTCATATTTTTTAAACTTATAGACTGAATTAATAATTTAAAAATTACACGGTTAGAATTAAAATAGCATGTTGTACCCAGTGTATTGTGATAAACCAAGGGTCCAAATATCTAGATAACCGAGCATCGTTGGCAACAATACACGTCAATTGGAATCGTTATGGCAAAACGACAATCTACACGTGTCTCTCGGTTTGAAGTGATTGATCGGCAATTGATTGTGTGCCACTGTGATTGTGCCTCTCTCAATGCACGTAGCGTGTGGCTGTCTCACTCGGAAGTGTTATTGGATAACTACAGCAAGAAAGAAAGTCCGTAGTCACCCAAATACAACTATAATTGATGATTTCTTTAATTAACGTCTGTAATTTTCTTCGGATACAGATAAATAATTACAGATGTATCTCACGGACAACTTGGGTCAAAGATTCTAGCAATATCTGGTTACTTCATGGTTGAACTCATAGGTTTCAATATTATCTTCACAGCAATCACAATTTGCCCTGTTCTTGAAGTTGTTCCTGTTTAACAGTCCATCAAAAAATGAAAGTTGAAGCACAGAATAACAATAGAAAGCAAGAATGATTGCAGAAGAAATGGTCTACAAATCATAGGAGACTATAAATAAAAATGATCACGCAACATTCCACTTCTGCAGCATACAATTTAGATTCTGTATGCTGGACCCAACCGACCTTTAATTTTCTACCTACTGTGGTGGGTTATATTATTTAGTGAAAAATTTGATAACAAGCATGTAGATAAAATAGTATCAATTCTGTTATATTGCATTTTAATTAATCAATGTCCTCGGAGCATCCATAAAAGTAAGTTAACAGTGGAAGTAAATAAAGTTTTACTAACCTCGGTCAGAAAGTGGGCATGAAACCCATATGGAACCCTACCAGGTAATTCTATAACCGCAACAGGATCCGCAGACATTGTCTTGGCATCAATCACATACACTGCTGACTTCCTGCATGGTCAAAATTGAAAATTTAATGTCAGCACTGACCGCCGAGAAGCTTGGATTTGTAATGGAGATGGCGGTTACGTTTACAATCAAGCTCAAGTCCACTTATTGGATTGAAACTAAGGATTAATAGATTATCAGCAAATATATAATAATAAGAAGAAAGCGATAAACTGGCTTGAGAACAGAAAGTGAGAGTTATACCCACTGTTCTCATCATGTACATAAAATATTAAGTAGCCGTCATCTTCTTTGGAAGTAGTACTAGGCTCTCGAGGAACAAACACAGCGTCTGAACCAAATCTACCGGGACCCAAGTGAAAAATGCCTTTGATATTTCCTCCAACTTCAAGCATTGTTTTTCCTGCCTCTGGTTCAGCATGCAGATCAAATTTGATAATCCCTGTGACCTTTACAATGCTTCCCAGAATGCCTCCATAAACATATCTCTGTTTTCTAAATTCACTCGATTATAACGCAAACTTCAGCATGAAATAGGTTAAAAATAGCTATTGAACTATGATTCTGAGCAAAATAACACAATCCAATGTTATTTTATCAAAATAGAACTCCTATATAAGCAGGGATGGGAGTCAAGAAATCTTTGCTCCAGAGTGTGTAGACATTTCTTTTAACATTGTCACACAACAGAAGGCACATACCTGCCAATGTAGCGCCCATTAACCCTGGGAAAATCAACAGAAGGTGCCGATAGCTTCTTTTGATAAGCTAGACCAGTTTTCATGTTGAACTTCATCTCATATCTGATTATAAAAAGATCAATTAGAAAAAACTTTGCGGTATAAAGAAACATGGCAAAGAATCGTTCACAGATCTCCTACAGCTCAATTGTGAGATCTTCATGCTTTTCTTTAAGAGTCCCATTGAGCTTCTCTAGATCTGCATTCTCCATGCGACAGGCAACGAGAACAACTTCCTCCTCCTCCTCCCAAGCATTGGCTAAAAGGAGACAGTACAAGAGAAGTCAGAATGAAAGCATGGACACAGGATATATTTCATGCATCAGCTTCTTGAAAACAAAGAGATCACTTGTTTTCAGAAGACCGTCAATTACATTAACATCAAGATAATGATCTCTTATTCATAAAAGTTTGCAAGCATTTTCTTTCAGTACATGAGAAAACTAATGGAAAAGTACAAATTTAAATGGGCCAGTTAAACCCTACCAGTATGGAATATATAGCAATTCGGAAGCTCGAACCATCTGATTTGGAGATCATCCTTTGCATATCGTGGAAGTATACCAAAACGAGCCTTTACAGTTGGATCAAATGCGTATATCAACTTGTTTTCTTTAACCATTTCCTGGAAAATGGAGCGTTATCTGCATATCAAGCTACTAGACAGGTGGCCACTGTAGTGCTTGATAATAAAATCAGAAGCCAATGCTTGAACATCTACATAATAGATCAATAGTTTACAGCTAGGAGACTAGCAAACAAAATTTTCTGGGAGAATTTTTAAATTGGTCTATGTCTTCCCTTTCTGCACCATGGAAGTGAATTTGAGTCACACAAGCTCCACAAGATTGAAAAGGTTCAAAGTCCAGCAACCACACATGAACTCTGAAAAGCGTATGCGTGTTGGCTTGCTTTACATAACTGCATGGAACTTTACTACATATTTACTACTATTATACATTTAGGCTTGGCCCCTTGGTTAATTTTGTGTAGAGAAATATGTAGGTTAGTACTGAGTACCTTAGTTACTTCTGTTTTTTATTAAGTTATTGAACTCTCTAGATTAACAATTTTTTTGGTCAAAAGTTGAATTCTTATTTCTTTTTGAAGTCGGGGAACTTCATCAGCACTTAACTATTGAGATTTCTTTTTACCATGTGAAACTGCAAGAACTATAAAGTTGACATACCTCTTTTTTGAAACACATAGGAAGATCCAGGAAAATTGCATAATTCTCAGTGATAGCAAAGTCATGGATCATGATGGGTCCTGGCATTGTTATAGGTATTGGGTCATACATGAAACCATCTTTCGCTACAACTCTGTACGTGACATATGGTGGAGTTTGTGAATAACCAAACATAAACATCTCGCCTGCAAGCAGATATCTTGTAAATTATTTTTTCTTTGGGTAAAGTTAACTGACAGGTTTATTTCAAGAAGATGGTTTTACCAGTGTACGGGTCAATCTTTGGATGTGCGGTGAAGGGATGTTTTAATCTCTTATCAAAATCCAGCACGCCAAGAGTTTGCAGGTCTCCATCTTCCAAAACTTTAAGAACATCTGCATAATGCAAAAGGTATCAGAATTTTAAGATCCCTCTAAAAGCAAGGAGGAATATTCTCATAACTTATGATCTCCATTAGTCCCTCTAAGTCTTCATGGAAAGTTAAAATGAAGGTAAGGTAAACTTACAAGGTCTATCCACCTCAAAAAGAGCTAGAAGTTTTCCATGGTGATATACGAGGGCTGTATTGCCTGGAAGAGAGTATCAGACAGATGTTAAAAAATTTTCCTATACATTATCCAAACACATAAAATCTGTGAAGTAGCTACAGCAGAAGCATTGCAATAGTAGTAAGGTAGGGTAATGTTTTCGTTTCAAAGTTTATTTTGCTGTTAAAAAAGGAAGACATGGCATCCATATGCCAGATTATGCATATTGCAGACGAATACTGACAGACAAATATGCAATGGGTGTGTCACATGAAAGGAGAAAGGGAACCACTTCCAATTTGCCAGGAGTCCCCCAAGGATGATCAGTAATAGATATTTGTACCTATTTTCTCATTATATCAAAGCGAAGAAGGAACCATGACTAATTAATCAGCACTTTTCACAACTCAGAAATGCTCATTTTCTTTCTTAGTAATGCTTGGATTTAGAAAAATCAGTTGCTACAAAGCTATACAATTGAACATGCATGCCAGAGCCATGCACCATGGATTGTGCATAGAATCAATACATGAAATAATGTTTGTATGAAAGAATTTGGCGAAAGTCTACAAGCCCTCCTCTCTGAACATTTTTGCATTTCAGAAAAACTAGCACTAAACAGGCCTACCTGTCCCATTTCCATACGAATAGTCCAACACTTTGAAATTTCTTTTTAGTATTGCCATGTTAACCATGAGTAATCCAAACAGACCCTTAAAGTCTCCAAACTGCAAAAAACATCCAAAAGCAGGACAATGATTACACCAGAGCAAAAATCTACATACATTACCCTCCACTTTAAAATTAAAAAGCCATTCCCTTCTTGTTTATGTTCTTCTTTTCTTATGACTAATTAACCCAACAGTAAAAAGTCAACATGAATGAAACGAATGATGAAAATGAATAAGAAAGTCGGAAAGCCGACAAAATAAAATGTATTCCACAAGTAACTAGATTCAAACAATTCCTTACTAGAATGTAAAATGATTATGTGGGAGTATTCTGGGTACTGTAGACACTCTATCTTTGGTGGTTGATATATACTAACAAATGCATAATCCCCTTCATCTAGAGATAATTCCGTTCAAGCAAGTCTTTAAGTAAGTTATGGCAATATCCGGGGAACTCTCTTGTACAAACTATTGTAAATCAAGGATTAAGTAGATACCAAACATATTGCCCATTTAAATAGGGCAAACAACTTAATTTCTTCCCATTGACTCCAAATAGTTCATTTCTAACCTTTGCAAATTTAGCACCTCCTAAAAATTCTTCCTGTTTCAGGCGTGATGTCTGCACAAAACGGGAAACATATGTTGCCTTTCCATCTTTGATGCGCAAACCGTGAATCATGCTGCAAATTCGCATAATTACATCCAGCAGCGTGTCACCACAATCATGGCAAGCTAAAGAGAAAACACACATAACTATAGTATTTGATCAAGGACAAGGATTCAGACCTGAGTTCTCACAGATCCTAACCATCCAGGGGAGGAGATGTGGCGCCCAGCAGGGGGCCATCCCTTGAATGGATGGTTAGGATCTGATGCTGATTACTCAGGCTCAGCACCAGATCCTCATTCTTTGAACATATGTTTACCATTTGAAAATACAAGAATATGACATTTATCTTGTAATTTAAGATTGATTGGGCATCAGGATGTCCATATACGAATTTGGCAAAACACAAAGTTATTGCAGTTTACAGGTTCACTTTAAAAGTGTCAAAAAATGCAGGTGTCGTTGCACATTCAATTGTAAAAACTACCAGATTTACTCACCCGTCACCATCAAACCTGCGTGCCGAGCAACAAAAGAGAATTAGCAAAAATATTCACCTGTTAGCGACTAGAGATGAACTTGTGTTTCTCCACATAGAGGACGTACCAATGATATCCAGCCACCGGGGCAAACTTTGAGTTAGGACCAATTCTAAGGAACTCACCATTCAAGCAGTCCTGAAATACACGAATAGTCTAACGCATTTTAGTGACCAAATACAAATGGCGTGGAATCAACCATTTTAGGCCTTTTGTAGGCTGCAGAATATGAGGAAGGAGATATAGCGCCGCAAGTCTATAAAAGAATTTGAAAAAAAGGAGGTAAATTGAAACTAGAAAAAGAAACAATGGAGGATGATGAGGTTGATAATGGCGAAGCATTCCGATCAACTGCAACTGCCAATGAATCTAGGCGGCAAAGGACCGACCACTCATTTTTATTAGCAACAGAACAAGTAAATAAATTAAGGCCGACATGACTTGGGCTACGGCCCATCTAGAACTTACAGGGAGATGGCCAATGACAGGTAGGTCCGCCGTGGGAGGCGTTTCGTCGAGAACCGGAGCGAAATTCCCGGAAAGATAATGAAGAGGCTTTGATGAATCGTACATCAACTTCACAATCAGACCCTCGACAAAGTCAATCGCTTTCGCGGAAAACCCTTTCTGCGGCTTAGGATTCACCGCTACTATTCCATTTCGCGCTCCGCCATTACACTTCAGCTTCTCCTTCTCCTTCTCCTTCTCCGTTACAGCTATTACTGCTTGTTTGGTACTGTAAATTTTTGAGTTAACAGGATGTTGATTCTCAGAATGTGACGTTAAACACCGAATCCTTGCAAAATTATGAGTGGCAATCATCGTATCAGTTGTTTAGTCTATCGTTTAGATACTGAAGAGTTAACTCTTGTGGAGCAGGAGAACAGATATGGCAAGATCAAGGGAAAATTATGGAGCCCATGACCACAAGTGTCTATTACTTACGATTTTGATGATAAAGAATTAGATTTTTTGAGAGAGAAGAAAATCTTTAATTATCAGCTTGTTAAAACTGAATCATGAAGAATGCAAAGTTTTCTTTTCATCTCTATGGACGGGTAAAAGTGGAACGGCGAGTTGCTCAGAATTGATTGAAATGGAAATGAAATGAAATGAAATGTCATCGCTTACTTGCAAAGAAAGTGAATACAGTTAACGATGTATTACTATTTAGCCGCCATCGAAAGAGGTGGTAATTGACAGAGAATACAGTCTACACTCTTTTGACCCAATTCCGGCCGCCCACATGAAGGTGATTGAATTAGTGACTTATAATTAATATTTGAAAATTTTGAATTATGAATGAGTATGAATATTTCAATCTGAATTATGTATTTGTTTTTTATTTAAAATTTAAAGTAAAATTAAATTACATTTTTTTAAATAAAAAAATCTAAAAATTAAAAATTTTATCTCTATATTATTACAATTTTACTCTAAAATAAATAATAAATTTTTAAATTTTATTATAATTACTTATATTATATAAAAATGAATATATATATATATTTTATTTATAAGGTAGCTTGAAAATTTTAAATTAAAATAAAATAATAAAAAATAATTATTATATAAGTTATATAATTTTTTAATAAAAATACACATATTTTAAAAATAATGAAGAAATTTTAATATTTTTTATGAGTAAAGATGTAAATAAAGTAATTACGTAAGGATATTTTTATAAATATATTCCGTAAAAATTATCAAACTGTTAAGATATAGGCAAAATATAAAACAATTTATTTTCTTAATAAGTAAAAATATCTTGTTGTGTTTTTATTTATTAAGTAAATTATGGAGTTAGGATATATATATACATATATATAACTTTAAAAGAATGACATTATTTAATAAATAGTTATTTTTACGTAATAAATAACCTGTATCTATCATTCATTCTTCCCGCGATTAAAAGTCATTTAACCTTCTATGTTGCGCGATGTAACCAAGAAAATAAGAAGGGAAAAAAGAAAGAAACTGAATTTAATTTTAAAGCATATCGACCCAAATGAAAGAAAACAAAGAAACGTATGTTAGACTTCGTTTGAGATTGCTTCAAAAAAAAAAAGAAAGAAAGAATTTATTTCATAATTTTAAACTGAATTTATGTTTGATAAAAAAATTATAAGGTGTTTATTCTATAATCCGGTGTCTTTTGGCTGCGACGAGGGGATGTTATTTTTAAAAAATTGCTTATCAAATAATTTAAGTGGACATTTTAATGTAATCTATAGAATTTTTATTGTACCCTTATTATTTTAATAAAAGAATAATTATATCTTATATTTTTATAAACTCTATTTTTTTACTATAATTTATATTATAATTTTTTTTCAGTTATCTACAAAGAGTATTAAATTTCATTACATTAGTTTATTCTATATTATAATTTTATTTTTTTGAACAATTATTTATTAATTATAAATATGATATAATTTATTTATACATATAAAAATTTGCTATCATTATTTATTATATATAATTAAAATTTTTAATTAAATTAAATTATATATTTATTATAGCCATTATATATTGTTATAACTGTTGACGTCGTCCAAAATTTGACGTAAAGAAAAATTTAAAAATGGAGTCGCCATCTATCCAAATAACGGTGG
>JAWDEX010000012.1:3898224-3933024 GCA_035221805.1 Trichilia hirta
TGATTCTCTAAAGTTTCATTTGGCAGGTTCAAAATTTAGAAAATTTGAACACAAAAATTAGATTCTAAACTTATTTTAAATTTATCTATTTTATACTCAATACCTATATTCTTACTACACAAACTTAATTACTTAAATTAGGAAATTTTGTATGTTGAAAATTTACAATTACATATTATCCAGTTAGACATATGTCATAATTCGTCATTCCCTTATGCATAATTACAATATTATTGAACATATATTCAACCTAACCAATTAATTACTTTATAATACTTTTGTATAATAATAATGTTAGAAATATAAATATTTTGTACAAATTGATGGTATACATGTGCATATGTTTTATATTTTAACGAGAATTAAAGATAATATTGTTTTATATTCAATTTTTTAGATTTTCATTTCTTGATTTATGATCTTATTGTAATATTGATTGGGCTAGTGATCCTATAGACCGATACTTTACTACTGGTTATTCCTTCTTTTTAGGAGACTTATTGATTTCTTAGCACAATAGAAAACATACAGTCTTGTCTTGCTTTATTACTGAATCTAAATATAGAGTGCTTGCAGATATTGGTTGATTTGGTTACTTCAAGATGTAGGAATTTCACATTTATTTGTCATATCGCTTTATTGTGATAATTGCAATTCTATACAGATTACTCATAACGATGTCTTTACAAGCGTACTAAGTACATTAAGATTGATTGTCATTTTATATGTCATCATGTCCTTTAAGGTAATTTGGGACTCATTTCTGTTTTATCTATAGACCAAATTGTTGATATCTTCACTAAGGATCACTCGCCTGGCTGATTTCATAATCTAGTTTTCAAATTTCAATTAGTAGACTTTTGCCACTTCAAGTTTGAGAGGATGTTATATATTTGATTAGAGTGTTTTCAATATAAGAAGATTATTTGTATCTTCATTAGCATATTTTTATACTTAGCATATTCTTAGCATTCTTTTCTATTTAGTTGGAGTCATGATTTTACATAAATAAATCTTTTGTATTCATGTATAATATATAAAAGACAATACAACAATTCTTCTTTTATCAATTTCTCCAAGTTTATTTAATTTTAAGAGTATTATATTATTTATTAAATAGTTATTTTTACTTAATTAATAACTAACATAAATCTATCATTCACTCATTGCACAATTAAAAGTCATAGAACCTTCTATGTTGTGCGGTATTACAAGTCGATCGAAGAACATAAAAATAAAACAGATGAGTAAATTTAATTTCAAGGCATATTTACCCAAATGGAAGAAAGGAAATAAACTTGTCTTACAATTGGAGAATGGGTTGGTTTGTAAAGTCAAATTGAAAGCTACGATATGAGAAAATAGTGGACTTCTGTGTGGTGCACATGATGCTTATTTGAACATGAGCCTACAAATTTGAAACAATTGTCCAAAGTAATAATATGCTCAACAGCATAAATTTTGTATGACAATTAAATTTTTACATTTTGCAAAATATATATATATATATATATATATAATTTATTTATTTTTATCGCATATATTCCTAACTTGTGTTGAAATAATTAAAACATCTTTGTTTGTTACTTTACATATACTCAAAATTTAGTGGTCAAAATTCAATATTAGAAGATATTGGCCTAGGGCCTATTTGATACGGATGAATGAATTATTTCTTTATTTATTAAAATATAAAAATTAGGGATGTGGAGGCTATTACCCTGGAGTAAAATGACTAATCAACTAACCTAACTGCTTGTCTAAAAACGAAACCTAACAGAATGACTAGAAATTTGTTAAGTCAATAGTGACTAGAAATTTGTCAAGTCAATCTCAGTGCCATAACTAATAACCCAAAATGTATAACACGAAAATTTGAAGTATGATGAATGAATGAAATATTTTTTAATGAGCAACAAAGACTTCATAATGACATAAGTCTCAGTTAAAACAGCCGAAATTGAAGCAATTTGGACCTGTTGATCACTAAAATATTATCTCCATTAAGATCAGTTTCATTGTCAAACCCTCCCCACCTGCTAAATTTTGAAAATGTTGAAATATTCTTTTATTAATTTATAAATAATATACGTGTTGTATTTATTATCAGAATTAAAAATAAGATATAATTAAAGTATTTGGTAAAAGTTCGCTTTCCATTGTTCGTTATGTATAATTCACCCAATTACACGTATCTCATAATTCGTAATTTCCTTCTGCATAATTACAGTAGTATTGAACATATTTTTAACCTAACTAATTAATTAATTTATAATATTATTGTATAATAATAATATTAAAAATATAAATATTTTGTACAAATTGATAGTGCGATAATATTGTATGTACATGGGCATATATCTTATATTTTAACAAGAATTAAAAAAGATAAGTTAGTAAAATAATATATAATATAATGATATGACATAATATTATAAAATTTTCACATTAATTTGTATAAATAAAATTTATAATCTTTAATATTATTTTTCTCACAAATGTAAAAATTCAATTGATGATCCAGTAAGTGAATTTGACTATGTCACGCACAACGACAAAAAGGGTCCCTTCTTTGTTTGGCAAAAAACCACAATCTCACAAACTCCTTATACCATCCCATCCCTTCATTATAACCCAAACAAACACACCACGGCAAAGCCCATATGTTCATTGACGATGCTATTATTACTTCTTGTTCTACATCTATTTAGCCCCAAAATCACACGCAAATTCCATTCTTTTACCATAATCTCACCTTCTTTTCCCTTACAAAATTGGCTAATTCACCTGAAATAGCGCTAACTTTCCCAACTATGAGATACGACTCTTCCACCAAACACCCATCCCTTCCGTTCTCAATAAAATTTCGTAATATTCATACTCACATTTTCTTAATTCTTCCGCTTTACGCGTGCATCATACACCCTCATACATAGTCACTTGTCATTAAGGTGACCAATAACATTGACCTTCAAACGTCAAAATGGGTTCTATTAATGTCTATATCTTACAAAACAATAGTATTAAAGGTGTTATTGGCAACCAAAATCATGCTTTTCTAGATAAATTATTTGTTCAACTTATTGTCGATTACTTCAATTTTGTATTCCTCCAGTGGGAATGAAAGTGTGATTCGAGCTTCCCTTTGATAATGATGAACACTAATATGCACTATCTTTTTGTGCCCAAAAGGAATTGTCCGTTGTGTTTCTAAGACTGCTGCTATTTTCTTTTGACCTGAAAGAGGGTCAAAATTTCCAAAATATTCATCACGTCAACGACCATTTTCCAACGAAGAAACTGTTGGTTTAATGCCAAAAGTTATAATCAAAACTACGAGGAAAATATACCAAATTATACCAAACAAACCCTGGAATGGATGCAGGCATGAAATGTCATGGGAATATGCATACATCTTAGCATCTTGATCATGAAAATGCGTTCTAGCTTTTTTTTAATTAAATATTATAAAAAAATAAACTAACTTTCAATTAAGAATAATTTCATTTCTTAAGTATCTTCGCTTTATTAAAATCTTATGAAACTTACAAAACAAATAAAACCGAGATCAATATTTATATGGCAACTTCATTTAAAATGAATAGTGCATAAATCATTTTCATTCTGAAAAGCAAATGTATATATGTGCATGGGTGGTGTATGCATGTATTGTTTAAATGCATGCCTGTGCAATTTGGTAAACAAGCAAATATGATGATCATGATAAACTATCCAACAAAAGCTTGAATTTTCTTCAATGGAGAGAGAGAGATCAAAACCACAGTTTCTTTTTACAGGCTTAGTGGTTTTTCCGTCTAAGTCTACTGTATCTTCCTCAGTCTTCCATACCCCTTTCCTGTAGCAGTCATTTGCTTCTTCCACAATCATTTCTCTCTGTCCTTTTTTTCTATAAATACGTCGGGATTTCACCAGACTCCAGCATATTCAATTCGCCCCATATCTCCAATCATTTTCTCAAATTTAACGAATCTTTCACGACAATTATGTATCCACAAAAACAAAACTGCCTACCGTTATTTGTTGTGATATTCGTCTCTTTCTCCTCCTTATGTTGTAGCAGTTACCAGGACTACCCATTTGTCCATAAGCCAAGCTATGGGGGAATGTCTGAAACTTTAATGTTTAGAAGTTCTTATCGAGTAAGAGCTCGTGCTTCGTCGAGAAATGTAGTGAATGTGGACGATTTTAGAGCTCAAGGTGATGGAACAGATGATTCTCAGGTACGCACGCATCACAAAAGTTAGAAAAATAAACTACACAGATTAATTACTTCAATTACTGTAATTTTTGAAAATCCTTGTGGGTTTTCAGTTTTATTAGCTTTGGTATTAATTCGACTTCCGACACTATTACAGGCATTTATGAAAGCTTGGAAGGAAGCTTGTTCTTCCAACAATGAAGCAGTTTTAGTTGTCCCAAATAACAGAATTTATCATCTTAAACCAGTGACATTCTCAGGTCCTTGCAGATCTGATCTTACAGTAAAGGTGAATAATTGTAAATTCATGCGTGGATCGATATACGTCTACTCTACATGTATTTATATGTATATATGTACAAATACATTCGTATTCATGTATAAATTTTGCTTTCATCATTTTCCATGGTAGATTTACGGAACCATTAAAGCGACAGTGCGTGTATCAGACTACAACAAAGATCCAAAACATTGGCTTGTGTTCCAAAATGTTAACAATTTGAGAGTTGACGGTGGCGGCACTATCAACGGAAATGGAAAAATATGGTGGAGAAAATCATGCAAAGTGAACAATAATCTCGTATGTCAATTACTTTATTGAATTTATTATTTATTTCATTAAAAAAATTTAGTGCTCATGTTCGCCCACTTTATAAAATATTGACGCATATTTGATATTTGATATTTGATATTGTGGTGTAATAATTTTTGGGCACAATTATTATGTAATAAAAAAGAAATACATGAGTTGAATGCTTTTTCAATTTAACTTTTCAAGCACAGCAAAAGTTTACAATCTCAAATAAATTGACTTTAATTATTAATGGTGATTTTAATTAAACAACTGATTCATTGTTCTTTCAATTGTTTTGCAGCCTTGCAACGATGCACCAACGGTAGACTATATCTTGAATACTTGATACTTCACTTTTCATTTCCTACGATTAATTACGCTAGAGAAAAATTTTTGATTTTCCACCTAATTAATTATTTTTCTTGGAAAAAATTTGTTTACAGGCAGTAACATTCGTAGAATGTAATAATCTGAGGGTGGGTAGCCTGAGGTTCAGAAATTCACAGAAGATGCACGTCTCGTTTCAAGAATGTTTCAATGTAAAGGTTTCAAATCTCAGAATATTTGCACCAGGAAATAGTCCTAACACTGATGGAATTCACGTCACCGGAACACAAAATATTCTGATTAATAATTGTGTCATCAGAACAGGTAATTAGCTAATTAATTAATTAATTAAATCATATAATAAATTTAATAGAAAATCTTAATTAATTTCTGAATTTTATGTAATGAAGGTGATGATTGTATTTCGATAGTAAGTGGGTCGACAAATGTTCGAGCAACAGATATCACTTGTGGTCCTGGTCATGGAATTAGGTAATTCTTATTTCAACACTTATCAACCAACTAATTTTATTTTTTAGCTCAACTAACTTCAACTAAAAACATTTTTAATTTCAGATGATTTTGATAAATTTTTTCGTTTTCTCAATTATTTACATAACTAATTACAATTCTTACTTACTTACTTTTGATTTTAATTATTTTTTTAGCGTTGGAAGTTTGGGAGCTGGTAATTCAGAAGCTTTTGTTTCGGATGTGATGGTGAATCGAGCAAGACTTTCAGGAACCACAAATGGAATGAGGATAAAGACTTGGCAGGTAGTTATTAAGAGTCAAAAGCCTTACGCTAAATACATAATCATTAAATCGGAAATTTATCTAACTCCTTTGAAATTTATACTTACTCAAACCAAATTATTCAAAAAAAATTTCGAAAATTACGGCCAAACTTTGGTAATATATATTTATTTCTTTGGTTCGTTGATTTAGGGGATTCAGCTTGCGAAATTAGAGCCGCAAACTCGGCATATAATTTTATTAAAGAACAATAGTTCTGAGTTCTAAAATATATATACACTGGCGTCACATATCTAATACAAGCTTTGATAATAATAAACACATAATTGATAATATAATTATGAGTAGTAATTGATTAACTGATAAAAATCTTTTATTTATTTTTCTTAAATATTTAAAAAGACACTATACATGAATAAATCATTAATTAGTAAATATTCGTTATTAAATAAAATTTCTCGTGTGAATTTTTATTTTATACGTAGGGAGGTTCTGGATATGCCAAGAATATAATATTTCAAAATGTTATGATGTATAACGTAAGCAATCCGATAATAGTCGATCAACACTACTGTGATCAAGAAGAGCCGTGCCCAGAACAGGTAATTGTTTGTATCCATCAGATTTCATCATCTATTAGCTCTCGTAGTACGTACATATATTAATGCATAATGATCTTGATCAAACGGCAGGCATCTGCTGTTCAAATAAGCAATGTTATGTACAGAAACATCCGTGGAACCAGTGCTTCTGAAGTGGCAATAAAACTCGATTGCAGCGAGCGCTTCCCTTGCAAAGGACTTGTGCTGCAAGATGTGATTCTAGGAAGTACAGAAAATGATGAGATTGCCAAAGCTTCGTGTCTAAATGTTAACTTATCTAGCAGAGGTAATATAAATCCACGGTGTGCGTAAAAAGAAAGAAGAAAGAAGAAATAAATAAGAAATTCAGCACTATGATCATCCAAACATGGTGCAAATTGATTAAGTTCAGTTTTATAGTAATGAGGTAGTAATATTATATCGTTGAAGGAAATCTTTTGTTTATTCCTTTAGTGATTAATGAAGTATGCTTTGTAAATATCCATCATTTGTGTACTGTGATACTTTTCATATAATTTGAAAAAAAATAAATAAATCTGTTTCATAATGTGTATGCTCATTTAACATGTTATTTTAGTGGGGGCAGGTTGGGATTCTCACAAAATTCTAGCTAAAAGAAGGCTCAAACCAAAGCCTATTTTTATTATATGATTATGGCCCATGATTAATTTTGTAGATTGGTCCCAACTGAAGCCTAAACCCAATTGAAAATTCAGCCATTGATTAATCGATAATCAGTTGCATAATTCTTTGCTTAGTTGGAGAGACACTAAAAGTGACTTCTTCTCCACGTAAAAACGACAACTCATCCATCTTAAAACTTATTAACGACTTGTCAATTATCAGAGATTGTAATAATTCAATGGAATTGATAACTCATTGTTCCGCAATAGAAAGTTTCCATATATGTAGTCCAATGGGAACTTCAAATTAATATATGTCTTCTACTTTCTTCAAAAATTTCATTTGCAATATTAAGATTATCTCTAAATATAACCTGAAATTGATTTCTTATACAAATATTTTATGTAAAAAGACTTGATCAAACGTATCGAAATAAGTAATAATGTATCAATATAGAAATTAAAATAGAAAATATTTGGTTCCATCATTAACTAATGTTTAATGAATTAGTTAACCACTATTATGTCACATATTTTGACTTTAAAGAATTTAGCTAGATATATAAAATTATAAGAGAAAAAAAGAAACCGATATATAAATGGAGAATTGATGGTATGTTTAACCCATGAAACATGCAATTAACAAAAATAAATATAAAAGGAATCCCAAAGAAGTTTTAGAAATTGTAATGCATCCCTCATCTTTCAACACAAGCAACAGTTGACCCTTTTGGAAAAGGCACATAAAAAAAAATATTCAAACAACGTCTCACATATTTTATAATATATGGTTGTTTATAATTCATGTGAAATTAAATTACTAATTGAGTATAAATAAGTGAAGAAATATGTAAATATTATTATTAAGTAAATGAGTTTTTTTTTTTTAATTTAAATACTTTATCTGTTATCTTGTGCTTTCATAATTGAAGTTTTATTTAGTAAGTTTAAAATATTGTAATTTTTGAGTTATGGAACTGTTGTGAAAGAAAATCATAATTAATTGTCAAATATAAATAGATGAAAGAATAGATATTGGGTAGATATCAAATAAAATTAAAAATTTATTACGCCCTTTAAGACTATATCAAGGATTGAGATTGTTGTCAAAAATTTGAAATTACAACTATTATCAAATAAAATCGCTATATATCTAATATACATAATAATAAATAAATAAATAAATTTAATTATTAAGCCCCATAAGCACACAACAGTCATAAACTAAGTCTAATTACTCGGTTGAAGTATTCCAATTTTCCCTGTTGCTATTGTTAGTTAACTTGTTAATGAACCCTAAATTCTGACTCCCAATTCCGATGTACGATTGATATGTTCCTATTAATTGAAGAGTTAATATTCTCGGTAGCTCACAGAAAAAATAGCTTTTATCTCAGAATCACTTAAATGCTTCGAACCAACATCGGACAGCAGCTTGTATATAGAAGCTTGACATCAAAGTCGTCCGTCTCCTTAATGGAGACGAGATCAATATTAAATTTTCTGACGACGTCGTTAAGTACTTATCTCTTTCTATATATATTAATTATATCTCTAGCAATAAATGGAGTAGTTAATAAATTATTTTTCATGTATACTCATATTCATTTATTCTCATAGGAGAATTTTTGGAAACTTCAGTTAGGAGTTAAGACTTCTAAATTAGCTCTTGTTTAAAATTCTGTTAGAATAGTTAAAAATAATTTTGCGCAGCAAAATTTCATTTTAAGTGTTTGAGAATTTTTTTTTTTTAAAATCAATTTTGATAAAATCGATCACTCTAAAGCGAATTTTGAAAAATAATTTAATCGTAATTATAATTTCAAATATACTTTTATATAAACAATAAAAATCTTAAATTAATCTCAAATAAATTAATAAATTTCACTGCTAATAAAAAAAAATATTAGTAAAATTTAAATAAAATTAAGTAAAATATAATGTGATAGAATCAAATGATATATATTATTATGTTGTGGTCGATATGACATATGATTAGATTGAATTACTTGTATAATTTTATTATTGAAATAAAATAATTTAATTAATTTAATTTAAATAAAATTTATATAAATATTTAAATAATTGTTTATTTATAATTTATGCAATAACTTTTTTTGTGAAAATAATTTTTAATTATGCTATATCTATTTTAGTTATTTGTTTTATTATTATACTTTAACAATACAATTTACTAAACACGACTTAAAACTCTTAAAAATAAATTTTACCCAGCACATTTAATTTTTTTAATTTCTATATAAATTTTAAAATTATAACAAACAAATTGGATAAATTTTACTCATTATGAAAAGACAGAAATCTTATATATTAAATAAATTATAAATATGTACTTATATAGACCATATAGGTGATAAAATTCCCGAGTCGACAAAAGAGGTACTTTTACTTTTGATCTGTCTATTTTAACTCATCGAAGATTTATTAATTCTGTCAACTTTATTTTAATTTTTTTATTTTGTAGTGTAAACTGTAATTATTACGATGCAATTTTTGTTTGAAAGATTCTTGTCATTGTCATTCAAGATCCCGATCGATTTTTTGAAGTTAGATGTATCTATCAAAGGAACATCAAAATATACATGGTTCTATGTTGAATCTCTTCCACTAGGAAGCCCATCTCTGACAACAAAGATGAGTTGAATTCATAAAAATAAAATAAAAAAACAAAGTTATAAACAAGACATGAGAGTAGGTGGGGCAAACAGATGGAGCAATTATTTAAAAAATCAGAATGGTAGAAATTTAATACGATTTATTTAGTTGGGAATCACTATTTTATCAAAATAAATAAAAAATTATACATAGTTATGAACAATTCAATGCTAAATAATTACGTGACCAAAAAAATAAATGATAAATATAATTATTATAAAAAAATATTATTTGGAAAAGAAATAATTTTAAGTGAGACATGCATATTATATCACCCACATTTATTTAATAAAATTTTGTTACATATAATTTGAAATCGATAAATAATGTACAGCAAATTTGGATGAATATCATATAATTTATTAGATGAATATCATACTTAAAACTTAATCCTAATAAAATTTGGATGAAACCCAGAAAATTAAATTCTTAATATTGCTTGGTTTGGAGCAACATCATGGGACACAACTTTTTGATCATTTGACCCAATAATGATATGTAGGGATAAGAGAGGACAACAAAATGATAACGACAGACTATTGGTTGTGTTGACTGAAGAGAGAAAAAGTTATGGGGGTAAGGTAATTCCTAGAATTCATCAAAGGGTTTGCAAAAATTTATGGAATGCTGAAAATGAATTTATTGGAGGAAGAGAGAAAGAGAAGTAAAAGAAGAAGATGGGCAAATAGTTGGGCTCTTCTCCAACACCAATTACTACTTGTTTTAACCGGACAGAACGAGAACGTTTCAGAATATATATATTGAATATTCTGAGAAGGTTGTCGTCTGTCTTCTTTTTTTTTTTTTTTCTGTCTCTTTCCTTGACATAATCTTCTCGGGAAACAGAAACTGAAAACAGAAATTATTTTCTTGAGAAAATGGAAGGAGAAGTAAAATCTTCATCTTCATCCGGTGAAACGAGAAGGAAGTTCAAAAGAATATGTGTATTCTGTGGTAGTAGAGCTGGATATAAATCTTCTTTCGGTGAAGCTACTCTTGAACTCGGTAAACAGATGGTAAAGATTTCTAATCATACTTACTATTTCTTTGATAAGAAAATTTTAGATACGAGGACCATATAATATCATTGGTACGTTCATCTAATGAATATTTGAACCTTTACGTCTACTTATTCTAACTGTTTTGTTTTCAGGTTGAGAGAAAAATTGACCTGGTTTATGGAGGAGGAAGTGTAGGTTTAATGGGTTTGATCTCTCGTACTGTGTTTAGTGGAGGATGCCATGTTCTTGGGTAAATTTTCTTCTTTTGTTTTTTAATTTTTTGATAGTAATATTCATTCTTCTTTTAGGTTTATATGAAAGTTATATACTCTGTTCATCTTTTATTTGTGTAGAGTGATTCCTAAAGCTCTAATGCCGCACGAGGTACTGTTATATTCTCTCTTTGAACTCTTTAACGCTGTATATATCATAAAAGCAATAATAAATCAAAACCCTAATTTCAGATATCTGGAGAAACCATTGGAGAAGTGAAAACAGTTGCAGATATGCATCAAAGAAAGTCAGAAATGGCAAAACATTCAGATGCTTTCATTGCACTTCCTGGTATGTATATCCCGTTATTTGAAATGTAATCCTTATTTTATTTCACACTTTTTTAAACTTGGTTATCCAGGTGGGTATGGGACCATGGAAGAATTGTTAGAGATGATAACCTGGTCTCAGTTAGGAATTCATGAGAAACCAGTAAGAAAATCCATTTCAACTGAAATGTTTTCTATATTTTCTAGTATGTATATCTTTCATAGGTGTCTTCATTTGATTTTTTGTTTTTTCTGTTTTGAATTCTGTAATATATAGGTGGGATTATTGAATGTAGACGGCTATTATGATAGCTTGCTGGCCCTGTTTGATAAAGGAGTAGAAGAAGGTTTCATTGGTGATTCTGCAAGACAGATTGTAGTTATGGCAAGCAGTGCAGAAGAACTCATCAACAAGATGGAGGTATAATATTTGAAGAATTTATTTTCTTTAAAGACGGGCTACAACATAAATGTGTATAGTACAACTTTTCAACATTTTACCGTAATTTTTAATTTTTTCCTTATAATTTTTAACTATTCCATTGTGCTATAACATGACCCTTTCTTTAATGTTTGGAAAAACAAAAAGAAGAATATAATATGATGTTCAGTGGGATTGGTTTTCGTTGCTAAATTATTGGCGGGTATGATTTGATTATGTATTTTTCAATTACAGGAGCATGCACCAGCGCATGAGTTGGTAGCACCAAGACAAAGTTGGGAAGTGGACCAATTATTGGACTCTGCAATTAGGGAAGTGGGGAACCCTAAAAGATCAGAATCTTAAATTTTAAATTAGTTTATTATTACTATTTAAAGAAAGAGAGAGGAAAATTAAACTGATCTCTCTCTCTAAAAGTGACAAATCCCAACTCCCGAGATCCCAAATCTTAATTAACCATTTGCATATTCAGGATGACATGTATTGTTTTACTTCTATTTCAATCAATTGAATATTAACGAATCCTTGGTCAACATTCTTTCCTTATTTTTTTGTTATGATCTTTTTTATTTTTTCTGTGTAACTTATAAATTGAGAATTGTCAATAAAAATTAATAATTAAAATAAAAAAATCTTAGAAACTGTACAATATAGCTATATGCATCCCAACCCTACCCATATTTTATGGCCATGGACTTTGTCCAAAAAAAAGCCATAACAATCATGTGTCATGAGAGCCAAATTGAAGTGGGGAAAAGAGAAGGATTAATTTCACCACTGGCATTTATTTTCGTTTTGTGATTGTGGGGCAAATTGAAATTCTATTATACGAATTTTCATGTGGATTGGAGCCTTCGGAGTTTGGGCTTGATTATTCATTGACACTGTTCTTCTGTGGACTATGGAATATGGACCACAATTACATAATTGAAATTCGCACTTTTTCTTCAACGTGCTTCTGCTGCGCTAATTTAATGTCTTGAGCAGCGAGGATTATCCTACACGAACGTGAATAACTGGCAGAAATTGTGGATACCCCAGTGGCCAAGTGTTTGATCACTAAATGCTTAAATAATCGTACCACCAAAAAGCAAACCTAGCAATGATTCTGCTTACTTTTCTAGCTGCCCGTATGATTTAGAATTCAATATTTAAGTAAGATATGTCATTAAAGAAAAAGGAATTTGCAATTGACGAGGAAAAACTAAGGACTTTCATGGAATCATTTGATTGGTTTCAACTACTTGGTTCAAGTATATTAGGTAGAAACCTCCTTTCTGTAATTAGAATTATCAATTATAATACAAGTAGGAACTGTGAGACCAAATGTCCAAGAACTTTCGAATGAAAGCCGTCAGAAGCATTTCCTGTGAACCACGGCCGGCCCAGATTCATCATAGTCTGCCTTGGTTACATGCTGATTCTGGGGGAAGACAACTTTAGCAAGTATTGCACCTCCGATCCAGGCTGAATATAAGGTCAAATTCTCCGGCATATATTCAGGTGGCTGTGATGAAACCAAAATTAGAACATATAGTACTTGTAGGGAGCAGTGTAAAAAAGATATAGAAATCATATTGGTTGTGTTTTGATGAAAAGGCAGGAAGAGAAATCATCAGAATTTGCTTATTTTTCTTAAGGCAAATTAAACAGACAAATCATACAATCCTGGAAATAAGAAAGAAAATTCAGTTCATAACTTTCTTGACCAAATAAATTTACCTTCACTAGCATGGGACGAATAGCTGATGAACACAAGCTAGCTTCTTTCTGGAACCTATCTTCAAAACCTGCAGTAGGCAACAAAATTACCTGTTACTGTTAACATATCTCTGAAACCCAGTCACAAGTAAACATAAAGCCCACAGAGAAAAGACACAAGTGAAAATAACCCGAGACAAACCAAAGTCAATTTTAGAAGGATTAAAAGAATAACAAATCACACCAGGCATAGAAGTAGTGGCACCACAAAGTACAGTATTTTCCAGCAATTGCCGATGATTCTCAGAAGACACTGTTGAAATAGTACGGACAAGCTGCTCGACAATTCCATAAGCCTCCAAACTCAATATAGATGGTTGGAATAGTGCTTCACCAACAGTATATCTTTCTCTTCCAATTCTTATAACCTGAAACAACATTTGAAAAGTGTTAGTCAGACATTACACATTTGAAGATTATAAATGAGAGGATAACCAAATAGAATGGGGAATACTAAATATAAATTTCTAGGTTTATACATAAATTATGGGGGCAGAGAATTTTCACTGTTATCTTCTCATTGTTACCAATCTATATTCCAGTAAGTGAGGGACCATTTTGAGCGTAACTTTAGTTTATAACAAGCATGTGAGTTAATTTCGAGGGCATTATTATATAACATTCTTTCCCCCTTTCTTAAAAGTTAAAGCATCACCACAACTTTCCAAGGGAAAGTAAACCAAATTTAAAAAAAAAAAAAAAAGAAGGATGTATCCTTATATGCATCTAACCAAGTTGACTATCGTTTTTGATTGAAAGTTTACTTAGCATATGTACATCTTAAACAGGAAATGGTTAAGTAACAGGGCAGGCCATGGTATATTAAGTAAGAAGATAAAAATATAAACCTGCCCATCAGGAAGGGTATGCTGCTCTATCTCACATGACTTCAGGGTTTTGTCATAAGCAAGCTCATCTTCAGCACAACATGAGTATTGCTCTTTCAATTTCTCAACATCAGAGATGCTAAGATTCACCAAAGGATTAGATTTACCAAGTTCTCGAGCAAGCAAATTAGTCAAATCAATACCTCCAACCTCAAATCTTTTTGAGGCAATGTGCTGAACAGCACCTTCAATTACAGGAGCAATATCTGGCGAAAAAGGAAAAGATTTTGCATGTCACTAAGAAACCAAATAAGTCAAGTTTCAACTTCATTCAATGGAATATCACTGTTCATTTTAAATACACCAGCCAGAGTGCATACAAGGCTATACAGTAACAAGTTATCATTGTTATCTAAATGAGAAAAATCATGATAGCTATCATGATTCAATAAAAAATATAAATAGCTAAATACAAGGTGAGAAAAGCTTTGCAAACAGGGCTAGGAAATATCAGAACCTTACAAAAGAAATGCACACTAAATTTGGTCATAAATGCAACTATTAAAGCTGATAAAAACGTCAATCAACTCAAGGCAAGATGAGTCTTGAAGGCAGATTTTACATCATGCCAATATTATGCATGTACGCAATGCACATGGTCAAACACAACAAAAGCAGTAACCTGATTAGGTAAGATATATAGGTATACATACTGACTTTCCCATATATGGACGTACATACCAATTTTCCCATGGCCAATATCAACTGTGCATCCTGAGATACGTCCAACGGCATACAGAGACAGTACTGCTTGTTCTGAAGCATAGAACCCAGAAATATTGAATGTTTCGAACATCAATTGCAACAGTTGTTCTCTGACAGCCTGGAAAAAAAGGATAATTTATGAATTTATTGCAGAGAAATACAAAAGAACTTATTGAATTCACAACATTCATCAATTACATAACAATAAATCAAATGGAAATTTGAGACCATTGAGCGACTGCACATTAATGCAAAAGGTAATACACCCAACAAAATTGTCATGAGACAAATACGAGTGATACCAACATTGCTGAAAGTGCACATCAATATAAATTTTGTTTACTAACACCGCTAAGAATACCCACCACACCTATTAAAAGTTTTCTCTTTAGCAAAGCACAAGGATTGTCACAGCTAGTGTACCGCAACTATGCATGAAAAAAAGTAACAAGTTCTTGAACTATCTCACACAAATTATACGGCAGGAACAAACTATACATTATAAATTATTACTTGAAAGACTGAAAATGAAGTTATAATATGTTGAAAAGCAAAGTATTTCTTAACCTTCGGAGTGCAAAGTGGATCGGTGAATAATATCTGCCCCTCATTTCCCTCTTCCCATCCAAGACCAGTGTAAAGAACATGGTGCAACAAGTCCTCCATAGCATCCCAATCTCTGATAAAACCTCTCACAACAGGATCGACTGTCACATACTCAACTAAGCTAGAATTATCAGCAGAAGATGATCCATCTTCAGCCATGCGCTTCATTTGGCTTGGAATTACCTAATCAGATCACATTTCAAAGAGGAATAAAATGAGAAATTTTCAAACTTTCTTGTCCATTTCGTTATTTTCGCAGAGACCAAACAGGGGCTTATAGTTATTACCATGGAAGGAGCCTGATCTGGAATGGCAGGTCCCGCTTTGAGAAGCTTCGAGCCGGTATCCACCACTGCAGCCTCCATTTGCGAACAGACGGAGCTCAGAAGTAGCAAAATTGAAACCCTAGCTTTCAAAATAGGAATTTTTCGTGTAGAAAAACAGAGTACTGGGGTCTGCAAAAGCTAAAACCCAAACTGGATTCGAGTTCTAGGGTTTAGAAATGGTTTATGAGAAGGGGAATCTGAATAAATGTGCAGCATTTAGTGTTTCTGCGTTAGCGGGCTGAATATTTTGAAGCCTACTGACATTGTTATATTTTTAAATTTAATCCGTTTAAACAATTAAATTGATTAATTTATTTAAATGAATTATAGAGTTAATAGGTTGTTATTCATCTCATGACATCATTATTAAATTCTAAGTAAATAATATACGTATAAATTAATATGATACGATTTAAAAAAATAGTATAAAAATTAAGTTAAATCTTTACACTCTCCTAGTTAATAATAAATTTATATAATTATTTATTTATTTATTTTTATATGTATGTAATTATCATTTAAATTAAAAAATAATTAAATATTTAATAATTAAAATTAAATAATTAATAAAAAATTCGTAATGTCACTTTATTATTAATAATTCAGAAAAATATATTTTTTTTATTTTTACTAAATTATTGTCTCATAATTTACTATAAATTTTATTCTCTACAATAATAGTTAAATATAATCTAATAATAAAATTGGTATATTAAATATTTAATTATTTTTTATTTATAATAGTACATAATAAAATAAATAAATATATAAAATTTTATTATTGTATATAAAAGTATAAAAATAATTATAAAAAAATAAATTTAAGAAAGAGGGAATGTAAATAATTATTTTTTATTTTTTATATTTAAATTAAATATTATTAAATTTTAGGGGAGGTAATTGATTATTACCTTTTATATATCTTAACTACAAAATTAATACATGAAACAATTTCTATAATGAATTTAACGATGAAATAATACCTTCTTTTTGTTATTAATAATAAGTTTTATATAAATTTCTAATTGCTATATTTAATATTATGAGAAATTTACGCATAAGAAAAAGATCGGCATCAATAATCTTAAATGAAGATTTTGTAATAATTATTAGTTAATAAACGATAAATATTAATCTTATATTGATAAAAATGCACATGTTAAATTTTTTTTCTTAGAAGTTAACTTGTATTAGTACATGATCTTAATTCAACCTTAGATACATCAAACAGCATACTTAAAAGCCATGTATAATCTTAGTAATTTTATTTTCCTTATTTATAATACCCTAAATTAAAAAAACTTAAGAACCCATAAAGCAAATTTTTTGAAAAAAAAAATGCATTAATTTTTCTGTAACCTCCCATATCTCACAAGAAAGATTTTGATGCTTTAAAAGATCTTGAAAATATAAAGAGCATAAATTATTTATGGAAGTTAAAACCCTTTTAGCCTAACCAACCTCATGTATTTCCAAAATGATCAAATATTCTCTCTCTATAAATGTATAGCAACCATGTCCAACTTTGTAAATGTATGTTCTCTGCAAAATTTTTCTGCGATCTTGAAGTTATTCCGATGGAGCAACACAAAATACCCACATCGGTAAGCTAATATGGCTCGTTTTAGTAAATTTTTTTTTTCATTTTTTTTTTTTCTTTCTTCTGTTTCTGCACTTGTGTTTGCAGACTTACACTTTGAAAGTGGATATCAATTGTTGCAAGAAATGTCAGGAGAAAGTAATGGTGAGGTTGAAGAAAATAGAAGGTAACTTCACCGTTTTGAACCATAATAACTTTGTGTCAATTAGTTTAATTGATAAAATCTCTTAACACGATACAAGAAATCTGAGTTCAAATGTCGGAGAAAATTTCTTTTAATTGTTGAACTTATTTCTTTTTTAAAAAAATTTTATTTCTTGTCTTCTTAATTTTGACTAGGACTGGATTCTGTAACCTATAATTCAGAAAAAGGAGTGTTAGCAGTTTCAGGCAACATAAACCCTACAATCCTAATAAACAAGTTTGATAAGTGGGGCAGAAAAGCAGAGCTTTACTCCTTTCAGAAAAATTCCATGGAGATTGACAACAAAGGAAAACGCAGAAATTTTTGTTCTAGCAAATCCAAAGACTTGGATTGTTCTGAATCTGAGTCGGATGACGATAATGAGGAAGAAAATTTTGATGTTTATGCAACCAAGAAACACAGTAAAAAAATCAGCTCGCGAGATCCAAGTCTGATAAAAAGATCACCAAAAGGAGAAAGTTCCATGAACAAGAAAAGTGCTAAGATGGGTAAGAAAATTTTTAGGTGGTTTTGCAGGGATAAAGCAGCTGCAGCAAAGGCTTCCAGAAACAGAAATGGCGGAGCAAATGTGCCGCAGAAATCTCTGGCCTCAAGTAAATGGCATTTTCCTAGGACGTCCGTGCTGGAAGATGGTGTTCCCGGACCATTTGGTCCACCTCCTTACGGTGATCCGAGACAATACTATATGAATCAGCATGCACCCACGATGTTTCTAAGGCCAATGCGTCCATATTATTTTTACAGGTCTATACCAGTGCCGCCACCATTTGGATATTTCCAGCCAAGACCTCCGGCTCCGGCAAGGATTAATCCAATGGTCCACTACACCAGTTACCACGATAATAACCTTTATTATCCTTGAGCTCGTCTGGTTTATTTAAAGTGGTCTTTGCTTATTATTAATTTTTCTGGGTAGGATTAGGTCCTGCCGATGTTCTGAATCTTAGTATCTACGCTTTGATACGTGGACATACATAAATTACTAGGTCTCATATTTTATGCATAATTTTTTTTTCCCAATATGACTTCCATTTCTAAGTCCCATGTGGATTTATTTGCAATTTGAAGTAAGGAAAAAGTAAAATTGTAACCTTAAATATTCTGCAATTTAAGCTACCTTGGGCAGATCAGGTTAAAATAGATTCCTTTTAAAAATGAAAAGTCAAAAAAGAAAAAGATGATGAAAAAGCAATCTTCAACTCGGAGCTACAAATTCAGTTTAGGGTAAGCAGTAACTCAGTTAGAAACAGAAGAACTTAAATGAGACTTGCTGCACATGCTTCTTTGCTGTTGGGCGTGTAATACCCGGGCAATTTCTCACCTTCAGCATATAAAGGCATCTCATTTAAACAGCAGTAGTTCACATCAACTGAGAAACGGTTACCATTTGCCGGACTTGTTGGTTCCAAATCCTCCACCAAAATCAAGTTTTGTTGCTGGCCTATTTGTGAATTATCATCATTTTCCTCGGAGCATGGAGCTTCAACTTTTGACTCTGGTTTGTCATCCCAAAGGGCCTCAAAGGGAGACTTGATATTGGAGTTCTCATTAGAGGCGAATTTCACATCCAGAATTGGTGTTTCAAAATCCACAACAGAAGAAGAATGTGACAATTTGATGAGTTGGAGAACATCTTTGTTAGATGGTTCTTTTGTGTCTTGTGCAACGGATCTAGATTTAAAGTTAAGGATGGACCCTTCCTTTGTCGTATCAAAGCCATCAGTCTGACTTTCAAGTAACCTGTTCCCATTCTCAAATTCATCAACAGAAGTGTTGTTCATTTGACAGCTAGCTTCAATACTTTTTATGTCCTCGGTCACCACCTCATGTCCAGATGGAACAACTGTATGGTGGGAATCCCCGTCGAAAGAATCATCTTTTCCTTCCTCATTATGCTGGTCTATATCACCAACCACTTCACCTGCTTTCTCATTTTTGTGATCATCAACGTGTTTGATCACTACCACATCATTCTCTAACAGTGAATCATCTTTTCCTTCCTCATTATGCTGGTTCAGGTCATCAACCTCTGCACCTACTTTATCATAGACATGATCATCAATGGGTTTGATCACTTCCACATCGTTCTCTAGTGGTAAATCAGTGTGGTATTCTGTCTCATCCATTGCATTGAGACAGATCGTATGACCAGTAGCTCTTCCGCATTCAACTTCAGATGAAGCTTGTTTGCCACAACTATCTTCTTCAGCCGAAAAATCAGGAGCTTTAATAGCAAGAGCTTGAGTATATTTGGGAACCTCAGCTAAAGTTGAAGACAAAAATCCAGTGAGTGCAGATGCTAAAGCTTCATCAACTGACAAAGCATGATTTGGTTTATCGTTAGTAGAACCTGTTGTTTCTTCCAGAGTATTATTTTCTTCCTTGGCATTTGGAGAAACAGAATCAGTAGCTGACAGAGTTGAGTGAGACTGACTATCATTTACTGATTTATTTTCATTGTTATTGAAGAGGTTTTCATCTGATTCATGCCAAGAAAATTCAGGAGCTGAAATCCTTGTGCAACATGGAAATTCAGAATTCCAAGTTTTCTTGTTGATTTCTTCAAGTTGCTGTTCTACCCTCTGGAGCCTTGCATCAATTCTATTTACAGGTTTTAGCATGCATTCTTCAAACCTCAAAAAAAGATCTTCTATTCTGCTCACTCGAGAAACAAGTTGGTCTAGCACTTTTTTAATATGACTCTCTGGTACATTGGGCTTGCATACTGTATCTGAAACTTGTGGAGGCACCTCCGACTTATAAGCTGGTACAGCAACAGACCCAATAGTTTTCTGCAACTTCTCCTCCAGCTCATAAAGTAAACCAGAGTCACCTCCCTGCTCCATTTTGTTTGCCGCATTGGTTGAATCAGTTGCTTTTGGACCAATTTCACGGGACTTTTGTTTTTCTTTGGCATCAAAAGCATGATCACCTCTTATTACACCTGCACTTCTAGTTTTGGATAACTGCAAAAGGGTGGGCATAAACATTGACATGCAAGAACTGCCAGCAGGATTTTTGATCTGTCCTACTTTGTTTTCTGAATCAGATGGCTCAACAGGATCACCAAACACGTAGATCTCATCAACAGATATGCATCTTTTATTCTGAAGTGAAAGCATCCTAAGTGTAATGGACATGCAAGGGTCTGCATCATTGATCTCTGCTGTAGCCTCATACAAATCCTGGAAATTTCTTCAATCAGTTATATTCTACAAAAATAAGAAAAATTTCCAATTTCATTACTATGTTCATCGAGCACCCTCTCCCCACCCTGCCTGCACCAGTGGTTTATGTAAAATTGCCACAAAAGGTCACAGTTACATCTTCTGCCTATGGACCACTATAAATACCCAAAACTGGAATATAAACAACCTCAACCACTAAAAAACTAAATATTTAAAAAATCATAAAATGTAAAAGAAAAGCCTCTGCTTGGATGAATCTACATAAGAGGAAATCTGTTACCTGCATGCTCTCTCCATGCTTTGTGTTAAAATTTGAAGGCAAACGAATGCTCCCGTTATCAAGTTGAGGAGAATCAACACCTTTCACTTCAACCCACCCATCTTCGTCAGTGTTCAAATTATTGTCACTTTTGGTTTTGTTTTGATTTAACTCCTTACTACCTTCAGTCTGATGTACCGCAGCTTCTTCAATACCGGGGGTGCAAACCACTTCTTCATCTCGAGTAACAATGCCGCAGCGAACAGTACATAGATACTCATTGCTGCTCCTCAAATCAGATGCATAGTATATTTCATATACCCTAGCAGTACTACGGACATAAACCTGTCGCACCTCATGTTTTTGCGCAAAAGTAACTGCAGTAGAAGTAAGCAATTATTAAGAGAAAATCTAAAACAGCATAGAAAATAATATATGCAACTTCAAAAGGATTTAGTAAAATATTGCTATTTAACAATAACAGAAACAATTCATTTACCTCCAACAATAACAAAAATTCACGTTACATATTGATTTCGCGTAAACAATGACCAATTTTGAATGAATTGACAACTCTCAAGAAAATCAAGACTTAAACCACAAATTTGTAATTGCCAACAAGGGATTTCAGAACTAAAAATTCGTTTTAATTATTAAAATTTCACATTATAACAAAATAATTTATCTAAAAAAAATTCTAAAATTGAACTGTATTACATCAAATAAAGCATATTTCAATTAAAATAAAATTATCTCATTTGATGGTTACAATTTTTTTTTTCTTTAATTGAAAAAAAATTAAAATTAAGGATTTTAGAACTTACTGGTGATCTCGCATGGAGTAGGATCAGATAAGTTAGGGTAGAGGATAAGAGGAGATTTAACAGTCGAATTGTTGTCGGAGTTCTGATCGTCATCGTCCAAGGCGCTTGGAGAACAAGAAGACTCGAAAGTGATGGAATTTACGGGAGAGCCAGCGCCGACGGTCCAGTTCGTCGTCATGCTCCATGAAGTATCGTATTTGCTGTTATTATAGTTGTTGCTGCTGCTTTTCTCTGATATTTCTTCTTCCATCGGTTTTGTTTTTCGATTGACCTGCTTACTGCGTTTAATGAATCGAGGTTTATACGGGGAAGCTGTAATTATACCGAGTGTTTGAGGAGAATTACAGCATCGCGATCAGATGCACGTGTCATGTGGTTATTGATTGATGACAACTGCTACGCATTACCGTGGCCTTTTTATTGTTTTCTTTTCTAAAAACAACTAAGAACAAATATATATATAAATATAGATATAGATATAATTCATAAATGCAGAATTAATGGTCCATATTTATTTACACACTAAAGAAGTTTGCATAAGTATGTTTTATTAAAAAATAAATATTTTATTTTATTATTAAATAGGACTTAATTCTTCTATGTCATCCAATCAAGTTTAAGGGTTATTTTTTTATAATTAAGCAAAAAATATAATTTATTTTCAGTTATTCCAATGTTTTAACATATTTATTTTTTAATTTAATACTTAAAAAATTACATAATTATTTACCTTTCTCCTTAAAGTTCTTTTAATATTATAAAAATAAATCAAAATTCCTCCCCAACTTTAATGTGAGTCGAGTTGTTCGACTAACTAGTACCCACAATTATCAATATCTTTTCTAGTTTTGAACTTAATATTTTGTTAGATGCTAATGATAAGTGCGTATCAATCCTTCTCGTTGATGTTCAATTTAAGTGATGGAAGAAAGGAGAGAGTGAATTGATTCAACTACAGAAACAAAAGGTTGTTGCAGAAAATGAATAATAAAACCAACCGATTCAGCAATAGTTGCAGAATATCAAAAGCAATGCAAAGTTTTACCATTAGAAAATCACATTGAGTTTTACAGTCCAACGACTTATCGAAACCACAGAAAAAATGAAACCAATTTCTTCATTTGTGGCATATTTTAGCAGTTGGCACGGTGACACAAACTGGAGTGTAGAATTTCCTGGCTTCTGGGATTCCAGCTTTTGGCTCTTCTGCCATAGCATTTCCAGCGACAGAGCAGACAGCTGCAGCTGCGGCAACTACATCAGATCCCTCCTTCAATTGCAGCAGTCTGTATTAGCTTCAACATTCAGTTTAACTTTTTCTCCTTCAGCTGCTCTTGCTGCACTTACAATAACAAACCTATGGCGAGAAACTGCCGGAGCCTGGCCGAAAATGCTGGCGCCACTGAGGGAGGAAGCTGTCATAGTCATTGATGCCATTTCTGTCTGCAGAGTACTCTGCTTTCCGTTTTTCCTCTGTTATTTGGGTTTGTAGCTTATTCAAGTCTGGTTTAGAGTATTGCAAAGGAATAGAGAAGCATAGGATCAAGATCAGATCTTGACCAATTGTGTTTTGCCACGTAATTCGTATTGTCCAGGTGGGAACTAGTGTTTGTCTCGCAATCTTTCTTCCGAGCCTATTGTTTGTGATGATCTGTATATCTTTAACCTTCACGATTTTAAGGTTGTCGTTTGTCGCAAATTTAGGATTGCTATCACTTGTTTTATAATCTAAAATTATATTTAATAAATTTTTTAAAAAATAATTATTAAATAATTAATTTTTTAAATAACTTATTTTAGTATTAAACTCTAGAAATAATAAAAAATATATTTTTCAAAATAAATTATTTCATAATATATAATATTAAAAATATCCTTCAAATAATTAATTCTAAAATAAATTTAATTTATAAATAGTAATTAATTTATTAATTAAATAAATTTAAAAAATAGTTACCGGCATTATTGTTCCAGCAATAACGGTGTGGTAAAAAATCGACGAATGCCAACAAATGACAACGTTACCAATACTATTAGACTTTAAATTTTTTGATTTATATAATTATGATATCAACAATGGTCAATGAAAGATAATTTAGGCACACGCATTGCTCAGAAAGCGAAGATCACCACAAAGTTATAGTCAAACGACAGCTAGTTGTTAAGCACCGCCGCCACCATTTGACATGTCGACAGCCGAAAACCATGATGGTGGTGATGTGTTACCAATCGCTGTTATTTGACAGTAATATTGTGGTGGTCGCTACTTTGAACGGTATATGTACCTATATCGTCTTTTTCAGTTCGGCGATTAATATCATGATTGCGTAGATGAAAAAATTTTGAGTCTGGTAGTATTGTTAGTGTCGTTGATATAGACGCAGTAATTGATGATAAAATATTTCTCCAATCATAATTTTTTAATTAATTAATTAATTAAATAAAATAATTTATTATTTTGAATAAAATAATAAAATAAATAATATATTTAATTAATTAATATTTGATTACATAAATAGATGTGGGAAAACTTCCCTAAATTAAATTTTTTATTTAAAATAATGAAAGAAAATTTTCTATTAAATTTGTGCAATATAAAAATAAAAAAATTGCTGAATTAAGAGCATTAAATGTTACTTCTTGATTTTAAATCTCAACTATTAGATTGCATATATTTAATCAATGAAAATTTGTGGTATAAAGTTATGCTAAAAAAACTGACGACATAAATATATATTCCTTCAATAAAATAAATAAAATTATAACATATTTAATTAATAAATATAACTAATATTTTATTTCGTAAATATGTACATACCTATTTTAATCATTATATTTTTAAAACATACTTCGAAATTCTTTTACCAAATGTATTTATAAGATTGTATTAAAAGTAATTATTTTATAATATATTTTTACTAAACACCTCACAAACTTCTTTTAAAAGTAGATTATTTGCTACTCTAATCTGATTTTATTTTCAACACAATACAATTTCAAACATGACCTAAATTAAATTGGGTCACAAAGTTTTTTAGAACGGGATTTGCTAACGAATATTAGGAAATTTATTAAAATTTTTATATTTAATAAGTTATAATTTTTAATATATTAAAATTTATTGTTTATTATTACATTAAATACAAAAAATTATTATAAATAATAAAAATCTTGAGATACCCCTTAGCAAAATTTAGACCGACTTAAATAAAATATAATAAAATCCAATCAGCCCATATCGTTCATACTGATAGGAGAAACAGCACAGTTACCCTGGTAATATAATCCCTTTCAAAAAAGAAAAAACATTGGTAACAGAAGCAGAAAAGACATGTATGCTGTTTCATTGTGCAGTTTGATTCAATAGTACTTCCTAGGTAAATGTCGAAATGTTTGTATCAGTGACAAAAGAATTTTGGCTCTGTTCCCTAGTATGTTTCATAAATATTGTTAAAATTTGACCAATCAGGTGGTATTCCAAAAATTGCGAAGAATGCATACGAACTTGAGTTCTGACAAGAATTAATGGCGTTGGTGATTTCTGGATTCTGTTCGAGCTAAGCATATAGTAGCTCTTGTTCTCTTGCCTTGTAGGGCAGCGGCAGCAAATTGTCGACGTCGGCCAAAAGATCTGGAAGACAAGAATTAATGGTGATTTCTGGATTCTGTTGGAGCTAAGCATCTAGTAGCTCTTGTTCTCTTGCCTTGTAGGGTGGCGGCAGCAAATTGTCAACGTCGGCCAAAAGATCTGGACGACCAAGTGGTACCTCTACGATAGGTGAATCCAAGACGGAGTCAGGAATTGCTACAATGGTTTCTTCAAGCAACGATTTGATTGTCTGCAATATCCAAAAGCTCTGCAAATGTTGTTCTGCTATGAAGGAACAAAATGCATGTGTACATCGAAAACTAAAGAGGACAATATTCAAGATAGAGCTCTAAGGAATGGTTTTTCTCATATAAGATATCATGCCAACCCCCCACATCTAGTGGTATCAAAACTATATTTAATGTTGGGGATTCATGTATTAGGTTCAAGTTTCGCATTCATAGATATTTCTTAATGCAATTTTGAACGTATTCTTCTTACTAGAGCTATAAGAGTGCAGAGTTTTTGACGTACCGTGCATCGTTGGAAAGCAGCATCAGCTTTGCGCTTCCATAAACCATTTCCAGGCTCTGAATGAAAGAAGTGAAGTAAAGGCTGCAACATATTATGCAAGCATTTGTCAGACCGGGTAGGAAATATATTTCAATAAACATTAGCCTTGGACAACCAGTAACGAGAGCTAAATATGGGGAAAAGAAAAAAAAGGAAAGATCAGTGCTGGCCCCTATAGGGTGGCAAGTAGGACGAGATAAGTGTAATGAGAAGAATGAAGTAAAGATCCAGTATGTGCAACCAATAATATCTCTACCTTCATCACATCCCGGAGAGATGGTCTATTACTACCATATGTTCCTAGAATGGCATCCCCATATATTTGGTATTGTTCGAGAACCTAATCAAAACAAAGCCAGAAAGGAACTCAACAAAGTAACAGTAATTTAGCAATTGAATTGAGTTGGGAGTCAAATTTACAATTGAACCTGTCGGCGAGTCAGACCGCTACTTGGTGCACCATAAATTGCAGTATCAACATGTCCTAAAGTATACCAAGGGCTGTAAATTCAGTTAACAGATCAGCAACAAGCATTAAAACAGAGTAAAGACTTGATTACATGCTTTCTACTTTTGCTATTAAAGTAGAACAAAAAGAAAAAATGTAATGAACTAGACCAGCTTCTAAAGTTTATATTGATTGCATAATTACGCATTATACATACTTCTGGTATGCAGCACGGCCAAGCATAACACAATGAGCACCTTTTCTTCGTGCAGCAATTACCTGCAATGTGAATTTTTGTATTAAAAATTGAAAAAGGGAAAGTGATTACAGAATCAACAAAGTAATTCTGCTTGAGAAGTGATGAAGACAGGACATAATAAATTACCAATTGTGAAAACTAAGCCATACGTCCCCAATACTTATGAATCATGAACCAAAAATAAATAAAAAAATCACTAACTTAAAAATTCTTCTTATGAATTTCACATGTAATAGTAATATACAGATTACAGAGCATGACGTGGAGAATACGGAATATGGAATCAATAAAACAATTCTGTTTGAGAAGTGATGACTGATGAAGGCAGGACAAAATAATTCCCAATTGTGGAAACTAGGCCATATGTCCCCGATAACCATGACCCACAAACCAAAAATAAATAAACAGATTGCTAACTCAAAATTCCTCTTATAAATTTCACAAGTGATAGTAATATAGAGATTATGGAACATGAAGTGGTGAGTGGCATGAACCAAGAGACCTTGTAGGCCAAATGATGAAAGGGAGACAAAAGGATTGCAAAACCCTTCACAAACTTCAAGGAATTTTTCATTGGCAAATACCCAAGCAGACCATTGGGCCCAGCATCGACATTCTCTTGCACTTGATTTTATGTATCATAGGTTGAAACGAAATAACAGCTAGTCTGACAAAGGTACCTCATCAACTGCATTAATGCCTCCATTTAGTGTAAATGTCAAGTCTGGAAAGTCACGCAAGAGGGCATAATAGTACTCATACCTGCGCCAAGTAAAATGTTGTAGATGTACATTAGACAAGTAGTGACAGACCTATGTAATAGGGTAATAAAGAAGCAAAAAATTCATCAGTAACCTTCTCAATTAAATTTAACTAAATCTTAATTAAAAAAAACGTAAATACGTCAAGCACATACTTCAGAGGAGGAATTTTTCGATTTTCAGCTGGGCTAATGCCATTGAGCAGTGCCTTTCGTGAATGTATAATGAAATGCCTTGTTGGGGATAGAGAAGAGACTTTATAGATAAAATCACCTGAAAGGGGAGTAGGGGAGTCAGGATGCAATCCCAGCAACCTTAACATAATGATCCAAAATGGATATTGGCACTAAACAGAACCATAGGCATAATCCTCTCACAGCCGAATAAGGAACAGAGGTGGAGACTAAAGATTAGCTGGTTTCAAGGAATTTGATTAAATTAGCAAGAGAACAAAGCCATCCATGGGAGATATAACATGGAACATAGATAATAATTCCATGGCTACCAAAGAAACAAGGAAAATGGGATGGCATAGAAAAGAACTGGGAAAGGGAACATTGTGCAACTCTGCACTATCAACTTTACAATCAGAACCTTCAACCAGTAAATTTAACTTCTAAGTGGTGTTTTCATGTATAAATCATTTCAATTAAGTATCCCTTTAGTTTTTATTTTAATCCAGGAAACTGCATGGTTAACCACAATCCTTCCCACTATAATCCTCTTCACTTTGCCACTCACCCACCATCTTATCCAGGATAAGCTACATATTTTAATTGCATTATTTAACATTCCAACAGTGAACACTAAAAGTCATGGTATTTAGCAGGAAGCACTTAGCAAATCTCCATTGGGAAAACCATGCAGAAACATGAACAGAAAATTCAAGTACTTTGCTTCCTAATATCTAGTTGTTCGTGTATAATTCTTCTTCTGAAAAGATTACAGTCAATAAATTGACTTACAGAGCTCATTGTATGAATCGTGATCATCAACACCAATTCGGCACTTGACGCTGACAGGGACATTTGTATTGGCAGCAATTACAGACATTGCCTCACCAACAAACTTTTCTTGTAAACACCCAATGATGTTATCAGAGACCATTGGCAAACAATTCATTTACAGTCAGCTAGAACATGACAATTCAGTCAATTATAATACCTTCGGATCAAGCATAAGACGAACACCAAAGCACCCATGTCCAGCTACTTTCGGACTTGGGCATCCACAACTGGTAAGCAGGAAAATACAAGAAAAACGAAGGCCTAAGTCAAGTGAGAAAAGAAAGGGAAGCATAACAAATAAGGTAAAAAAATTGTACAAACTTGAAATTAATTTCATCGTAGCCGTATGGATTGGCAAGTTCAGTCGCTTTGGCAAGGTTATCCAAATTACTCCCCCCAATTTGAAGGACAATGGGATGCTGTTCTGGAGAAAATGCCAAGAATCTGTCCTGAGCAGCATAAACAATACATATATAATTATAAATTTGTCCTGGTGAAAAAAATATTCAATGAGCCAAAATATCAATACCGTTAGATAATAAAATCAAATGAACTTGCACTGCTGCATATTCAAAGAATATTAAGTTCATCAACCATTACATTAGCAAGTCCACTTGTAGCATGAATCTACCGCAAGAGAATTGGGAAATATATACACACACAATGTTCGTCAATTCTCTATCTCCAAGGTTTTCTATGTTTTTAGCTCTCATATTCACAGGCCCAAAATCCATTTCCACAATGGATCACAAAAATCTAACCATTAACAAGCAAATAAAAGAAGACTACAATGTTGCTGATTCTTCCTTTAGCTCCTTCAAAATATAGAAAATTCAGTAACTTACCAAATTTCCCTCCTGATAAACAATTGTCTCAGCCGCAAGCATCTCTGTGTAGAGCCATGCATGTTTGGAGATGAGACGGGCAAGCATCCTATAATGGTTGTTTGTCCAGTCCATCATTGGTGCAACACTGGAAATCAAGAAACCAAAATCAATTCATCTTCATAGGAATAAAAGTATAGAGCAAATAAAATTAAGATATTCAGATTACCAACCTAAACCAAGGAGGGAGATAGCGGCTGGCAACCATCTCAGCTTTCACTTGTGGTATATTTTTATGAGTATTAGTAGATAAGCTCCTTGAATTATTTGAATTGTAGCAGCATATGTTTACTGATAATCTGCGATGTTTTATCAGGATAACAGAATGAAATGGAGTAAATGAAGTAATCAAAGAATACGCTCCAAACTTCACCATCTCTCTAACCAGGCATAGCCTTGTCCTCTATGTACCTATCCATTAGATAAAACTATATTATACATAAGTAAGCAGACACCAAACATGCCCTATCAGTAACAATGCAAGAATACATTGCAACACACAGACCTTTGACTGCATCTCTACCCATATAAACTAGCAAAAATGTCAGGGTAATAAATTGATTTACTAGGAACCAAAGGCATCAGAGGAAAATTTACAACTCACAAACTACTTCATGCTAAATTCGGTGTGTAATAAGCAAAGAGGTTTCACTTAAGACTTAACAAACACTCACAGCCACAAAAGAAGAAAATAAAAACAGAAAAACAGTACATGAAACAAATCAAATAAACATAAATATTAAATGTTAAAAGTAAACAAATTAATTTCCATAAACTTATTAAGATATCTACAACAGAGCCAATTAATAAACAACTTCAAATTTACCGCTCAAGCAAGAGAGAAATCAAAATAGCATTTAATCAAACATACGTGGATTTAAGAAAAAATATATGACATTTTAAAAACAGATAGAAGAGAAACTAGGTTTACTTGGAGGAAGACACTCGCCGTTGCAGTGGGTACGATGCTCCAGTGACTTCAGTTCAGACCACAGGATGATTAGCAATTTTTATTTCTTATTATTTAAAAAATACAGTGTTTTAACAACGCCGCAATAAACAAAATTCTTTTCTGTGCTCCAATTTTCCTATTTCATGAAAACAAAAAAATAAATAAAAAAAATTAAAAAAAAAATTCTTAAATTGCGTCGATGACTTGATACCATTAAACGGGTCTGACCATTGAATTCAGAGTCGGCCCATGAGCACAAATAGATAGTTTTATTTTTTAGAATTTCACTTTACTCCCTAAGCTTTTGTTTACTTTTACCAAAGAATAAAATAAAGTTAACCGATATAGTGAGGACTAAAGTGAAATAAAATATTGAATGTTACATTACTTTGAGATATTTGAGATATATGGCGTGAAATTAAATGTATAAATAAAATTCCATAAAACACTAGAGACTAAACTGAAATTCTCCTCCTCATTTCTGGGGTGGATGCTGGATGGATTTAATTACAAACGGCCACGTTCATTATCGCATTGCACAGGACTTCAATGGCAACTCTGAGCCTCAACAATTCAACAAGAACAAACCCTCCAACTCTTGACTCTCACAAACCCATCTGTAAATCCACTTCATTCACAAAACCCACAAAAATCTCCTTCAATTTCTCTGCAAAAAAAGGGCCAAAACTTCACCATTTTCTACCGAACTCATCGTTGTCTGAGAGTTCACTCTCAGTGCCAAAAGAAGCTGAAACTGACGCTATTGAAGATGACCCAACGTACGAGCTGAGCTATCTTGATGAAGAAACAGATCCTGAGAGTATCAAAGATTGGGAGTTGGATTTTTGCTCCAGGCCAATTCTTGATATCAGAGGAAAAAAGATATGGGAACTTGTTGTATGTGATAGTTCACTTTCACTTCAGTATACAAAGTACTTCCCCAATAATGTTATCAATAGCATCACTTTAAAAGATGCCATTGTGACAATATGTGATGAGCTTGGTGTTCCTATGCCAGAGAAGATCAGGTTCTTCAGGTGAGTTTTATTTAATTTTCACACATGTAGTACATATAACTATCTGGTTTTGTATGTATTTATGTTTGTAAAGTTTTCATTTTTCTGATGATGGATTGATTTATTTGTGGTTTACAGGTCACAGATGCAAACTATAATAAAAAAGGCATGTAAAGAACTTGGTATAAAGCCAATCCCAAGTAAAAGGGTGAGTAAGGTTATTTTCATGAATTCTTTTTATTCTCTTTCTTTTAGAGAATTTTTGGTTTACATAAACAACATTGATGTATGTGAATTACAGACAATTTGAGCTGAAAGCCTAAGATGTTGTTGATGGGTATTAGTCATTTTGAGAAGATTCTTTGGATGAATCCGAGATAATCATGCATTTCTACCTGAGAAATTGTGTGAAATGTCATCATACTGTTGCATCTGTTTATGATACCTAAGCAAACTGTTGGGAAGTTGTACTCTGGATAGTTCTTCAATTTTGGAAATCTGAAGTAACTTTTAAATTCTTGAAGATTTTGAGGGATTTTTGCTGTTCAACGAACACAGAAGAGACTCAACTGAATTTATCGTTGCATGTTTTTAAATCCTCAAACAAGGTTTTACAAGCAAAGTTGTCTAATCGAACTGCTACTAAGGCATAAGCACATAGTTTCATTTATGTCATAGTTGGCCTTAAGTTTCTACTTGGAAATGCCCATTGTATTTTCTTTGTTATTTTGCAGTGTCTGTCACTACTTCTGTGGTTGGATGAACGTTTTGAGACAGTATATACACGTCATCCTGGTTTTCAGAAAGGATCTAAGCGGCTTCTGGCATTAGATAATGCTTTCCCAATGGAACTTCCAGACAACTTATTTGGAGAGAGATGGGCATTTGTCCAGTTACCCTTTTCAGGTGAGGCATAGCACTTTTACTATGAATGGTATTGGCTGATACAAATTACAAGAATACAATCCCTATTTTCCGCTTCATCTACTTTAAAAGAAATCATAAATACTTTGTGACTATTTTTACTAGTCCACATCAGTGAACTTGCACAAGAACTTTCCATAGAACTTAAAACTTTTGAAAGTTCACAAATTTAATCTTTTGATATTTGTAACATAACTCAGTAGTAGTATCAACCATTTCTCCAGAATATTTTTCTATCCTATACTAACTCTAGTTTCTATTCTCAGCCGTCCAGGAGATCTCATCCTTGGAGACAAGATTCACCTTTGGTTCGAGCTTCGATTTGGATTTACTGGGGACTGAAGTTGATGAAAAAACTTTGATTCCAGGACTTGCTGTAGCATCTTCCCGTGCAAAACCATTAGCAGGTGCATATTCCTCATCTATTTTCTAAGTATAAGCTATGTTTTATTTGTATTCCCATGGTGGCTGCCAATATATTCTTCACATAATTCCACGATAATATCTAGAGTATCCTTGAGGTGCTACCTTTGTGTTGACTTACTAACCCATATATGGTGTCACAAGGATAATTGCAACATGAACACACGCTATATCCAGAAAAGGCTCTACTAACCAAAATACAACAGAATTGGATTTCTTCTGTAGTTTTTAGCGAGCTCTAACTTATTTATTGCATACTAACTACCTACATTTCAATTCTGTCTCTCATCTATGTACACCGTATTCTGTATTACATTTTAAGGATCAATTGAGATCTTTCCTCTTGCTACTGCAGCTTGGATGAATGGTCTGGAAGTCTGCTCAATTGAAGCTGACACTGCCCGAGCTGCCTTAATTCTTTCAGTTGGGATGTCTACCCGATATTTATATGCCACTTACAAGAAAAATCCTGTAACAACAAGTGAAGCCGAAGCGTGGGAAGCAGCAAAGAAGGCCTGTGGAGGGTTACATTTCCTAGCCATTCAAGAATACTTGGATTCAGACGACTGTGTCGGATTTTGGCTTTTACTAGACTTGCCTCCTCCACCTGTATAATTCCTTCAGCATGAAATATATCACATATTGCTTTCGGTAATTTCCTTTCTAATCACATTTGTCTAGTCCATCAGTATTTTTAATTGAATGTATATGTTATGTCGGACATAGGTGCGATTTTTATCAACAGGAAGCTTTTGAACTGATAATTTCTCATTTTCATCTTCCCTAAACCAAAGAACGAAGTAGGAGGGACGATATTATGAAAGGCCGAAACAATCATTCCGATTGTTTGACTTGATCAAGCCAACGCTCAGAATTTATTGTTTTACTAGCACAATTACTCACACAATCACTATTCACTGCAAAATCTCAAAAGAAACCGAAATCCGTAAAACAGAATCTGAAATATTAATACAGGATAATGAAATAGTAACGCAGCTTGCAACCCTGCCAATGATTTAAGAAATATTCCACAACACAAAATTACATTCATTACCTAGACTTCGTTAGGTATTGTGATGTTGTGACTTTTAAATTTCAATTGTTATAAAATAAAAACTGCACATATCAAATATTAATATACAAATATATAAATTTTATTAAAAGTTCAAATTATCATAATTTTTTTTTACTTTTTTGTCAAAACATAAAATCCCAAACAAAACCAGGTCTCTCCCCGGATACCAGATGCTTGAATTTTGGATCATTTACCTCATTTCTTTCTGTTGAGTTTGAGGCGGAGACAGAAAAATACAGACATATTAGGACCTTCAAAAATTCAAACCCTTTACTTTTTCACATAAAATGCTTACACATTAAATGTCACCCTGATTGAACTACTTAGGATACCTAAATATGGGAGTCAATTTGAACTACAAATCATATGCAGCACCTATTCAAATGCATGTGGAGAAGGGGCAACAAGTAAACAAAAAACCGGCAGCCTGTATTTGGATTTAACCCTGACTGAACAGATCAATTCTACATGGAGAAAAATTGAGTAGCCCCGACGGAATAACAATGCCGCAGTGCAAGATTGCCCAACACTACAAGCAATCAGGAAACGTAGGATTTCGCAGCCTTACGGAACTGAGAATTGTCTCATTTTCTGTAGCATGGAAGAAACTCCCTCGAAGAGAGAATAAATTATAAGTGCACAAAGTTGAAAGTTCATGATTTTGACCTCTTTTGCTTTTGAGGAACAAATCGAATCCCTTGTTTCCCAAGTTCCAAGGTCTTCACTGTACCGTCATCTAAAGTAACAGATAACACTGACGAGCCTT
>JAWDEX010000012.1:3933124-3952506 GCA_035221805.1 Trichilia hirta
ATATATATATATATATATATATATATATTCTACTTTCTCGGAAAATTTCATTTGTGATTTTAAGATTATCACTAAGTACCTTACTTAAATTGATTTCTTATATAAATATTTTATATAAAAATACTTGATCAAACACATCGCAGCAAGTAACAAGTATTAATATAAAAATTTTTAAAAATTGCTTTGTTTAATCATGAGCTATTGTTTAATGAATGAAATAACCACTATTGTGTCACATATTTTGAGTTTAAAGTAGCTAGCTAGATATATAAAATTATAAGAGAAAAAAGAAACCGATAGAAGGAGAATCGATGGTATTTTACCCATGAAACATGCCATGCCATTTACTTTCAAAATACAATATGAAAGGAATCCCAAAGAAGTTTAACAATTACAATGCTCATACATGCATCCTTTCTTCTACAAAAGTAAGAGTTGGAAAGAACATATGATTTTTAAACACTGTTAAGTTATCTTGAGCTCTCATAATTAAAGATTTATTTAATACCATTATATGGTAATTTTTGGGTTATGGAACTGTTGTGAAAGAAATTAAATTATAACTAATTATCAAATATTAATAGACGAGTCAATAAATATTTGTTAGATATCAAATAAAATTGAAAAATTATTAAACACTTTAAGACTATATCAAGGATTTAGATGCATGTCATATATAACTTTGAAATAACAACTATTAAGTAATAAAATCACTACATAACTAACTAGTATACAGAGAAATTATAAATAAATAGTTGTTATTAAAAATTAAGTTATTATTTATCAAGCAATTTAATTATTATAGAAACTTTAAAATCATTGTAAACACAAAACAATTATGAACTAAGTCTAATTACTCTGTTGAAGTATTCCAATTTCCCCAATTGCTATTGTTAATTAACTTATTAATGAACTCAACATTCCTATTCACAAGCCCGATGTACGATCAACATGTTCCCATTAATTGAAAGAGTTAATAATCTAGGTATATAACTCACACAAAAAAGCTTAAATCGCAGAAACACTTAAATCCTTCGAAGCAACAGCAGCAGCAGTAGCAGCTTGTATATATAAGCTTGACACAAATTAAGGTTGCGTTTTTATCTAATGGAGCGAAAGAAGACGGATATTAATTTTCAGACGACGTACGTAAGTACTTTCATCCATATGAATATATGCATGCGTGGATACGAATATAACAAATATTAATTAATTAATTAATTAAATCTGTAGCAATTGATGAATTCATTTTCATGTATATTAACATTCATATTCTCAGAAAAGGATTTTGAAAACTTCAGTTACGAGTTAAACTACCGTTTTGTTTTTGGTTTGATGCAAATGAGTTTCTAGTTCGTAAACAAATCAAAATGGGGCAGGCATCAATTAATGAAGTATATGACGATGATTGGAGTGATCGACTTAATTATATATCTTCATTTCAATATATATATTTTGTTATTAATTGTGGACCATGATTTATGCACGCAACTTTAATTATATCCTATATATACATAAAATTTTTCATTGGATTTCTGAATCTCTTACTGTAATTGTCAATTTGTAACTACATTTTTTTTCAAATTTCTTTTATATATACCTCCTGAATTAAATTTTAAAAAAATAAAAAAAATGGTACATTACAACTAAATGCACCTTAACCCTACTTTACACTGCAATATTTCGTTATATTTTTTAAAATTTTCATTCAATTCTTTAATTTATGTTCTCTATTTAATTTGTATATAGATCTAAAAATTATAACAAAAGAAATAGGAAAAAATTTACTCATTATCAAAAGACAGAAATCGTATTGAATAAATTATAAATATTTACATGTATAGATAGTAAATTTGATTAATTTCCTGAGTCGACAAACGAGCAAGAATCGACCATATGCATAAACTTAGTAAAGGAATAATTGCTTTAACTCTTCATCTGTATATTTTAACCCATTGAAGATTTATAAATTCTCACACGTCCATCTTAATTTTTTTTTTTCTCAGTGTAAATTATAATTATTTTGACGCATTAGATTTGTTTGAAAGATTTTTGGCATTGTCATTCAAGATCTGGATTGATTTTTAAGTCAGATGTATTGATCAAAGGAACATTTAAATATAAATGGTTGTATATTGAATCTCATCCACTAGGAAGCCCATCTATAGAAACAAGTGCGAGTTGAATTCATAAAAAAAATGAATAAAAAAAAAATAAAGCTATGGTCAAAACATGAGAATAGGTGGGGCAAATGGGTGGAAAAATTATTTTAAAAATCAGAATGATAGAAATATAATAAATTTTATTTAGTTCGGAAGTCTGCATTTTATAAAAGCAAATAAAAAATTTTACATAATTATGGGTAATTCAATGCTAAATAATTATGTGAACTAAAAATATAAATGATAAATATAATTATAAAAAATAAGATCGTTTAAGAAGTATTAATTAAATAAAAGAGATCATTTTAAGTGAGACATGTGTACCATATCACCCATACTTTTATTTAATAAAATTATGTTACATACAATTTGAAATCAATAATAATAATACATGTACTGCAAATTTTTTAGATGAATATCATACTTAACTTTATCCTAATAAAATTTAGATGAAACCCATAAAATTAAATTCTTAATATTGCTTGGTTTGGGGGCAGCATCATGGGACACGACTTTTGATCATTTGACCCAATAAGAATATGTAGGGATAAGAAAGGACAACAAAATGATAACAACAAACTATTGATGGTGTAGACCGAAGAGGAAAAGGGTTACGGGGGTAAGGAGTTCCTAGAATTCATCAAAGCGTTTAAAGATATATATTGAATATTGAAAACGAATTTACTGGAGGAAGAGAGAAAGAGAAGTAAAAAAGGAAGATGGGCAAATAGTTGGGCTCTTCTCCAACACCAATTACTACTGGTTCTAACCAGATAGAACGAGAGCGTTTCATAATATATATATTGAATATTCAAAAGGAAGATTGTCTTCCGTTCTCTCATTCTCTTTCTCTTTCCTTTGACATAAACTTCCCGGGAAACAAAGGCCGAAACCCGAAAACAGAATTTTTTTTCTTGAGAACATGGAAGGAGAAGGAAAATCTGAGTCTTCAGGCAATGAAACGAGAAGGAAGTTCAAAAGAGTATGTGTCTTCTGTGGTAGTAGAGCAGGAAACAAATCTTCTTTCAGGGAAGCTGCTCTTGAACTTGGTAAACAGATGGTAAGATTTCTAATCATATCCACTATTTATTCGATAAGAAAGTTTTAAATTCAACGACCATAAAATGTTATCAGTATCTTCATATAATGAATATTTGAATTTTTCTGTCTACTTATTCTAACTGTTTCGCTTTCAGGTTGAGAGAAAAATTGATCTGGTTTATGGAGGAGGAGGTGTAGGTTTAACGGGTTTGATCTCTCGGACTGTGTTTAATGGAGGATGCCATGTTCTTGGGTAAATTTTCTTCTTTTAATTTCTTTTTTATTTTAATATTCATTCTTCTTTTAGGTTTACATGAAAGTTATATAATCTTTTCGCTTCTATTTGTGTAGAGTGATTCCTAAAGCTCTAATGCCACATGAGGTACTGTTTTATTCTTTCTTTGAACACTTTAACGGTAGTATATATTATAAAAGCAGTAATAAATCAAAACCCTAATCTCAGATATCTGGAGAAACCATTGGAGAAGTTAAAACAGTTGCAAACATGCATCAAAGAAAGTCAGAAATGGTAAAACATGCAGATGCTTTCATTGCACTTCCTGGTACACGCATCCCTTTCTTTTAACTTGAAATGTAATATTTATTTTATTCCACATTTTTATATACTTCTTCATCCAGGTGGGTATGGAACCGTGGAAGAATTGCTAGAGATGATAACCTGGTCTCAGTTAGGAATCCATGAGAAACCAGTAAGAGGAGCCATTTCAACTTAATTGTTTTCTATGTTTTCTAGGATATCTATCCTTCATAGGTGTTTTCATTTGATTTTTTCGTTTTGTCTGTTTTGAATCTTTGTAATAAATAGGTGGGATTATTGAATGTAGACGGGTATTATGATAGCTTGTTGGCCCTGTTTGATAAAGGAGTCGAAGAAGGTTTCATCGATGATTCTGCAAGAAAGATTGTAGTTATGGCAAACAGTGCAGAAGAACTCATCAACAAGATGGAGGTATAATATCTGAAGAACTTTTTTTCTTTGAAGACGGGCCACAATATAATTGTATGCATAGTATAACACTTCAACTTTTTATGGGAAATTTTAATTTATTGTAATTTTTAATTCTTGATTTGTGCTATAACATGACTACACTTTCTTTACTGTTTGGGAAAAAAAAAAAAAAGAATATAATATACCCTACTACACAATGGGATTGTTTTTTGTTGCTGAATTATTGGAGAGTATGATTTGTTATTTGAATTGATTGTGTACTTTTTAACCGCAGGAGTATGCACCAGCGCATGAGAAGGCAGCACTAAGACAAAGTTGGGAAGTGGAATACTTATTGGACTCTACAAGAGGTGGGGAAACCTAAAAGATCTGAGATCTTAAATTTTAAATTGGTTTATTATTATATTAGAAGAAAGAGACGGCAGAAAATTAAACTGATCTCTCTCTTCCTCTTTAAAAGTGACAAATCCCAAATCTTAATCAATCATTTGTATATTCAGGATGACATGGATTGTTTTAGTTCCTATTTCAATCAATTGAATATAAGGAATCCTCCTTTACATTGGTCAACTATTCTTTCCTTCTTTCTTTCTATGTTTAAGGTCATGACATAGTATATATATAATAACTTATAAATTGGGAATTCTTAATAAAATTAATAATTGCAACAAAAAAAAAAAAAATTGAGAAACTGTAAAATATAGCAGCATGCACCATAATTACCCTTATGGCCATTGACTACGTCTAAAAGCCATAAACAATCATTTCACGGGAGCCGATGTGAGGTGGCGAAAAGAGGAGGGAGGATTAATTTGCCCGCTTGCATTTTATTTTGTTTTGTAGTTGTGAAAGCAAATTGAAATTGTTTTATACGAATTTTGACGTGGATTGGAGCTTTTTGAATTTTGCCTTCAGTGCTCCTTGACTCTGCAGCTCTGGATTATGGACCCCTACCACATAATTGAAATTCACACTTTCGCCTGAATGTGCTTTTTCTGTGCCAGTTTAATTTATTGAGATGCGAGTATTATCCTACACATATATGAATAAGCAGCAGAAATTGTGGGCACACAAGTGGCCAAGTGTTTGATCACTAAAGACTTAATATTCCTACCACCAAAAAGCTAACCCAGCAATAATTCTGCTTACTTTTCTAGCTACTTGTATGCTTTAGAATTTAGAATTGAAGTTAGAATTGAAGAAAGGGAAGTTATTAAAGAATAAAAGAACTTGCAATTGAAGAGGAAAAGAATGAAAGAAATTGTGGACTTTCACGGAATCATTTGATTCGTTTCAACTACTTGGCTCAAGTATGTTAGTCAGAAACTCCAGTTCCGCAATGAGAATCATCCATTATAAAACAAGTACGAACTGTGAGACCAAATGTTCAAGAACTTTCCAACGAAAGCTGTCAGAAGCATTTCCTGTGAACAATGACGGGCCCAGTTTCATTATATTCTGCCTTGGTTACATGCTGATTTTGAGGGAAGACAACTTTTGCAAGTATTGCATCTCCGATCCAGGCTGAATATAAGGGTCAAATTCTCCGGCATACATTCAGGTGGCTATGATGAAATGAAAATTAGAACATATAGTACTTGTATAGAGCAGTGTAGTAAAGTCATGGTAATCATATCAAATGTGTTGAGATAAAAAACCGAGAGAAGAGAAATTGATCAGCGTTTGCTTCTTTTTCTTAAGTCAAATTAAATAGATGGATCATACAAATTCTGGAAAAGAAACGGAAATTCAGTTCATAACTTTCATGACAAAATAAATTTACCTTCACTAGCGTGGGACGAATAGCTGACAAACACAAGCTAGCTTCTTTATGGAACCTATCTTCAAAACCTGTAGTAGGCAACAAAATGACCCGTTACTCTTAACATACCTCTGAAACACAATCACAAGTAAACATAAAGCCCACAGTGAAAGGACAAGAGAAAATAACCTTAGAAGAACCAAAGTCAATTTTAAAAGGATAAAAGAATAACAAATCTCACCAGGCATAGAAGTAGTGGCACCACAAAGTACAGTATTTTCCAGCTATTGCCAATGATTCTCCAAAGACATGGTTGAAATAGTACGGACAAGCTGTTTGACAATTCCATGCGCCTCCAAAGCCAATATGGAAGGTTGAAATAGAGCCTCACCAACAGCATATCTTTCTCTTCCAATTCCTATAACCAGAACGCATTTAAAAAGTGTGACAGTCAGACATTACACATTTGAAGATTATAAATGAAAGGCACACCAAGAGAATAGGGAACACTTAATACAAATTTCTAGGTTTATACACGAACTTCGGTTGTAAAGAATTTTCCCTGTTATCTTCTCATTATTTCCGCTCCATATTTTAGTAAGCAAGGGACCATCTATAGTTTATAACAAGCATGTGAGTTAATTACAAGGGTATTATTATAAAACATTTTTTCTCCTTTCTTATAAGTTAACACTTCACCACAACTTCCAAGCGAATGTAAATGTGAAAAAAGAAAGGGATGTGTCCTTGTATGCATCTAACCAAGTTGAATTTTTTTAATTTTATTGAAAGTTTACTTAGCATATGTACATCTCAAACAAGAAATGTTTTAAGTAACAGTAAGAAGACAAAAATATAAGCCTGCCCATCAGGGAGGGTATGCTGCTCTACCTCACATGACTTCTGGGTTTTGTCAGAAGCAAGCTCATCTTCAGCACAACATGAGTATTGCTCTTTTAATTTCTCAATATCAAAGATGCTAAGATTCATCAAAGGATTAGATTTACCAAGCTCATGAGCGAGCAAATTAGTTAAATCAATACCTCCAACCTCAAATCCTTTTGAGGCAATGTGCTGAACAGCACCTTCAATTACAGAAGTGATATCTGGTGAATAAGGAAAAATTTTGCATGTCACTAAGACACCAAATAAGTAAAGTTGCAACTGGATTCAATGGAATATAACTGTTCACTTCAAATCCACCAGCTGGAATGCATATAAGGCTACACAGTAACCAGTTATAATTGTTATCCAAAAGAGAAAGTTCATTAGCTATCATGATTCAGTAAAAAATTTAAATAGCTAAATATGACATGAGAAAAGCTTTGCAACCAGGGCTAGGAAATATCAGAACCTCACAAAAGAAATGCACAATCAATTTGGTCATAAAGGCATGAAAACACGACTGACTTGTAAATATTCTGAAGTTATTAAGGCCGATGAAACTGTGGATCAACTCAAGGCAGCGTAAGTCTTGAGAGACAGGTTTTATGTCAAAATTTGTTACATACGCAAATCTTATGCATGTACAGAATGCACATACTCAAACATATAGACAAAAGCAGTAACCTCATTAGGTAACATCTATGGGCATACATACTGATTTTCCCACATATGGGTGGACGTACCAATTTTTCCGTGGCCAATATCAACAGTGCATCCTGAGATTCGTCCAACAGCATACAGGGACAGTTCTGCTTGTTCCGAAGCATAGAACCCGGAGATATTAAATGTCTGGAACATCAATTGCACAAGTTGTTCTCTAAAAACCTGGAAAAAAAGGATAATTTATTAATTTATTCCAGAGAAATACAAGAAAAAAAAAGGTTGAATTCACACCATTCATCAATTACATAGGAATGAATCAAATGGAAATTTGAGACCATGGAGTAAATGAATCAAATGGAAATTTGAGACCATGGAGCAACTGCACATTAATGCAAAATGTAATACACCCATCAATATTGAAATGAGACAAATACAAGTGATCCTAACATTGGTGAGAAGACACATCAAGATAAAATTTATTTATTAACACCGCTAAGAATACCCACCGCATCTGCTGCAAGTTTTCTCTTTAGCAAAGCATGTGTATTATCACAGTTATCTAGTCTCTTCCAGTCAGTTAAAAAATATTGCAGAGACAAAAGTAAAGATCCTATTTTCTCCCACTTCTTTATGTTTAATACTCCTCAGGAGTTGAAACGAAAGTGAGAAACTCCAAAAGTACCAGTGTGCCAAAACTATGCACCAACAAGGCAACAATTTCTTTAACTATCTCATACGAACTATACAGCAGGAACAAACTAAACATTATACATTATATTACTTGAAAGACTGAAAATGAAGATATAACATGATGTCTTAACCTTGGGAGTGCAAGGTGGATCAGAGAATAATATCTGGCCTTCATTTCCCTCTTCCCATCCAAGATCAGTGTAAAGAACATGGTGCAACAAGTCATCCGTAGCATCCCAATCTCTAATAAAACCTCTCACAACAGGATCCACTGTCACATACTCAACTAAGCTAGAATTATCAGCAGAAGATGGTCCATCTTCAGACATGCGCTTCATTTGGCTAGGAATTACCTAATCAAATCACATTTGAAATAGCAATAAAAAGAGAAAGTTTCTTATCCGTTTCTTTATTTTCTCAGCAACCAAACAGGGGTTTAAGTTATTACCGTGGAAGGAGCCTGATCCGTAATGGCGGGTCACGCTTGGAGAAGCTTCGAGCCGGCGTCTACCACAGCAGCCTCCATTTGCGAATGGACGAAGCTCAGAAGCAGCAAAATTGAAACCCTAGTTTTCAAATTAGGTATTTATCGCGTAGAAAGAACAGAGAACTGGGGTCTACAAAAGCTAAACCCCATATTGGATTCGAGTTCTAGGGTTTAGAAATGGTTTATGGGTAGGTGAATCTGAATGAACGTATGGCGTGCAGTGTTTGTGCTTTCGCTGGTCGAATATTTTGAAATCTACCAATGCTGTTATGTCTGTAAATTTAATCTGTTTGAACAATTAAATTGATTAATTCATCTCATCAGAACACCATGTATTGAATTTTAGGTAAATAATACAAATACAAATTAATTAATGTGATAATTTAAAATATTAATATTAAATTTAAGTTAATAAATAATTAAAAATATGGCTATAACATTAATTTTTTAGTTCTAGACTTTTATTGTATTATATCATGGTATATTAATTTTCAAGTGGTGCTAACTAAGAAAATTTTTTTTCTACTATATTATATTATTATTAATTAATAATAATATAAAATTAATATAATTATTAAAAATAAAAATAAAAATCACAAAATAATTAATATAATTATCCTATATCATATTATATATATAAGTTTGTAGAAAATTTTTTTATATTTTTAACATTATTTTTAGTTTTAATATAAATTTAATTATTTTACATATGTTAAATACAAAGTTAATGCATGAAACAACTTTTATAATAAATTAAACGATGAATCTTGATCCAACTGTCATGTTTTTACTCTGACAGAAACGCCAAAGTGTAAATCGTGAATTTTATCTGAACTGCTCTTCTCACGTGACGGTTGCTTAGTACTTGTCTGGGGTTGAGTAAATTAGGATTTTTTACATATATAAAAAAAAATAAAAAAATAAACGATGAAATAATACCTATTTTTGTTATTAATAATAAGTATTATAAATTTTTAATTTCTATATTTAATATTATGAGAAAATTAGGTCACAAGAAAAAGATCAGTATCAATAATCTTAAATGAAGATTGTGCAATAATTAATGATTAATAAATAAAAATATACTAAAAATAAATATTAATTTTATGTAGATAAAAAATACACATATTAAAATTTTTCTTAAAGATTAAGTAAACTTATATTAGTACACATGATCTTAATTCAACCTTAGATGCACCAAACAACATACTTAATAGGCATGTATGATCTTAGTAATTTTATTTTCCTTATTTATGATTCCCTGAAGTAAAAATTTAAAAACCCATATAACAAATTTTTTTAACAAAAGAATAAATCAATTTTCCAAAAACTCAGATGTCTCACAAGAAAAATTTTGATGCTTTAATAGATCTTGAAACATAAAGAACATAAATTATTGATGGAAGCTAAATTCCTTTTAGCATAACCATCCTTCTATACTTTTCAAAATGGCCAAATAGTCTCTGCAACTGCATTGAACCATGCCCAATTTTGCAGAGGAAAATGGAATAACTTCAAACATACCCACATTGTTAAGCTAATGTGGTTTGTTTTGGTATTTTCTAATTTTTCTTTTTTCGTTTTATTCATTTGTTTTTTCCTTTTTCTGTTTCTGCAATTGTTTTCGCTGACTTGGAAAGTAAATATCAATTGTTGCAAGAATTGTCAGGAGAAAGTACTAATAAGGTTGAAGAAAATGGATGGTAACTTCACCATTTTGAACCATAATGACTTCGTGTTAATTAGCTCAATTGATAAATCACTTATACACTACAAGAGATCTGAGTTCTGTGGAAGAAGATGAATTTGAAAATTCATACTCAGGTCAGCAAATGAAATCGGGTCCTAGATCCATGAAGCTTTCTAATTTGGACTTAAATAAAACAAATCCTCTACCCAGTCCAAGCTTCTTAAAGAAACAAGCCCAGCTCACATCAAGGAACACTGTAGCATCATCTTCCACCTCCCCTGCAATCTTTTCCTCGTGCATGAAGAATAATTTCTGTTCGTTGGATTCAATTGAGAAAGATTGTACACGTATTGTAAACTTGTAAGGCTAGGATTTTCATATAGTTACTTTTTCTTCAAGAACCGATATATATAAAAAAAAATGTAAGCTTTCTTACCCATGGATTCCAGTTAATAAAATGCAGCTGTTGTATTATGATCCAATAATCTGCAACGAGAGAAACTGAAAGAAGAAGAAAACAGAAGCAGCCTGGGAAAATAAGAGGGCGTTCTGAAATTCCGTTATTTTCTGCTGACGTTCGAATTTACCAATCTGGCCCACTTTATGTTCACTTATATTCAATTCATTAAGGGTATTTTGATAATTACACTGTGGTGAGTGGGCAAGCGGGTTTCCATCCAAATTGGGGATCGCATTGGCATTTAACAAAAAAATAAAAAATTATATATATATATATATATCGTATATTCAGAAAAAATCACATAATAAAATTTTAATAAAAAATAATCTACTTTATTATTTATAAATAAAAATATTCTAATATAATTATTATATTTATCAAACTATCTTTATTTTCACTTTACCCTTTTTTAAACCCTAAATTTTTTACTTTTCATCTCTACTCATTTCATCTCTCTATTCTTTCTAATTGATTTATAACCTTTTACTAGCAATAATATTTTTAACTAATTGTCATTTAAAGTAAGTTTAAAATTTTACTCTACATTAAGTTTAAAATTTTACTCTACATATTATTTATTTTGTTGATAAAATACGTTTAAGTTGTAAAATAGATATTTAATTGAATAAATAAATAATATATGTAAGTTATATGAATTTAATGTTGTATATATATTGTATATTAAAAACAATTATAGTAGATATATTTTGAAAATCTTGTATAGTTTACATTGTAATAAAAAATTTATTTAAAATAAAAATTAAAAAAATTTTGGTAAAATTGGCTTTCGAGTGCACTGCACTTGAAAATAGCGAAGCATACTTTTAAGTACATGCACTTTGAAGTGGCATTTGTTGCTTTACCTTATTTTTTGTTGTTTTAATATTATTAATTATTAATAAATTAAATAATAATTAATTGTTAAATAATTATTAAGATTATTAATTATTTATTAATATATAATAAACTAATTAATAATTTGGAACATTATATTTCTAATATTATTAATAAATATGTAATTAATTAATATAAAATATTTTATTACCATTATAATATTTAATTCAAATATTATAATTAATTATTTTATTAAATTTTGTGTACTATTTTATTTTAAATATTAATTAATAATCTTTAATAAATAAATTGCATAATCTTATTAAGAAGACTAATATTTAATCAATAAATAATATTTAATTAGCAAATCATAATATTGAATCAATAAATAATATTTTAATTAATGATGACATTTAATTAGTAAATTTTTATTAATATTAATATTAATTATGTAAATAATCAAATATTATTTAAAATATTATTTATTAAGGAATAAATTATTAAATAATTTCTTTTTTATTATTAAATATTACTAAATCAATAAAATTTAGATAAATTATTAAGCTAATATTTTACGTTAGTGACTAAAATAAAATATTATTTAATTAATTATTAATAATAAATAATTAACAATAATATTATTTTAATTTATAACTAAATTTTATTAATAATATTTAATTAACACATATATAATTAATAATTGATTTTATTGAATAATAAATATTTAAATTACAAAAGTTAATAATAAAAATATTTAATTGATATTACATTAATTAATTTAATTATATTAAATTAAATATTACATAAAAAATTTATTTAATAAATAAATAATTTAATTAATTATTCCAATTTACGCTTTATGTAATTAATTTAAAACTAATACATTTTAAATCTCAATTTAATTATTTAATTAATAAATTTTTATTTACTTAAATAATAAAATATTTAAGTAAATAATAAATATGAAAATATTATTTTAGTAAATAATTAATTAACATTAATTGAATTACTGAAAAAATAAAATAAATATTTCATTAATTAATAAACAAATATAATTAAAATATTTAATTGACATTATAATATTTATGTTTATTATTTTAATTAAGTATTTTACATATAATAATAATATATTATTAAATTTTTGTTTAAAATTTTTTTGTTGACAGATAAAATGTTTATATTGAAGAGAAAAAAATAGGACCATGTTAAAGTTAACGTGACATCGTTGTTACATTTGTGTAATATCAAATTGATACAACAGAAGTTAACAAAGGAGTAGCAGATATTATTAAGATGAACATGTCTAGAGCATTTTCTTGACATATAATTTGATCTCTCTTTTTTAAAAAATTTAATACATCACATACTTTAGCATGAGATTAAGCATACTGATCAGAATGAGGATGCAATGTGATTTATTATTAGGGGTAGACTTCCAAAGTTCAACCGTAAAGATTTTGCATTGATTATAGGGTTTAGATTTGTCACATTTTTCACAATTGAATTATAGAATGACTATTTTCAAAACTATTATTTTGGTAGAAGAGTAGCAATCACATCATAAGAAATTAAGTAAGTTTATTTTGATTTTGATATGAACACGATAAATGACCTAAATGCAGTCAAACTATCATTATATCTGTTAGTAGAGCGTACTATTTATAAAAAAAGATATAGACATCATTCTAGCATATGGCTAATACATATTCTTAATGATCTAGATGAGTTTAATCAATATTTGTAGAATTTTCTAAGTTGGTCATATACATACTGATTTTTGCGCAATATGCTTAACACGTATGTTACTGTTAATAAAAAAAAGGCTTATGATACGACAAAGGAGAATAAAGCACAATAGAAAAAAATATCAAAATAAAACGTTGCCATTTATAGACCCTATGAAGAAGGGTAATCAACGATTTGAACGAGTTGTTAACTATAATATTTGTACTAGAGATCCTTTTTCAAGTGACTTGTTAAAGTAGTTTTGTTTATGAATGAAAGGGAAGGAGAATTATATTGAGAGCTCAACTACGAGAATAACTTCAAAGTGAATTGCAGCTATATGCAAAAAGGAGTCCTAGTTAGAAGACATAGTAAGTTACTTAATACTTTATTCTATAGTTATCTTTGATATATTTAATTTAATTGCAATAATATATTTGTGTTTTTTGGCATTTATAACAGCATATTAATGCATACATTGATATGTTAACATGACAAAAGATGGTTTTTGAGATCACGATTCTTCAAAATTAGACTACCACATCGACTATAATTTGTGTGAGTTTCTTTTAAATATTTGAAATATATTTACAAACTAATTTTTTATCATTATATAATCTTTTTTGATTTTATGCAGATGATGCTTCAAACTGCATGAGCCGAATATTTGTCAGGGCATCTGAGGGAAAGTATATTTTATCTAGACATAGATGTTCACAAATAGGTTAATGGACATATGGGTGGTCAGTTCAAACCTTGGAGTATATGTGATATTTTGTATATTCTATGGAATATGCAAGGGCATCTCTGGGTTACTTGTACTTTTTATTTTAGATAATGACATATTATTGTGTATGACTCATCTCTAAACTTTCACTTAAATGATGAGATGCGAACAGCGATGCAATCACTATGTGTATTACTTTTCTATTTATTACAAGACGCGAATTTAATTAATAATGTCACGCCATTTACATTCAAGCGCTCAATGGATAACATACCCTATCAGTATCTAGGATTTGGTAATTACGGAATGTTTGTGTGTATGTATATAAAGTATTTATGTTTAGACAGAATATTTAATTTTAGTACAGATGATGGATCACTTTTAAGAAAAAAATAGAGATAGATTTATGGTATCGTTGGATGTCTTGTTCTAGTTAATTTGTGTCATGTATATATTATATTTTATAAAGTGTATGATTTTTTTAGATTCAGTATAGGAGAAATTTTATCAATTTTTTTAAAATCCAAACTAATATAAGATAATTTGTCCTTTTCTTTTAATTCTAAATTTTATTATTATCGTATATGATTCATCTCGATACTTCTAATTTGACAATAAGATGAGGATGATAATACATCATATTATTTTGTGTAACATACATATATATTTCATCGATATTTATAAATATTTATTATTAATGTTAAAATAGTATAACATATAAATATAAATATGTGATTGGTACGATAATAAGGCCCGACCCATATTGTAAATAGAAATGACTAGAAGTATTTTAGTAATTTGACAAAAGTTGCTATAGCAGCATCAATAAATTAGCATAGTTGTTATTTGATGATAGCTTATAATGTTTAGGTTAGAACACTATAAACGGTACTCAAATTGAATGAGTATCAAGAGAGAACAATGACTTTATACTAAAAAGATAAAAGATGGGTCCAATTTTCAAAGCATCACACCTATAATGATGTTGCTTTTCAAATATTTTAACATCGAAAGAAAGTTTTCAATATATGGAATCAACCACTTTAAATGGAGCTTGATTTGAAAAAAAACGATGAGGTTATGACGTTTTTCAATCGCTTCTCGTCAAAAATATGATCAAAAAATGTAATAATTTCTCTGTTGTTTATCCAAATTAAGCACCGTTTAAAGTGGTTGACCCTATATATTGAAAACTTTCTTTTGATGCCAAAATATTTGAAAAGAACCACCACTGTAGGTGTGATGCTTTAAAAATTGTACCCATTTTTGTACTCTTTTAGCGTAAAGTCATAGTTCTCTATTGATACTTATTCAATTCAAGCACCGTTTACTGTATTATAACCTAAACATTATAAGGTCCTTTTAGGTAACAATCATGCCAATTTTCGTTGCTCTCATAGTAACTCTTGTCAAATTATCAAAATGCCCCTAATTTATGTTTACATCTTATAACTTTTAAATTTATGGTAGATTCTAATTTTAAATTAATTATCTAGGTAATCAAATTAATATTCATGTTACAACATATATTATATTATGGATAAAAAATGATTACATGTAAACTACTAAATTAATATTCAAGTACAAACATAATTGCGAATGAAATACTTTTAATGCCAAAAAAAATAACATGTATTATTATGTTGAATTTAAAGGTATTGAATTCTTACATATAGATCGATTATGCCTAATACTATGGCACTGAGAACATATTCTCCTAGCTCGTCTTCTCCTGCAAAGGGAATTCTTTGTTTCCTTGGTCGCCCCGAAGGAACGCGTTGTTTAAGTAACTTTACATTAATTTCGTGTACTTTTAAGAGAATTACCTAATTAATTTCATCACCAACTGGCTGAATAGGCTCCGCATAAGATGCAACAAGTGTTTTATTGGCGTAAAAATTTGAGCATAAAGAATTATATGATAATCTTACCTATCTGCAAATAGTAAGAGGGTGTGTGTATGAGAGTTATTGTAGGTCAAATAATTTGCAACTGTATCTTCTTAATTTTATGTTAATAATATCAACTTTATCCTGCTTTTTTATTTCGTATTCCCATCGTGAAATGGGATACATAGTCATTATACAAAATAACTCCATTTGGTAATCTATCTTTTTTCGTACTACTTCAGTCAATTGTTCATCTCTTAAAATAGCCATCTCTCTGTGTTCATAAAATCATATTTGGAGTACAGATCTTATATATTCAATCAATGATATAATAGAAAGAAAGAGTGCATTTTTAAGTAAGAAATTCAAATTTTCGGTGATACTTATAGTCATCATGTTATACCGATTAGTTAAAAACTATAATTTTGCCTATTTATAAAGTCCAATCTCGTTCTCTAAATAGTTGGCTGCCTCAGCATGCATTAATCTCAAATTGGTCATAGATTTATTGAATTCACTTACTCGATACATTTTTGTAGCTTAAAAATATATTTGCATGAAAGTGTTTATCTTTTACACTTGTACCTTGTACTTTGCTTTAACATTTTTTATAAACACAAAAATTATGAAATGCATTTGAAAAAACTATGTGGATTCCCTTCTCTATGCTATTGGATCGATTAAAAATAAAGACTAAATCTACTATTGGGCATATGGCATCACTAAGCTTCCAATAAAATCACTTCTATCAAGCATCATTCTCTGAATCAGTAATACCTAAGGCAAGTGAAAATATTTAGTCATTTTTATCGAGTGCTGCTGCTAAAAATAATATTTCTCAGCATTTACCCTTCAAAAAAGTGCCATCAACGATAATCACAAGTTTGATATTATTCTAAAATTCACGTATATATAAACCAATAATCATAAAAAAGTATAAGAAATAATCATAATCATCCATCTGAAAAGTAATAATCGTTCTTGGATTTTTGTCATCTAACATATGATAGTATAGTGGAAGTGACTTGTATTAGATAGTCGGATCTCTAATTGAAAGTCGTAATGATTCTTCCTTACTATGCCATGTCTTTGAGTATGATAAATATATTTTACATTCTCTTTGAATGTTATCACTGATATTTTTTAGCGGATAAACTCTATTGACATTTATGAACTTATTTTTAATCAATTGGCCAATTAATCGAGTGGTTGCTTGTCTATCGCTATCTTTTAACTGCTTATTTTCACAAATATACGCTGTGTTCATTCTGGTTACTCAAAAGTATGCATTATTTCTTGGCTTAGTTGTATGGACTCGCCATTTACAACCATTACGTTTGCACTTTGTTTCAAAATAGTCCATTGTTGACTCGTAAACCATTATCTCAAAGTAATTTTTTAATGCCATCATACATAATTTATTACGTAGTTCTTGCTTGGTGTTAAAAATTTGTCCGATGCATATGTCACCTGATCATGTACTCGATGAGGCATGGTTTGACATGGTTGTAGCTGGTGAAATGAGGGCAAAGATCTGATTTTTTGATTTGATGATAATGGTTAAGTTATTTGACTACTTCTGCAAACATGAATTGCATTAACATCTTCTGTATCAATTATATCTTCATGACTAAAATTATTGCCACTAAAGTCTATTTCAATATCATGATGCTCTAGCTCTTACTCTTGCACTTTTTTTTCTTGTTCCTCATGCTCTTGCTCTTCCTGCTGATGACTATAATACCCAATATTCTATGCCTCTTCAGTTTTTATAGGTGGAGAGTAATGTTGTCAAACTTATGGACTATTTAAATATAATTAGCTCCTATATTGAATATGTGTTGGCATTGCTTGAACTGTATCTCTCAGAGTATTACTTTCACTAAATGACCTAATTAAGAGTTTAAGAACTTGACTATTGGTACTATATTGTAAAATATTTAGCCTCTTATACTCTACAACTTTAACACATTCAGTAGTAACAAATAACGGATAATAACCCCTCATACTCGTAATATAAGATAGATTATTGGCATTGATAAAAACTTAAAAGCTGATTTCATTATTAATATTCTCTACAGGTATATTTTCATAAATATTACTTTTATTATAATTCTAAATTCAAAAAGATTAATCTTATACATTTCATATAACATTTCAATAAATTGCTCATAACTGATATTTGGATTTACAAAATAAGACATGGTTGTTTCACTAGTATATATATTACTACCATTTAATGTCATTTCTCATAAACCACCAAATCGTGTTAGGATCGTTAGTACTCCAATCATAACTATAATAAACTATATAATAGACTTTCATAGTTAGTTATTCAAATAATAAACAAAAATTTAATTTTTTTTAAAAATAGAGCATGTACATAATTACTATTTGTGCTCTAGAGTCAAATAGTAATACTGTTTATATTTTAGAGTTAGATTTTAGAGCATGAATAGCATTACTTTTCGCACTCTAAAATAACTCTAAGCATAAATAATGATACTCTACACACTCTAGAGCATAAATAGTAATACTATTTGCCCTCTAGAGTTTAGAGTCAAACTCTAAAGCCTAAACAGTGTTACTATTTGTGCTCTAGAGTGACTTTAGAGTGCAAATAGTAATACTGGTCATGATCTAGAGTTTGACTTTAGAATGCGTACAATTAACCGTTATCTTGTGTACTTTTTGATTTTGATTGTATTTTATACTATAAATAATTTTTAATTCTTATAAAATTAAAAAAAAACTATTAAAATACTAATTTTTGATTTAAAATTGTGAGTTGAATGATTTGGAAATGAGAGATTTTGAAAAAATGTAGATATAAAGTGAAATTTAGGAATTTTAGATGATAAAGAAAATAGGATAATAAATTAAAAGATAGTGATATATAAGAGTATTTTTATCTAAAAAAATAATAATGTAGGTCATTTTTAAATAAAAGTTTATCATAAAATTAATTTTAAATTCATATTATAAATAATAGTTATTTTTAATTAATTCATATCGAATTTCTTTCTTCTTCTTCTTCTTCTTCTTTTTTCGTCTTCTCCGTGTTAAAACATTCTTTGATCTTTAGTGGATAGTTGGACTCTTTGATTCTGTCTGCGGATGTAGGTTCTTGGTGAACCGAACCACGTAAATTCCTTGCTTGTATTCTGTATTCTGTTCTTTTATCTTTTGTTGGTGTTTGCTTTCACTTTGATCATTCTTGCTTGGTGTTTATCGGTCCTGTGATTGATATCATCAGAGTTAAACGCAACAGCAGCATTCTCTCAATATTTTCTACTGTTCAAATCTTGGAGAGAAAACTTTTCTTTCATTATTGAAGTTATTCCTTTTTCTTTTTCTTTCTTTCTTTTTTTTTTTTGAGACAGAGTCTCGCTCTGTC
>JAWDEX010000012.1:3952516-3980150 GCA_035221805.1 Trichilia hirta
TTTTTTTTTTTTTTTTTTTTTTTAAAATTTGTATCTTGTCTCCATAAATTTTGACTAGGTTTCTTTTTTTTTTTCAAATTTGTATCTTGTCTCCATAAATTTTGACTAGGACTGGATTTTGTAACCTATGATTCAGAAAAGGGGATGTTAGTAGTTTCAGGCAACATAGACCCTACAACTAAGAAGCATGAACACGCCTTAAACCACCATGTACCAGTGTCATACTCATGTCCGACACGAACAAGCCTCTAACACGATAAAATGCGTGCTCGAAACAGTTTTAACCGCTACTATAGCTTTACGAAATGCACAGAAATTTGTAGCTTCGCTTCTATATGAAACGAAACGCCAATCGCAAGCAGTCCTGAAGTTTTAACGACTTCGAGAAGATGCACAATTTGTTCAGGATGAGCACTGAATTTGGAATCCAAAGGATATGTTGCTTTATTATCATTTGGTGGTATGATATGGAGCCATAAATCACATTTCGGATGCCACTTTTGGATCTTGTCAAGTTCTTCGATCGAATCAAAAGTTGTTGACACCAAAACTTGCTGCTTATTTAATATGAGACGTGGATTGACGAGGATTAGGATAAACAATAAGATCCGGTGAAATTCCGAGTGCCAGAACAGTTACAATCTCTACCTTGCTCGCACAATCAAAATTTGAGCCGACAACCGCTAATGCTTGGAATGTCCGTAAATATAAAATTATATATATATATTGTCGTGCCCTGCCATAGCCATTCTTCATTTTCTTTTGAAATTGCCATGTCGCAGTGTTGTGTAATAACCGTATCGCGTGTACTCGTCCGTCTCTGCTTCATAGCCCTACAATCCTAACAAACAAGTTTGACGAGTGGCGCAGAAAGGCAGAGCTTTATTCCTTTAAGAAATACTCCATGCAGATTGACAATAAAGCAGAAGGCAGAAATTTTCGTACTAGCAAATTAAAAGACCTGGATTGTTCTGATTCTGTGTCGGATGACGATAATGAGGAAGAATATTTTGATGTCCATGTACCCAAGAAAAATAGTAACAAAATCGGCTCACAAGATCCAAGTCTGATAAAAAGTTCACCCAAAGAAGAAAGTTCCATGATCAAGAAAAGTGCAAACAAGTGTAAGAAATTTTTTTAGGTTGGTTTTGCAACAAGGATAAAACATCAGCAGCAAAGGCTTCCAATAACAAGAATGGCGGAGCAAATGTGCCGGAGAAATCTCTAATAGCAAGTAAATGGCATTTTTCGAGGACCTCCGGGCCGGAATATGGTGTTCCCGGGCCATTTGGTCCACCTCCTTATGGTGATCCGAGACTATACTATATGAATCACAATATGCACCCATAATGTTTCCAAGGCCAATACGTCCATATTATGGCTATGGGTCGATGCCGGAGCCACCATCATATGGATATTTCCAGCCAAGGCCTCTGGCTTTGGCAACCGATGATCCACTACACCAGTTACCAGGATAATACTCTTCATTATCCTTGAGCTGGTCTGGCTGAATGAATGTGTTTTGCTTATTATTATTTTTCTGTGTAATTTAGGTTCATCTGCATGGGACCTGAATTTTACTAGCTAGGCTTTGCTACATGGATATGCATAATTGTTCAAGATTTTATGTATAATTTTTTTTTTTCCAATGTGACTTCTATTGCTAGGTCTCATATGGATTTATTTGCATTTTGAAGTAATAAGAAAGAAAAATTGTAACCTTAAATACTCTGCAATTTAAGAGACCTTGGCCAGATGAAGTTAAAAAAGGATTCCTTTAAAAAAAGATGAAAAAGGCAATTTTGCACTCAAAGCCTTATTTTATCTAAACCAGATTATATACAAATCGCAGATTAGGGTAAACCAGCAACTCAGTATAACAAAAGCACTTAATGTGACTTGCCGCACAGGCTTATTTGCCACTGGACATGTAACAATTTCGCACCTTCACCATATAAAGGCGTCTCAGTTAAAAGCAGTAGTTCATATCAACGGAGAAACGGTTACCGTTTGCAGGACTCGTCGGCTCCAAATCCTCCACCAAAATTAATTTTTTTGTCAACCAATTTGGGAATTATCATCAATTTCCCGGGGGCATGGAGCTTCAACTTTTGACTCTCGTATGTCATCCCAAAAGGGCGATTTGATATTGGATTTCCCCTTAGAGGTGAATTTCACAACGAGGATTAGTGTTTCAAAATCTACTACAGAAGAAAAATGTGACAATTTGAACTTGCAGAACATCTTCGTTAAATGGTTCTTTTGTGTCTTCTGCAGTGGCGCTAGATTTAGAGTTCAGGATGGATCCTTCCTGGGAAGTGTTAAAGCCATCAGTCTGGTTGTTGTACTGATCTCAACTCCTAGAAATCAAGCTTCAATCTTCAAGAACAAATTAATCTTCCTGTAAATGAATTGAAATGAAACCAAGAAACAGAAACAGGATGAAGGGAAGAACACGCGAGGAATACAGAGAAACTATTAGATTTTATTTCATCAAGAATGGAAAATTTCTCAGGAATCAATCATTCTACTAGTTATAGCTTTTCCTTCTTTCTATACAAGTCTGAGACTGTTACAAATTCCATCTTACAATCAGTAAAATTCTAGCATTTTCTCTCAACAAACTAGTTACTGACTTAACTATCTTAGCTTGATTAAGTCTTGCAACTTGCTTCCAGCTCCTGCAACTTGCATCTTCCCTCCAGAATTCTAACTCGGCTTCTTCTTTAACTTTACTTCAGTTCCAGAAATTCTTATCTGTTAGCGATCCTTGCATTTTGAATCACTTCAGATCAATTTCCACCTTGATTCTAAATGCATCTCTAAATATTCCTTTTTTCAATGCTGCTGCTTTCTGGTCTTCGAATTATCCCTTCATAAAGCAACATCTTTTATCAAGCTCTGTAACTTTCGAAAACCTTGAAACTTTTCAAACCTGCACTTTATTCAAACACACAAATGTATCAATACTAATATTACTCTGAAGTCTCCTCCTTTATCTAGTAATATCACTTCACCCTAGTTTCTTTACTCCCTCATCTGTATCAAATTCCGACAATGACGAAATTTTGAAATTGAAAGTCTTTGCCAGGGCATCTGCCGGATTGTCATCTGCATGTACTTTTTGCAATTTGATCATCCCTTTTCAGATGACATCTCTTATAAAGTGTGGCCTCAAATTTATGTGTTTTGTTCTTCTATGAAACACATTGTGTTTGGCTATTTGGATTGCCCTTTGACTGTCACAGAAAATTGTCACATTCTTTTTTTTTTATCCCTGGTTCATCCATAATTCCCTTCAACCAGATAGCTTCTTTGATGGCTTCAGTGGCAGCCATATATTCAGCTTCGATGGTTGGTAAAGCAACCCCATGCTAAAGGGATGCTTTCCAGCTTATAACACACTTATAGAGTGAATATATACTCTGTAAGTGACCTCCTTCTGTCTAAGTCTGAAGCAAAATCTGAATTTACAAAGCTATTGATTGCTTCAACGATCTCAGCTTCAACACCATACTTCGACTTTAAGTTTAGGCTCCCCTTCACATATTTGAAGATCCATTTTACAACACTAGTGAGCCTTGCTAGGATTTTTCATAAATTTGCTAACAACATTTAAGGCATGTGTTAGGTCAGGTCTTGTACAGACCATTGTGTATATGAGGCTTCCCATTGCATTAGCATATGGTACTTCACTCATGTATTGCTTTTCTTCATCTGATTGAGAACTCTACTCTCTTGAAAGTTTACAGTAAGGGGCTAGAGGTGTTTTAACTTTTCTTCATTCACTCCAAATTTTTCCATCAATTCCTTCAAGTAACGCTTCTGGGACAGAAACAATGTGTTCTCATTTTTGTTTCTTAACAGTTCAATTCCCAGAATTCTCTTGGCTGGCCTAAGATACTTCATTTCAAACTCAGACCTTAACATTTCCTTAACTCACCCAGGGTTTCTCTACTCTTGCTTACAACCAGCATGTTATCTACATATATTAACAAATACACCTTTTCATATTGTTTTTCCCCTTTGAAATACACACAACTGTCAAATGAGCTTCTGTGGATCATAAACTCATCAAACCTCAAATTCCACTGCCTTGGAGATTATTTTAATCCATACGAAGATTTCATTAATAGACACATGATTAGCCTTCTGTTTATCCTCAAAACATTCAAGTTGAATCATATATATCTCCTCTTTGAGAACTCACGCAAGAATGCTGTTTTGACATCTAGCTAATCTAATTCTAGATCATGAATTGCTACTGGTGCCAATAACAACCTGATTGATGTATACCTTACCACAGGAGAGAAGATTTCTGTGTAGTCAACCCCCTCCTTTTGTGTAAAGCCCTTTGCCACTAGCCTGGCCTTATATCTCACCTTATTTGTACCTATTTCATCCTCTTTCCTTTTAAATATCCATTTACAGCTCACTACTTTTCTGTTTACTAGTCTCGGAACCAACTTCTAGGTTTTATTCTTGGCTAATGAGCTTATTTCATCCACCATAGCTTGATGCCATTGATTACTGTCCTCTTTACTTAGAGCATCTTTCACATTTATAGGATCATCACTAGTGTCATTATCAGATATAGTAAGTGCATATGCAATGAGGTCTACATAGCCATACCTGCTAGGTGGCTTTGTTTGTCTTCTAACTCTATCCTTGGCCAATCTGTAATCTTGTAGGTTGTTTTGTTTATCTACTTCACTATTTGGCTCCTTTGCTTTAGCTTGCTTCTTCTTTTCTTCAATGGACTCCACCTCAATTTGAACTTCTTCTGCTTGACTCCTTTGGTATGCTCCCTGAGCCTTTGAACTTCTTCCTTGCATTTTAGCATTTCATCTTCTTTAAAGACTACATCCCTGCTAATCATTGTTTTCTAAGAATTCACATCAAAGTACCAGACTTTATAACCTTTTATACCCTCAAGGCAACCAACCAATACAACTTTTATTGCCTTGGCATCAAGTTTTCTCTGTTTGTTGTGTACATATGCTGTACAGCCAAAAATCCTCAGATATCCTAATTTAGGTGGACTCCCAAACCATATCTCCTTAGGTGTTTTGAAGTCCAAAGTAGTGGCAAGACATCTGTTTACCAGAAATACTGTTATAGTAAGAGCTTCTACCCATAAGCTCTTTACAAGACATTGATTTGATAACATGCATCTTACCCTCTTTATCAGAGTTCTGTTCAAGTTGAGGGGTATATCCAACAGTCCTATGCCTTTGAATCCCACGTTCTTTACAGAAATTATCAAACTCACTGTTGCAAAATTCAAGACCATCGACTGTCTTGAGTACTTGACCCTTTTGCCTTTTTGGTCCTCTACTATAAACTTTCATGCTTTGAACCTGGTTTTTGGTCCTCAGAAATTTCACCCATATTTTCCAGAAGCCGTCCATAAAGGAAATAAAGTATTTAGTTCCACCTAGAGAGTATACCTGTGCAAGCCCCCATAAGTATCAGTGTACATAATGCAGTGTGCCATCTGTTTGTGCTTTTCTATGTTGAACTTCAGCCTATGATGCTTCTTGTACATACAAAATTCATAGAAAGATAGTGAATTCCCATCAAGTTTGCCCAACAAACCCTGCTTATGCAACTCTAACAGATCTTTCTCACCTAGTTGCCCTAACCTCTTATGCTAGATCATTAGGCAATTTGTTTTTGAAGAGCTAGCTGAATCTATATCCAGACTCATTTTTTTGACTTAAACATATATCCAGACTCATCTAAGGTCCCTAAGGAAATCAGGTTTCTTTTTAATTCAAGGAATATCTCACTCGTTATAGTATTTTACAAGTCCCATCATACAAATTCAACTTGACATTACCAATTCCTTCCACATTAAATGCTACATTGTTCCCCAGTAAAAATTTACCACCATCAATAGCATGAAATGAGCAAAAGAAAGTTCTGTTGGGACATATATGAAAGCTGCACCCAGAGTCCATTATCCACTCTTCAGATTTGTTACCTGATGCAATTAACAATAATGCATTTTTGTATTAATCCTGTGAGGCCGCTACTACATCTTCTGCCTTGTTTATTGATTTTTCTCCTTTCTTAATCTTTCTCTCTGATCAATCTCTCCTGCAATGTCCTTTCTATTGACAAAAAATTTTTTCAACTTCTTTCCTTTTAATTTTGACCTGTCATCATTTTTTCATCTGCTGTTTCTTTTCTCTGTTCTCCCTCTAGCCATCAAATCTTCTGTTCATCTTGATTCTTTTTCATCAATCTTCTTTGTCAATTCTTTATAGTTCAGAGATGCTTCAACATCACCCATTGACCTCCATATAGTAACGTATCAATAAAATGTTCATGGGATTTTGGTAAAGATGTCAGGACAATCAAAGCTTAATCCTCATCTGTTATCTTAAAATCTATGGTTTCGAGATCCAGAATCAGTTTGTTAAACTCATCTAGATGATCCTTAATAGACTATCCTTCATTTAAGTGATAAGCATAAAGCCTTTTTTTTCATGTACAACATATTAGCATTGGATTTAGTCATGTACCTGGCTTCTAGCCTTGACCAAATTTCAAGTGCTATTGTCTCTGTTGATAATTTCCAAAGAACATTATCTACCAATGATAAGACCACTGCACTGTGAGCTTTCTTAATGATCTCTTTCTTCTCAGAATCACTCCAAGGTCTCCGACATTTGATCTTCATCTAGTCTTCCAGTCCTTCACGCACTAGGAAAGCTTTCATGTTGATCTTCCACAGATTGAAGTCATTGGTTCCAGTAAATTTGTCGTCAGAAAATTTTGAAGATGACACTATGGTTTCTTGATTTCTAGTAGCTTTGATACCAATTGTTGTTGAACTGATCTCAACTCCAAGAAATCAAGCTTCAATCTTAAGAAACAAATTAATCTTCCTGTGAATGAACTGAAATGAAACCAAGAAACAGAAACAGGATAAAGGGAAGAACACGGGAGGAATACAGAGAAACTATCAAATTTTATTTCATCAAGAATAGAAAATTTCTCAGGAATCAGTTATTCTACTAGTTATTGCTTTTCCTTCTTTATATACGAGGCTAAGGCTGTTACAAATGCTATCTTACAATCAATAACATTTTAGTATTTTCTCTCAACAAACTAGTAACTGACTTAACTATCTTTACTTACAAGTTAATAGAAGTTTATATATCTGTGTTTTTATTTATTTATTTTTAAATTGAACTTAATTCTTCTATGCCATCCAATCAAGTTTATGGGTTATTTATTTTTATATTTAAAGCAAAAAAATACAATTTATTCAGTTATTCAAATGTTTTAACGTATTTATTTTTAAATTTAACACTCAAAATATAACAAAATTGTTTCCCTTCCGTTCTTAATGTTATAAAAATAAATCAAAATTCCTCCCCAACTTTAATCTGAGCCAAGCCCAAGTTTGAACTTGGTTCGACCGACGAGTAACCACAATTATCAACATCTTTTCTCCTTTGATAGTTTTGAACTTATTATTTTCATTAGATACTAATGATAAGTGGATATTTAATTAAATTCAAGCAATGGAAGTAACAGAGAATGAACGAATTGATTCAACTACAAAAACAAAAAGCTGTTCCAGAGAACGAGTAATGAAACCGCCCAATCCAGCAATTGTTACACAAAATCAAAACCAAAGCAAAATCTTTCCATTAGAAAACCACATTAACTTAAATTCCAGCAACTTCTCAAAACCACAGAAAAAATGAACTCAATTTCTTCATTTGTGGCATATTTTAGCAGTTGGCATAGTAACACAAACAGTAGTATAGAATTTCCTGGCTTCTGGGGTTCCTGCTTTTGGCTCTTCTGGCATTGCAATTCCAGCAACACAGCAGACAGCTGCAGCTGCGGCCACAAACATCAGATCCCTCCTTCTATTGCCGCTCTCTGTTTTAGCTTCAAAATTCAGCCTAACCTTTTCTCCAGCTCCTCCTGCTGCTTTTACACTAATAAGTCCCCGGCAAGAAACTGCCGGAGCCTAGCTGACAATGCTGACGCCACAGAGTAAGGAAATTGTCGTGGTCATTGATGCCATTTCCGTCCGCAGAGCCCTCTGCTTTTCGTTTTTGGGTTTGTAGCTTATCTGTTCGCAACATGACTCAAGTTTGGTTATGGGCTTGTGAAGGAATAGAGAACTAAGAGAAGCACAGAATGAAGATGAGTTCTTGACCAACCGTGCTTTTGCACGTAATTTGAATTGTCCACGTTGGAACTAGTGGTTGTCTTGAAATCTCTCTTCTGGCCTAGGATTTCAGAGCCTATAGTCTGTGATTGGATATTTTCATTCGGCCTTCACGATTTTGGGGCTGTCATTAAATTGAATTTGGTCCACAAAGTTTTGTTGAAACTAGACCCAACATAAAACATATGAAATAAAATACAATCGCCCATCTTGTTCATAATGATAGGATAAACAGCGCGGTAACATTGGTAATATAATCCCTTTGAAAAAAAACAAAAACCATTGGTAACATAATTAGAGAACAACGTGTATACTGTTACATTTGGCCATTTTTTTTTTTATACGTGAAAAATTTTAATCTAACGATCCGAGTATAAGTACACCAACAAAATTGCTAACCCGTTGCTTGCCGGAGAAATAATTCAAATAAAATCCACGACCTGATCTTCTAAACGTTTTAACAAAGAGAATATTAACGGTGAGAATCGAACTTGGGACACGAAGCCCACACAAATTATCCCCAACCCTCAGGCCATCCCTCGAAAGGTTTTGCAATTTTGATGCAACAGTACTTCACGAGTAAATGTTTAAATGTATGTATATCAGTGACAAGAATTTTGTTCTGTTCCCAACTATGCTTCGTAAATATTGTTACAATTTGACCAATTAAGTGGCATTTGCTGGGGATGCATATGAACGTGGGTTCTGACAAGAACAAATCGCGATGGTGAGTTCTGGATTCCTGTTGAAGCTAAGCATGTAGTAGCTCTTGTTCTCTTGCCTCGTAGGGAGGTGGCAGCTAATCGTCTGACGTTAGCCAAAAGATCTGGACGACCAAGTGGTGTCTCTACGTTAGGCGAATCCAAGACCGAGTATGGAATTGCTTTCTGCTATGAAGTAGCAAAATGCAAGTGTATATGGAAATTTACACAGGTAAATATTTAAGATAGAGCCCTCGGGGTAGGTTTTTCTCATCTATGATATCATGCCAACCCCCAACATCTAGTAGTATCAAACCTCCATTTAATGTCGGAGATTCATGTATTAGGTTCAACGTTCGCATCCATAGATGTTTCTGAATGCATTCTTCTTAACTTGAGCTACATAAGCGTAGAGTTTTTGATGTACGATGCATTGTTGGAGAGCAGCATCAGCTTTGCGCTTCCATAGACAATTTCCAGGCACTGAATGAAAGAAGTGAAGTAAAGGTTCCAACATCTTATGCAAGCATTTGTTACACGGAGTAGGGAATACATTTAAATAAACACTAACCTTATATATCCCATAACAAGAGCTAAAATATGGGAAAACGAAAAAGGAATGACCAGTGCTGGCCCCTATAAGGTGGCAAGCAGGATGAGAAAAGTATGTGCAATGAGGAGAATGAAGTAAAGATCCAGTATGTGCAACCAACAATATCTCTACCCTCATCACATCCCGGGGAGTGGGTCTATTATTACCACATGTTCCTAGAATGGCATTCCCACATATTTGGTGCTGTTCAAGAACATAATCAAAAAAAATAACAGAAAAGAAAGTCAACAAAATAACAGTAATTTAGCCACTGAATTGATTTAGGAGTCAAATTTATAACTGAACCTGTCGGTGAGTCAGACTGCTACTTGGTGCACCATAAATTGCAGTATCAACATGTCCCAAAGTATACAGAGGGCTGTAATATTCAGATAACAGACCAGCAACAAGCAGTAAAACAGAGGAAAGTCTTGATTACATTCCTTATACTTTTGTTATTATATTAGAACAACCAGAAAAAAATTTTATGAACGGGACCTGCATGTCCAATCATAACACAATGAGCACCTTTCCTTCGTGCAGCAATTACCCGCAATGTGAATTTGTCTACTACAAATTGAAAAAACGAAAGTGCTTGTAGAATTAACAAACCAATTCTGCTCAAGGAATTATGAAGGCAGGACAAAATAAATTCCCAATTGAGGAAAGTGGGACATACATCCCCAATAACCAGAAACCATGAACCAAAAATATATAAAAAATCACTAACTTAAATTCTTCTTATAAATTCCATATATGTTAGTGATATACAGCTTACAGAGCATGAAGTGGTGAATATGGAATATCGAGATAATTCTGTTCAAGAAGTGATGAAGGCAGGACAAAATAAATTCACAATATACAAAACTAGGTGACATGATAACCCATGAACCATGAACCGATAGCGAATAAAACGATCACCAACTTAAAATTCCTCCCATAAATTTCTCATATGATAGTTACATACAGATTAAAGAACATGAAGTGGTGAGTGACATGAACCAAGAGACAGGGAGACAAAAGGATTGCAAAACCATTCACAAAACTTTAAGGAATTTGCCATTCATTGGCAAATACCCAGGCAGAGTATTGGGCCCAGCATCAACATTCTCTTGTACTTGATTTGATGTATCATAGGTTGAAACAAAACAACAGTTAGTTTGACAAAGGTACCTCATCAACTGCATTAATGCATCCATTTAGCCTAAATGTCAATTCTGGAAAGTCACACAAGAGGGCATAATAGTACTCATACCTGCACTATGTAAAATGCTGCGGATGTACATTAGACAAGTAGTGGCAAACCTATATAATAGGGCAATAAGGAAACAAAAAATTCATCAGCAACCTTCTCAAATAAATCAAAATAAATCTTAAATAAAAAAAATATGTAGAGCAAATACTTCAGAGGAGGAATTTTTTTATTTTCAGCTGGGCTAATGCCATTTAGCAGTGCCTTTCATGAATGTATAATGAAATGCCTTGTTGGGGATAGAGAAGAGACTTTATAGATAAAATCATCTGAGAAGAGAGAAGGGTGGTCAGGATACAATCCCAGCAACCTAACATGAGATCCAAAATGAATAACGGCACTACACAGAATGAACCATAGGCACAATCCTCTCCTAGCCGAATAGGGAACAGATATAGAGATTAAAAATTGCCGGTTTTAAGGAATTTGATTAAATTAGAATCACAAAAAAGCCATCCATGGGATATGTGACGTGGAACATAGATAATAATTCCATGGCTACCAAAGAAGCAAGGAAAATAGGAAGGCACAGAAAAGAAATGGGATGGTGAACATTGTATAACTGTGCACCATCCACTTTCCAATCAGAAGCTTCAACCAGTAAATTTAACTTCTAAGTAGTATTTTCAGAGACAAATCATTTCAACTCAGAATCCCTTCAGTTTTTATTATAATCCAGGAAACTGCGCGGTAAACACAATCCACCCATTATAATTCTGCTCACTTTGCCACTCATCCACCATCTTATCCAGGACCAGCTACATATTTTACATGTGTTATTTATTTTGTTCCAACAGTGAGCACTAAAAATCACGGTATTTAGCAGGAAGTGCTTAGCAAATCTCCATTGGAAAAACCATGTTGAAACATGAACTGAAAATTCATGTACTTTGCTTCTCAATACGTAGTTGTTCATGCATAATTTCTTTTTCTGAAAGGATTACAGTCAATAAAGTGACTTACAGAGCTCATTGTATGAATTGTGATCATCATTACCAATTCGGCATTTGACGCTGACAGGGCATTTGTTTTGGCAGCAATTACTGACATCACCTCACGAACAAAATTTTTCTTGTAAACACCAAATTATTTTATAAGAGCCCATTGGCAAAGAAATCAGTTACAGTCAGCTTGAACAGGATAATTCAGTCAACTATCATACCTTGGGATCAAGCATAAGACAAACACCAAAGCATCCATGTCCAGCTACTTTTGGACTAGGACATCCACAATTGGTAAGCAGGAAAAAACAAGAAAAATGAAGGCCTAAGTCAAGTGAGAAAAGAAAAGGAAGCATAATAAATAAGGTAAAAAAAATTAAACAAACTTGAAATTAATTTCATTGTTGCCATACGGATTGGGAACTCACTTTGGCAAGGTTATTTAAATTACTCCCCCCAATTTGAAGGACAATGGGATGCTGTTCTGAAGAAAATGCCAAGAATCTGTCCTGAGAAGCATAACAAGATAGACACAATTACAAATCTGCACTGGTGACAAAAAAATAAATAAGCCAAAATATCAATAACATTAACTAATAAAATCAATTTGAACCTTCTACTACTGCCTGTTCAAAGAATATTGAGTTCATCAGCCATTACGTTAATAAGTCCACTTGTAACATGAATCTACTGCAAGACAATTGGAAAATATATACACACAAGGTTCCTCAATTCTCAATCTCTAAGGTTTTACATGCTTGTAGCTCTCATATTCACAGGCCTAAAATCCATTTCCACAATGGATCACAAATATCTAACCATTAACAAGCAAATAAAAGAAGATTACAGCAAAAGACAGAAAATTCAGTATCTTACCAAATTTCCATCCTGAAACAATTGTCTCCGCTGCAAGCATCTCTGTATAGAGTCATGCATGTTTAGATATGAGACAGGCAAGAGTCCTATAATAGTTATTCGTCCAGTCCATCATTCATGCAACATTGGAAATCGAGAAACCAAAATCAATTCATCTTTATAGGAATAAAAGTATAGAGCAAATAAAATTAAGATATTCAGATTACCAACCTAAACCAAGGAGGGAGATAGCAGCTGGCAACCATCTCAGCTTTCACTTGTAGTATATTTTTATGAGTATTAGTAGATAAGCTCCTTGAATTATTTGAATTCCTGCATCATGTATTTACTAACAATCCGCGATTTTTTTCAGGATAACAGAATGAAAAGAAAGAACACCCTCCATACTTCACCATCTCTCTAACCAGGCATAGCCTTCTCCTCTACGCACCTATTCATTAGTTAAAACTATATTATATACAAGTAAGCATACACCAGACATGCCCTATCAGTAACAATTGAAAAATACATTGCAACGCACGGACCTTTGACTGCATCTCTGCCGATATAAACTAGCAAGAGAGTCGGTGCAACGAATTTGATTTACTAGGGACCAAAGGCATCAGAGGAAAATTTACAACTCACACACTACTTCATGCTAAATTTAAAGCAAAGAGGCTTCACTTAAGACTTCACAAACACTCACAGCCACAAAAGAAGAAAATGAATAAACAGCAAAATAGCAAATAAAACAAATAAAGTAAACATAAATGTTAAATGTAAACAAATTAATTGCCGTAAACTTCTTAAGATATCTACAACAGAGCCAATCAATATAAACAACTTACAAATGTACAGCTAAAACAAAAGAGAAATCAAAGGGGCATTTAATGAAACATTAGTGAATTTAAGATGAAATATATAAAATATTTTAGAAATAGAGAGAGAAACTATGTTTACACGGAGGAAGACACTCGCGGTGGGAACTAATGCTCCAGTGACTTCAGCTCAGACCTGAGGAATATGAGCAGTTTTTATTTCTTTTTTATATTAAAACTGCAGTCCTTCGAGAGCTCCCCTATGAATAAAATTCTTTTCTGGGCTATAATTATCCGAATTCAGGGGAAAAAAAAAATTATTGGGCTGAAATTGGTTCGATGACTTCATACCATAATGGGTCGGATCATTCAATTGAGCCTCGGTCCATGTGCACAAATGGATAGTTTTATTTGTTAGAATTCCACTTTACTCCTAAACTTATGTATGCTTTTACGGAATAGCCAAAATGAAGTTGACCGAAATATTGACTAAAGTGAATACAATATTTAATATTACGTTGGGACATTTGAGGTACACAGTATGAAGTAAATTGAATGAATAAAATTCCATGAAACATTAGAGATAAACCGAATTCTCCGTTTCATTAGTGTGGTGGCTGCTGGATAAATTAACAAACGCGCGCCCACGTTGATTATCACATTGCACAGGATTTCTGCCTCAACAATTCAAAATGAACAAACCGTCAACTGTTCACTCTCACAGATCCATCTCTAAATCCCCTTCGTTGACAAATCCTAAAACAATATCCTTCAATTTCTCTGCAAATAACCAGCCAAAACTTCGCCATGTTCGACCAAACTCTTCAGTATCAGAGAGTTCAGTCCCAGTACCAATAGAAGCTGCAACTGAATATATTGAAAATAACCCAACTCAAGAACTGAGCTATCTTGATGAAGGAAACAGATCCTGAGAGTATTTAGAATTGGGAGTTGGAATTTTGGTCTGGGCCAATTCTTGATATTAGAGGAAAAAAGATATGAGAACTTGTTTTATGTTAGTCACTTCACTTCAGTATACAGAGTACTTCCTAATAATATTATCAATAGCATCACTTTAAAGGATGCCATTGTGACAATATGTGATGATCTTGGCGTTCCTATGCCAGAGAAAATACGGTTCTTCAGTTGAGTTTTATGTAATTTTCACACATATAGTACATATATCTGGTTTTGTATCTACTTATATTTGTAAAGTTTTCATTCTTCTCATGGCGGATTGATTTGTCTGTGGTTTACAGGTCACAGATGCAAACTATAATAACGAAGGCAGGTAAAGAACTTGGTATAAAGCCAATCCCAAGTAAACGGGTGAGTACGGTTATGTTCACAAGATTCTTGTTATTTTTCTTTCTTTTCTTGTAGAGAAGTTTTCGTTCATACAAACAAAACTGATGTTTGTGAATTACAGAGAAATTGAGCTGAGAGCCTAAGATGTTGTTCGTGGCTGTTAAAAGGTGTTTGAAAATGGCATTTACAGAAGATTCTTTGAATGAATTCAAGATAATTATGCATTTCTACCCGAGGAATTGTGTGAAATGCATCACACTGTCGCATCTGTTTATGATACTGAGCAATCTGTTGGGAAGTTTTACTCTGGGAAGGTGTCACACCCTTAAGTTCCAGTGCATCCCGGAGGTTATCCTCTTGTGGCGGAGTGAGAATAGCGGGTCAACTGCAGGCTTAATGCATCACAGGGTAGCTGCTGTATCCATAAGAGAATCCTGTGAAAATAGTCCTTAAATTTTGGAATTAGAGTAATTTTTAAATTCTTGGAGATTGAGGAATTTTTGCTATTGAATGAATACTTAAAAGAAGAGACTCAACTGAATTTGTTGTTGCTTGTTGGTAAATCTTTAAACAAGGTTTTATTAATATGAATGAAGTTATCAAAGCGAACTGCTAATGAGGCATAAGCACAAGTTTCTACTTGGGAATGCTCCATTGTATTTTCTTTGTTATTTATAGCGGTTACTGTGTTATTTTTCAGCGTCTGTCACTCCTTCTCTGGTTTGATGAACGCTATGAGACAGTATAGACATGTCATCCTGGTTTTCCGAAAGGATCTAAGCCACTTCTGGAATTAGATAATCCCTTCCCAATGGAACTTCCAGACAACTTGTTTGGAGAGAGAGGGCATTTTTTCAGTTGCCCTTTTCAGGCGAGGCATAGGACTCTTACCATAAATGATATTGGCTGATAAAAGTTACAAGAGTACGATTCATGTTTTGCGCCCATCCATTTTAGAAGAATTCATGAATACTTTGTGAATCACATATCATTATTTTTACTAATACACATCAATCAACCTGCACAGAAACTTTCCAAATAAGTCAAAAAATTTTGAAAGTCTACGAAATTGAATATTTGGATATTTGTAACATAACTCAAAGTAGTATTATTAACCATTTCTTCGGAATATTTTTAGCATCCACTACTGACTTTAATTCCTGTTCTCAGCCGTCGAGGAGGAGATCTCATCGTTAGAGAAAAAGTTTTGCTTTTGCTACTAGCCTAGATTTGGATTTAATGGGGATTAAAGTAGATGACAAAACTTTGATTCCAGGGCTTGCTGTAGCATCTTCTCGTGCAAAATCATTAGCAGGTGCATATTCCTCGTCTATTTCTAAATATAAGATATGTTTTATTTGTATCGCTATGGTGGCTGCCAATACGTTCTTCAGATAATTCTATGACGATATCTAGATTACCCCTGATGTGCTACCTTTGTGGATGATATCAAGATTAATCCTGATGGTTGTGTTGAGTCACTACCCATGTATGCTGTCATAAGGATGATTGAAACATGACCGCACGCTTTATCCGTAAAAGCCTTGATGACAAAAATAGGGTAGAATTGGATTGCTACTGTAGTTTTAGTGGGCACGAACTTAGTTATTGCAGACTGAACACTACCGGCATTTTCATTCGTCACTCTTCTATGTTCATTGTATTTTATATTACATTTTCAAGGATCAATTAACATCTTTCCTCTTGCTATTGCTGAATGGTCTGGAAGTCGGCTCAATTGAAGCCGACACTGCTCAAGCTACCTTAATTCTTTCAGTTGGATATCTACCCGTTACAAGTGAAGCCGAAGCCGAAGCCTGTAACAAGTGAAGCCGACGCCTGGGAAGCCGCAAAGAGGGCCTGTGGAGGGTTACATTTTCTAGCCATCCAAGAAGACTTGGATTTTGGCTGTTACTAGACTTGCGTCGTCCACCTGTCTAATTCCTTTTGCATGAACCATATCACATATTGCTTTCATTAATTGAATGTACACGTTATGTTGAACATAAGGGTGACTTTTGTCAACAGGAAGCTTTTGAACTGAGAATTTTGCATTTTCATTTTTTCCTGAAACCAATGATAGAATTAGGAGGGACTATGTTATGGAAGGCCGAAACTCTCTTCCCATTGTTTGATTTGACCAGGCTAATGCTCAAAATTGATCGTTTTCCTTGCACTATTACTCACATTCATTGCAATATTTCGGAAGGAACCGAAATGTGGGAAACAGCATCTGACAGATTAATACAGAAGAATGAAATCGGGATGCAGCTTGTAACCCTGACAATGAATACAGAAATATTCCTCACTACAAAATTAGTGTATAAAAGACTGCTAGAATATCTCATCCATTACCTACGCTCCATTAGGTATTGTTCTGGTGTGGCTTTTAAATTACAATTACAGTAAAATAAAAATTTTATATATTAAATATTAATATAAAAATATATAAAGTTTACTATTACGTGAAAAGTATCACATATTTTTACTATCTTCTCAAAACACAAAACAGAGTCCCAAACGAAACCTTAGTGTCTCTTCGAATAGCAGATTGTTAGATTTTGGATTATTTCCCTAGTTCTGTTATGGTACAGATGATGTGGCGATAGAAAATACAGAGAGAAGACCTTGTGAGATTCAAACCTTTTACTTTTTCACATAAAATGCTTACAAATTAAATGTAACCCTGATTGAACTACTTACCGTCCATCAAATAGTACATTTGCATAAAACTACTCTTTTCACTATGGGACACCTAACTATGGAAGTAAATTTGAGCAGCAAATCATATGCAGCACCTATTCAAATACAGGTGGAGAAGGGGGCAAGAAAATAAAGAAAAAACGGACAGCCTGTATTTGGACTTAACCCTGATTAAACAGAATCAAGTCTACTTAGAGACAAAAAATGAGTAGCCCCAATGGAATAACAATGCTGCAGTGCAAGATTGGACAACACTACAAGCAACAACAAAATTAGGATTTCAAAGCCTTGAGGAAATGAGGCATGGAAGAAACTCCCTCGAAGAGATAATAAATCATAAGAACACAAAGTTATGAGTTCATGATTTTGACCTCTTTTGCTTTTGAGGAACAAACCGAACCCCTTGTTTCCCAAGTTCTAAGGTCTTCACTCTACCATCATCTAGACTGACGGATAGTGCGGAGGTGCCGTCAACAGTGTCAGTAACCACTCCCTTATGCCTGGATTAAGGAAAATATTCAAAACTAACAATAAGTACAAAGTTCTAATCATCATGAACAAGAAATGATACTACAGAGCGAAATTAAAACTGTTGCCATTGGCACAATTGCACAAATGATTCAAGACATTAACATCATGAAAGTAAATGAGTGAAAAAAAATGTTATTGGCCTTACATATTGGACTTTGGACGTAAAAATCTGAGCGACACATATATTTTCTGATTTAAAGCAGAAAAAAGATTGTAACGTAGGCAGAGCAGATCAATTTCAGATTATGATTTATGAGCAGTTCCCTGGGGCTTATAAACTCGACCATGCATATTTTGTGCTCTAAATTAAAAACTCACCATGAATTTTCAGATGGCTGATGAACTTCAACTCTCTTTCCAATTGCATCTTTACCCAACTTTTTCAAAATCCAATTAGCATCCATTATCTCATCCATTAAACTGTCTTGATTTGATTGTGTGGCATCTTCATCTTCATTAAATAATGATTTTTCCATTAAAGTTGAAGGTCTTTTTCTTTTTGACCTTTGGCCCTTTATTAAACTCCTTTCTTCTTCAGGGTGAGAGACCTGAGAATTCTGATTTTCAGAATGAGGTTTCCTAAATTTAAGCTTAAGTGAAGGCTTGGAATCCTTTGGCAAGGAACGCAAAACTGGTGTATCATCACTGTTTTCCCCATATGTGTCAAACCTGCTTTCCAATTGCTTCCTGTCACCCCTTAATGCAGCAACCTCACTCACAGGCCCAACTGCAGCCCTACTTCCATCTATGTTTCTTTTTCCTGATGATACATGCATGTGCTCTGGTTCATATCCGTCAGCATTGCTTGCTCTACCAACTTTGGTATTCGAGTCAGAAACATCTTGCCTAACTTTTCCGAACTTTATCACATTTCCACCTCTTCCAGCAATTTTTAAACCTCTTGTCTGGCCAGGATGATCAACTTTGTCTCCTGCAAATTGCATTAAAAAACAGTGGTTTTAGTAAGAGCACCTTTGAAGTGAACATCCTCCGTGTCAAAATTCCAAGTTAGGCCCATGAAAAGCACCATATTTTGAAAAACAAAATAATTTAAGCACTAAATTACCATCAACAAGTTTAGCGTTGCCATCACATTTATCCAGCACAAACTTGCTATTATTCACCCTCTGCATGCTTGTATCTTCAACACCTGTTCATGAGTATAAATGATATAAGTCATTTTGTCAGATAAAGATCTAGAGTGAACAAACGTTCAAAAACTGAAATTGTCTTCACAGAGGCCATTTGAAAATATTACCAGGACAGACAATTTAAAGAACAAATCATGTTCTTTAAATTATTTTTTATTAACACCTAAAAAGGAAAAAGAAAATAGCATACCATTGGAAGTCAAGTCCTGTTCCCTCTGGCAGCTAGAAGCATCAGACCTGGGAGAGTTAGTAACATTTATTTTTCGTGGCCCTAGATTTATAACTAGCTTCTTTGCCTTTATAGTCTTAGACTTGCTAACATTTTTTCCATCTTCCTCTCCACTGTCCACATCATAAGATTTACTACTCTTGAATTTCAATCTAGATATCTTATCGTCATCACTCACCATTACTTCATCCACAAACTTGTGTTTCAAAACCCCTGGCTGGTTGATAGAACAAACCCCTTCAGTATAACCAACAATTCCTGCAACAGAAGAAAAATCCTGTCCTTCATTTTTAGAAAACTGCATGTCATCACCAAAGCTATTTCCATGAGATTGAACATCTTGATGTCCTTCAGAACTATGATCTGGTATCATCTGATATCCTTTTTTCTTGGGGTACTTCTTATTTGACCATTTCCTCCCATTTTCCTTGGCTTTTTTCGGAGACTTATCAGCTACTCCTTTAAGAGAGAGCTTCAAAGAATGCCCAAATTCATTCTTCAATACCAGAGGACCATTTTCTTCGTCATCTGAATATGGTGAGATAGAAAATATTTCGTCTTCAGTTGGCAACCCTGCAGCAGCCCTCAAGCTAGCAATTAGGTCTTTATCAGCCATATCTTTCCTCCTCCAAAGCTCACGAACAGCATCCTCAAGATCCCTGACCTGCAATATACATTAAATTAGAGGAAAATTAAGAAGAGAGGAGATAAAAAGAAATATCATATCCAGCATTCTGAAAACAACACCATTATAACCCCCACACCATGCTATAGCGATGAAAAGATTGAAAGAGTAAATAACCACAATCAAACAAACCTGGCAGCATTCTCCACGACAAGTAGGGCATCTATACTGAAGATTTCCATCTACTTGAAACTGCAAATATTTTTCGTCACTGCAAAACAGTATTTTTAAACTTAAGCATCACTATATCTGAAATATATAAAGTCAAGTTGGCATGGTAGAAGTGGTCATAATGTATCTATTAATGAACAAAGGCAACAGCAAACCTGATGCCATCACACTGGCAGTGCACCCAGCGCTGGCAAACATCACAACAAACCATCGGTGTCGATTCTGAATCTCTATAAACCTACATGATTAGGTGAAAACATCTAGATAAAATCTTTCATGAAAAGGTTTAAAATAGACAAGTAACCATATGCCACATACTCACACAGAGGGGTGGAGAGAGAGAAACAAAAAGTAGAGACAATGGATTAAAGAAGGATGTTCAACAAGTTCACTAGAGAAACAACAGCTGCTAAATCATGCTGTTTACAATTAAGCATTTGACATTTAAGATGATATTTCCATCGGTGGATAAAGCATTCAGTTGCTAAAATAAATCATGTTGTCTACAACCACAATGATAAGGAATAGGAAGCAAAATTAAAGAAGTCAAGATTCACATTTCTCAAGAAAGAAGATGATACCTTCAAACAAACAGGGCAGTAATTACCCTTCACGAACAATCTTCCACAAGCATCACAACAAGTGTATCCCAAAAACCACCTGTAATGAAGGTGCACATGATAAATCATCGGTTAATGATGAAAGAGCTACCAGCAGATTCAGAAAAATGTATGCAAAACCAATGAACTTCTGTAGAAAACAATTCTTAAGCAAAAGATGTTCACAGGGGTTAACAGTCATTACCGCACACTAAGGCCATTTCCAGGCACATTGGATCCACAGCTGTGACACTTGGTATGCTTTGGGCACAAATATGGTCCAGAACTAACATTCTACACCATCCAAAAAACAATATAAATAATGTATTTTAGCTAAGACATGATGCACAAGTACAAGCTATGAAACCAACCTTGTGTGGAGGATGTTGACAATAACAATGATAAGCAGCATCACACCTCCTACAGAACATAAACTTATTTGGATCTCCAGTTCTTCGGCAAATCTAAAGCAACAACAAGAAATTGATTTGTGAGGGAATACTAAAACCAATTGAGAACACAATTATAAAAATTTCAACAGCCCTTCTGCCAAAAGTTAAAAGGTAATTCTATATGCAGATAATGTTTAAGAAAGAGAATTTGTAGAGTAAAATATTGTTACTCTTCACATAAGCAAAAGAGAGCAAAAGAATGTTGCTTCTCTTGATCTTTACAGTAAAAAGAATGAGTAACCAATAAAAAGAAGACGACATGCCACGCTTATAAGATATGATAAAACAGAAATCATTCACACACCAAAAGAAGTTACATTGGTGAATGATGCTCATTCAAAAGTACCTCACAAATACGACAAGATGGGCACTTCCATGAACTCCAATGAAATAAATCTGCAAATGGAGCCCCGTATGAGAAGAATATCAATTTGTAGCATTTAACTTTAGGGAAATGATATGATACCTCTATTTTGAGCCCAATTTTTCAAGCAATTCCTGTGGTACTTCTTGCTACAACTTTTGCAGGAAAGCATTTTCCTTGCTCTTTCACTTCCTTCGTTTTCACCAGCAAAGCAGAGCCGGCACATTACATTCATATTGGAATGACCCTGCTCTTCTCCAACAATACCTTTTGAGGCAGTCTGCAGGAGTTAAGAAAATAATTTCAACAATACAAACTAACTGTAACAATCTCTCTAGGGGTGATGATCTTCCCTCCTTAAAAGTCATATATATGGTTTTCAGCAATATAAGTAACCGATATCACACAATTCAGGTTAGAGAAGATAACTAGGCAAATTTTATGAGAGACTAAAGATGTCACAAAAAATTCATCACATCAGCGCATCACTGGAGCCTTAATTTGCAGGAATAATAACGGAAATATAGCACATATAACTACTCTTAAAAGAAATGCCAAAGCCATGAGAATCAAAATGAACCTCACACAAATTTGAATAGCCAAGAGAAATTGGAGAAAAAAAATGTACCAAAGCTACTAAAGTCTGCGAATTAAAATTCTTAAATAGTAAATCATACAAACAATTGATACATATATTAATAACCGATGCTACTTTCTTGACATAAAAAACAAAAATATAGACAGTAGTATTTACAGTAAAATTACTAAACACGTTAGTATTGAATTCAGAAACTGCAAAATAAATCTAAAATAATAGACAATCTAACTATCTAATTATGGCAAAAACTGCATATTCAGCTGAAACTCTAGATCATGACCACCAAATTTCAAAAATAGCTCAATGAAAAGAAAACATCAAAACGAAATCACAACATAATTGAATGCAAAAAACATACCGCAACATCACCAGACTCAAACCTTCTAGCATAATCCTCAGCAGCGACCATAGCGGCTGCGGCCTTGCGTTGCAAAGCCACTCGCTTGGTCTGTGCCGACACAGCAGCAGCCTCATCCACCACATCACCCCCACCACCTCCACCTCCTCCACCCCCACCAACGCCTCCTCCATAAACAACAACAACCGGCGGTGGCGCCTGCGGAACCTCAGGAACAAGAACCTGAACCGTACTCTCCTCTTTCGAAACCCTAATTTTCCCCCAAGGATCCTTCAAAAACTTTTCCACCAATACTATTTCCTGTAGGAAGTCATCTTTCGCCTTCGAATTCTGCACACCCCGAGGAAACCCTAGCGTGCAAAAGCAAATTCGCTTGCTGCACAAAACAACACAGAGAAGAGTTCAAAAACCGAAGAGTGCGAGAGAGGGAGAGAGCAGAAGAGAAAGAAAAAAGTTCCCTTCTTCTTCTAATCTATTAAGTGATAAGATGCGAAGAAAAATAATAATAGTAATAAAAAAAATACCATGTAATTGGGCAAGCAACGTGAAAGGCCATAGTGACTGAATTTTTGTGAATTTTCGAGTTTTGGGGAGATTAGAATTTGGAGATCGCTCGATTGAAAAAAATAATAAAAAAAAAAACTATATATATTTTTCTTTTTTTAAGGGATTTTTCTTTTTTTTTTTATTTTCTTTTTCTTTTTTCTCTCTCCCTCTATGTCTATCTTTCCTCTCCCGTTTATCGTTCCGCTTCTGTTGCGCTCTTGCGCGTGAGTGTTTTGGGTTTCGTCTATCAATTAAAAGCACTGTCGTATGGGCTTTGGGCTGAACGTATAGGACGTTGATTTTGTTAATTATGATATGACTGTGGACCCAGGAGCTGGATGGACAAGCTAAATTGGGTTCAGTTGAGTTTTATCTCCACGCCGAAAATTGAACCCAGTCAAATCGACGAAATACAAAATCGTAATTCAGAATCGAATCGATTCTTCCTATTTGGCTGTTTGCATTTAAACTAAAAATTATAATTTAATTGATATAAATCTATTAATTTTGAATTTTTAGTAAGTTATTTTACTCATTTATAAGATAAAAATAACATATATTGTATATCTATTACAATAATAAATTAAAAAATCATAAAATTCTTAAATATTTTATGTTTTAATTTTCTTTTTCTTTTTTTTTTGTTCAGTTTGATTTACATATCTTAAGAATTAAAATCAAACTAATAATATTAATTTTTATATGTGAAACTAAAATTGAACTTACTAAATTTTAAAATTGAAATTAAAACTAAAAAAAATACTCATTTTCATATTTTTTTGGGTATTCTATTGTGCAAACTAACCTTACCATTACGTAAATCACAAATTTTAAAATCTAATAATATATTAATGTAAATTAATAATTAAAAAATATAAAAGAGCGAATACGGATAAAATGAATATGTTTTGATTTAATGAGATTAAAAAATATCATTTTGACTAAATTTTAAAGTTTAAATATCCTTCCTCCAAAAAATATACTAAACATAGTATTGTATTATAAAAAAATAAAAATGAAACTTGGTTTGATTTAATTTAATTAAAAAATATACAATTAATTTTATATGAATATTATTAAAAGAATTTAATTAAAAAAGATAAGTTATTAAATAAATCGTTCACTAATGTTATTAATTTTTATATTTTTTATATTTAATCAATTATTAATTTAAACATTCTTTATGCTTTAAAGAAATTTTTAAAAAATTATTATGTTATATATTTAGCGAGAATATTAATTTAATACATAATCCTACTTAGGATCAAAAAAATTTATTATCTAAATAAGATTATTTATTTATTAAATTTTTTTTGTATAATACTTTTTATTTTATATTTTATAATTCCTTAATTTTTATTTATATTAAAGTTAACTAATTAAAATATAATTTTCAATCAACAATTATATAAAATATATATGACAATAGTAGAAAGTTAATTTGTAATAATTTTTTAAAAATATAGAATAATTAAATTAAAATTATTATTCAGATACTCAATATTTTTTGTGCTAATTTAATATCATTAATAATTACATAAATAAATACTTTTTATTTAATTATAAAAATAAATTTAAATAAAAATTATTTATAATCCTATTTTAATCAGTCCTCCACCAAACACTATTACATATAATTCGTTCTGTCGGAACGAGCCTTTAGTGATCGAGACGACGCGTTTTTGGAGGGTGAGCATTCGAAACAGCTCTAACTTTTTCAAATCAGGCAATACGATGCCGTATCAAGCAATTTCCCTCCTTCGAGAACCTGCGGCAGCATCTCAGTTTTCTCTCTATTTTCCTAGTTTACGGGGAAGCACATAGGAAAGAAGCCATGAATGCCCCGGACCGTTATGAACGATTCGTCGTTCCCGAAGGAACTAAGAAGTAATTTCACACTTTCAACTATCTATCTGTCGCTCTATCTCTAAACGTTCTTTGTTAATCTGTCTCTCTATTTTTTCTTAAATTTTTTTAGGGTTTCGTACGAAAGAGACACGAAGATAATCAACGCCGCTTCCTTCACCATAGAGAGAGAGGAACATACAATTGGAAACATTCTTCGCATGTACAGTTAAATTAATTTCTCCATCTTTAATAAATTATTTATTCCAGTAGAAACGTTGCTTGATTAATCGCTAATTATACTATTTAATGGTAATTAGGCAATTACACCGAGATGAAAATGTGTTATTTGCTGGATACAAGCTTCCGCACCCTCTTCAGTACAAAATAATTGTCAGGGTTAGTATTTTTATCTGTCTTTCTCTCTACTGTCGCGTGATTATACCCTAATTATTTATCTTGTTTAGAAATTTTATTCCATCCAATGCTGCGTTTTAAAAGTTAGGGTTTTTAATTTTCCTTGGAAGGCGCTTAAGTGAAGAAATAGGTTCTAGGGTTTGTGTATTGGTTTAACTATGCAGAGCACCATACACTTATGGAATTGCTCCCACCGTCTTTTTCTAAATCTTGTATGTATTTTTATAGTTTTAATTAAGATTTACTAAATTTTTGTGGTCTTCAAGAATTTGCTGTAACTTTTTGTAGATTCATACAACAAGCCAGTCTTCACCAATGCAGGCATATAACCAAGCCATCAATGATTTAGATAAGGAACTTGACACGCTGAAAAATGCATTTGAGGTGCTGATTCACTATTTTCTGATTCTTCTTTTAATCATTTCTTAGTTTTTTATTTCCCTCTCTTGCGCTTTGTTTTAAAAGATGTTGCTATATTAATTAGAAATTATTTCTCTGTTTGATATAAATTATTCAAGTTATTAATCTTGGAAAAATTGATGGGTTTCACAGGATTGCTTCACAAAAATATGGTATTAAATAACATGATTCAATCAAGTGATTATTATATCTTTAAGTATTTGATAATAATATATAAAATAATTATTGTATTAACATACCATTCTTTGCCCAATATGGATGCTCCCCTTGTTTTTGAAGTATTATTTTGGAGGAACATATATCTTGGCCAGTGCAGCTGTGAACCCGTGATGGAGTAGTATGAGTTACTCTATTGGTAGATTAGACATGTTTGTATTCTTATTTGTTGGTTTGTTTCGCGCACATATATTTCTGTCTATGTTAGGATTGGTGGTATCCTGAGTATAGATATATGCTATGTGGTTGTAATTCTATAATTTTAGTGCATCCACTGATTGCTTATGCTTACACCAACTTCGTGATTGTTTGAAGGAGGTTACTTTAGTAAGAAGTTATCATGGTCTTCTGTAGTTGCAGCTGGTCAGTCTAAACTATTTGTACAAAACAGAATTGACCAGTAATGGTATTCATACTTCTAATGGCTGTTTATGGTTTCATATTACATATTGGAACAGTTTATCATTTTGAGATGTGTGATTCTGATGTTTTATGCTGGCCATCTAATTTTCCATGGAAGCAAACTACCGTGACTGAAAAAATATATGACAGAGAAGAATAGCTTGAAGATATGCTTATTGGATAAATTGTTATTGACTTGTTTTGAAGATGCTTTGCTTAAGTTTGTCTTACAATTTTTGATTTCTATTTTTAGACTGAGTTGGCGAAGCATTCAAGAGACTATTAATTTACATCAAGGAAGCGACTTGTTCATCAACAGTGTATAGTCTGATGATGGGTGTTTATTACTTGTCGGAAGTCAAGAGAATGAGCTGGAATTTCAAGAGACGTTGGATTTACTCTTACGAATGTAACGAATTAAATGACTTGTGCTGTGGTTAATATTATGTTAAGTGTGAGAAATTTTTATCATGTTACTGTTGACAATCTGTTTACGGATGTATAGAAGTCCCTAGTTTCTGGCTGTGTGGATTTACTCTTTGAATAGCATCTTCCAATGTTGATTCCTGTGTTCTGGATAACATTTGGGGTGCATAATATTGCATGTAATGGTTTAATTTTCAAATCAGAAACCATTAGAAAATTTTGTTATGAAACATATTGTTGATGCTTTTGTGGGTAAATTTTTTTTTTTTTTTTTTTTTTTTTGCATTGAGCCAAAAAAAAGTGAAAATCTATCCTCATTATCCACCCTCACTTGATCATGAAAAAAAAAGGTACTAAAATTGATTTAATCATAAATAAAACTTGGTCAACTAAATTATTGAGATATTTTTGAGAATTTCATTAATAAGTAAGATATGTTGACCTTTATTTTAATTTGACTTTTTATAAAAAAAGAAGGATATATGCTTTATTTAAGGACAAGAACTGGGCCGTCTCTTAGGCCATTATGGATAAGTAAGAAGTAACAATCCTTTTTATGATTTAACTTGTTGCCATAAAAAGCGTGTTACTTTCTTTCATGTTAAATAAATAAAGTGACAATGATCCTATCCAGATTCTATAGTTTTTCATTTTTTTATGATTTTCTCATTTTTGCAATAAGTTTTTTTCACTAAGGTTGAATGTCTGCTATTCTATAAATAATGTCATTTTTGAATCTGGATTTAATTGTGATGAACCTGTATATATTGTGGAAGATGAAGACGAGTTAGATTCCTTTTCAGAATTAATTGAAATGTTGAAAAATGAGGAATCCAAAATTAAACCTCATCAAG
>JAWDEX010000012.1:3986288-4020955 GCA_035221805.1 Trichilia hirta
ATGAATGTAAATGAATGTTTAGGTCAAGAGAAGAAATTAGAACAAAAGTTGAATTTGGAAGCTTAAACTTCATGAAGACTAGTTATATAAATTTAGGTAAGTAAATAAGTAATAAATAATCTATGATTGTTTATCCTTTATTGTATTCTTTATAATTATGCTATAAGTAACCTATGCAAATATATTGTGGATGGATGTTGTGGTAAGGTTGAGGTTGAGTTGAGTGAGATTACTCAATGTTATGTGATTATTAAAGTATTATGGTTTATGATGTTATGACATATGATGTTATGACATTTGAGATGTGAATATGTATGATTGTGATCATGCTCGCATTTGGAAATAATGTGTATGATGGTAATATTATTAATTGAAATAAAAAAAGGTGTGGATACGATGAAATGTGAATGAAAATGACATTGGGGATTAATATTGAAAATGATTATGATAAAATAGTATAAATTAGTTTGTTATATTATATGGGGTTACTCGGTGCTATGTTATCAGGTAGGTAATAATAATCACCTATTGAGAGGTAGGGCTATCTGATAATATTAAAATAGTACAATAATTGATTTGTGATATAATATAATCTGTGCTCAGATAAAAGTAAATTTTTTTTAGGAAATACCTTACTAGCAAGATCCTTGAGGAAGGATACTGTGTATACATAAGATAAGATGATCATTTAGGCAAGAGTAATCACTCAACTAAAGGTGGGCCTATTTGATCTGTAATATGATATATAGTTTAAGCATTATCCTGAAAAAATAAAAAGGATATGAAAAAATACACTGAGTAAGAGTAAAATTTCAACAATTATAATAAATTGAACCCGAAAAGATTAAAATATATAAGTAATAAAATAGATGTTATTGGGTATATTTAAATATGAATAGTTGGTTGATAATTTGATTGGAAGGATGCTTTGTGACACTATGTTATGTGATTTAAATATGATGATGAATATGTGTGTGGTAGTATATATATATGTATATACAACTATTTATATTTAACTTTGCATGCAAATGTTATAGTAATTACTCAATAAATTGTATTATTTATTTATTTATTTATTTATTTATTTATTAAGTGGGCAGCTCACCCCTTGTCATATATTTTTCAAGTGATTAAAGTACATTTTGTGAGATTTTCTTATCACAGACTTTTGTGAGTTAGCATTGCATGTACAAGTAGGTCAAAATACAGTGAATCATGAGTCTCTTTCCTAATTGTATATGATGTTAGAGATATGATATTTTGAATATTTTGAACTTAAAAACTTAGAATGTATTTACATGTAAATATATATGATATTGTGAAATGTGATATAATACGACTTTGTGATATCATGTTAATAACATACTTTTGGTGATACGAAGAATGAGAATGGTCGAAATTTTTTTTTTTTTGTCTTAATTGTTGATTAAGTGTATTATTTACTATAAAAAAATAACTAAAGGACATGAGATAAATGTTGAAAAAAGGGTGTAAGACTTTCCTTAAAAGCTATTATTATAGTATAAATTTCGTGAAAAGCTATTGTATTGGACAAGTTTTTTAAATTTATAAATATCTTTTATTTATAAAAATTCATATACATAGAATAAGAGTATTCTAAAAAGAGAAAAGAGAGTGAGAGAGTATTATCTTCTATTAATATTAAGAGTATTTTAAAAAGAGAAAAGAGAGTGAGAGAGTATTATCTTCTATTAATAAAGGAAATAATATTATTTCTTTTATATAATAAAAAATGTTATAATTTCTATTTTTTTTATAACAAAATTCTTTTACTTTATTCGTAATTTTTACTTTAATCAAGAATTTTTTATGTAAAATTTATATGTTTAATTTTATTTTTATTTTAACTGTTATCATATTTTATTTTATTAAACTTTTTTGAAATTTTTTGTAGTTGCAGTTGATCGGTGTGATTTATTACTGCAAATCAGTATTAATAGTAGTCAAATTTTAACGATAATTTATGGTTTCATATTTAGAGATTGGCACGGTTTATCGTCTTGAGATGTGTGATTCTGAAGTCTTATACTCACCGTCTAATTTTCATTGGAAGCAACTACCGTGACTTAAACATTATACGATAGAGAAGAATACTTTGAAGATATGCTTATTCGATAAATTATTATTGACTTGTTTTCAAGATGCTTGGAATATACTTGTCTTACAATTTTTTATTTCTACTTTTAGGCTGAGTTGGCTAATCATACAAGAGACTATTAATGTACATTTGGGGAAGTAACTTGTTTATCAACAGAATGATGGGTGTTTGTTGCTTGTCTGAAGTCAAGAGAATTAGCTGGAATTTCAAGAGAGATTGGATTTGCTCTTACGATTATAGCGAATAAACGATTTGTGCTGTGGTGAAGGTGCACAAAATTTTAATCACAGTACTGGTTGACAATCTATTTACTGATGTCCCTATTTTCTGGCTGTGTGGTACTCCTTGAACAGCATTATTCAATGTTGATTCCCCTGCTCTGGATAACATTTGGGGTGCTTGACATTTATTTTTCAAATTAGAAACCATTCTAAAATTTTGTTAGGAAACATATTGTTGATTATCATTTTTTGTTGGTAAATTTCTTTGTTTTTATTCTTTAATTAACTACAGATTCATAGTGTACATCCATATTGTTGATTACACATGATTACAGTCCTTTCTACCTCCTGTATTTCTACAAAAAATGCAACCTGATTCCTTTCCTATTGTCAATATCCTAAAGATTACATCTATATAAATTTACATGATAGAAAAGTCTTCATCCAGTCCATCTAAATCTGCTTTAAAATCATGTTGCTTGATGATCAAAACAGAGGTCCTTACAGAGAAATCAGACCTCGATAGAACATCCCCTAGCGGACCCAATTCTGCGCATCCCTACTGTCAATATTGAGTTTACCCTCCTTCCTCGACCGACAATTATTAGTGAATATTGCCCTTCCAGCGACCTGAGCATAGCTAAAGTTTCATATAAATTTGCAAGATGCTTCTCAACATAAGCTACATGTCCGTCTGCAACATGTCTTTCATAGAATTCTGCGAAGCATTCATCATTAATTTTCATCTCTTCTTCCTGCTCTGTTGTGTTATCCTTGTAAATTGCAGCTCTTCTTTCTTGATTCTCTGAATTGTCAACCAGGAATCTTATTGCTGCGAGCTTAACTCCTGGATGCCTCTCCAGTTGACGGGTATGGGCAAATGCCTTACTATCATCCCTACCACCGATAAAAATGACTGCCACATCCAGAGTTGCCTGTGATCTGTGATTTTGATATTCCATTGACCGATCCAAAACCACGATCCACCAGGATCCCAAAGGAACATGTTGCATGCCTTAACATCTGTTTAATTGTAATAACATATTAGGGTTATTCCAGTTGGCATTACCACGACTTACAAACACTACTGTTGAAATCACGGATGAAGAAAAAGCTTTGAAAAAGTTCGCAAAATTTCATTGTTTTCCGATCATGCCTTACATTAGCATATCGGAACCCAAGGTGGCCTCCGTCTAATGTCCCATCTTCACGTTGTCTCTTGTGAAACGGCAATATTACGAGGGAAATCATCAGATCCTCCGCCAAAATGCAGACATCTTGCGACGTTCCTCTGAATGTTGACAGATCAAGCATTCGCTTAAGCGTAATACCTGAGCCATTTTCATCCATATAAGACTGCTCTGCTTTCGAAATTTCCTCTCATTTGCATCACCGTCTTGTCAGTCACAGTCACCGTATCCACTCCTTTGTTCTAAACCAGCGTGGTAGCTATTTGGTCCGCAAGGTCAATCATATCTGTGACGTAAACTACAATTTCGGGATCTGCCGTTCCTCGAGATATTTCCAGGATGTTAATGGAGGAAGTTATATTCTGAGGGCCGTGAAGACAGAGCTAAATCCGAAGCTAGTCCGTTGGCTCTAGCCATTGAAGCGCCATGCGTCGAGTTGGTGCACGTTTTCCTGGTCAGTCGATGATGTGTTGCACGATGAATGGAGTGTGTACGATGGAGAGGAAGATGACTATCACCATCGAAGAACTGGCTGTAAACGACGTGACTTGATTTACCTGGTTTCGGAAACGCATGATTAAAAAAAATATGAAAATTTTGCAATTCAATAATTGTCAAGGATATCTATTACCAATAAGAAGGCAAAGGAGGAATTTGCTGCAGCTGAAATGGCCAGGAATATGTAAAAATAACCCCTTTGCAGTCAACAGAAGTGACAGAGCTATAGATTCCGGCCAATGAAAGCCTAACATTATGCCACATAGGACAGTCCCGGCTACCTTTACAATTACTGTTCTCGCTAAAATTAAAAACAGCCTTGTCCATGTCCCTCCGTTTCCGTCGTCAAAAGCCTGAAGTTGAGCGTGGCATCCCATCCACGAGAAGAAAATAGGATAGTACACCGTGCTTAACGGATAGTTTCAATTTTCCAACGGTCCATTTTGACATGAAAAAAAATTCCTGCCATGAATTCGCTGAGAATCGGATTGGAACATATCATGGCGAGCAGCTGCATACAAAAACCATGAACCCCAGTGACAGAACAAGGTGTGTGCCTTTCATCGCTTTCCCTTCAGGATTTTGGCTGTTAATCCGGCTTATGAAAATTGGCGAAATTTTCGTAGCAAAAACAGAGTAGACCCACTTTAATAGAGGATTTTATACGTTCGTTACTATTACGTCCTTTTTGATGAAAAAGGTCGAAGCTAATGCACAAGAGAAGTACTGTTATCATATTGGTTTTAGGTACAAATGTATAAAATAAAAATATCCCGTATTAATAAAAAGAAAATAAGTAATATATAAGTGAAATAGTATTTAATATCTTAAGATTTTAGATAATAAATAGTGTTTAAGTTTATGAATATATTTATTTATTTTATTTAATTTTTGTGTATTCTCTCTTAATTTGTGAGTATGCTCCCACTATTCTAAAAGTGGTATAAAAGCTGATGATTTAAAAGGATTATGAGTATAGTATCAAAGCTGATGGTTTGGAAGGATTATGAGTATAGAGACGGTTGATGTATCCTAAAAGTGGTATCAGAGCTAATGGTTCGGAAAGATTGTGAGTATAGTATCAGAATTGATGGTTCGGAAGGATTGTGAGTATAGAGACGGTGGTATATTCTTATGGTTACTACTCCTATAAAAAATGATAAAAGCTATGGACACCTAAGTGACCCAAAGAGAATAGCTTAAAGAGAGTGGGTTGGTTTAAGGTAGAGTGTTACCCCTAATTTGTGGGCATGCTCCCACTATTCTAAAAGTGGTATCAGAGCTGATGGTTCAAAAGAATTATGAGTATAGAGACGATGGTGTATTCTCGTAATTGCTACTCCCATGAAGAATGATAAGAGTTATGGACTTCTAAGTGGTCCAAGAAAAATGGCCCAAAGAGAGTGGGCTAGTTCAAGGTAAGAAGAATAATCCAAAGAAAGTGGGTTAATTTAAGGTAGAGTAGTAAGGCGTCGCTCCTACAAAAAAGAGTACGTTCAGCTCTCATGTGATTTTAAGTGAAGTATTGGCAAGCGTGTACAATAGTATAAGAGTTCGGAAGGATTGTGATTATAGTATCAGAGCTGATAGTTTAGAAGGATTATGAGTATATAGACGATAGTGTATTCTCATGATTGCTGCTCTCCTATTAAAAATAATAGGAGCTACGAACTCCTAAGTGATACAAAGAGAATAGCTCAAAGAGAGTGGGCTAGTTCAAGGGAGAGTGGTACCCCTAATTTGTGTTCATGCTCTTACCATCCTAAAAGTGATATTAGAGCTGATAGTTCGAAAGGATTGTGAGTATAGAGACGGTAGTGTATTCTCGTGATTGTTGCCCTCATAAAGAATGATAAGAGCTATAGACTCCTAAGTGGTCTAAGAAGAATGGCTCAAAGAGAGTGGCCTAGTTCAAGATAGAGTAGTAAGGCGTGGCTCCTATAAAAAAGAGTACGTTCAGTTTTCACGTGACTCTAGGTAGAGTATTGGCAAGCGTGCACTCTAGTATAAGATTATCGATAAGCATGCACTCCAGTACAAGTGGCCAAATTTAGTAAGAGTATGGGTTCTTCTTAATACCTTAATACTCAAATATAAAAATGTTTTTCGTTTGATGAGGAGTTAAAATATAATAAGGCCAAATCTAATGTGGAGAGAGGCGTGCTCGTGCTCCCCAAAATTGTGAGTATAGAGACGGTGGTGTATTCTCATGTTACTGTCCCCATAAAAAATAATAAGAGCTATAGACTCCTAAGTGACCTAAGGAGAATGATCCAAAGAGAGTGGGCTAGTTTAAGGTATTATTCATTTTATTTGGCCTTTGTGTATTCTCCCCTAATTTGTAGGCATACTCCCACCATTCTAAAAGTGGTATTAGAGTTGATGGTTTAGAAGGATTGAGAATATGGTATCAAAGCTGATAGTTCAGAAGGATTGTGAGTATAGAGACGGTGATGTATTCTAAAAGTGGTATTAGAGCTGATGGTTCGAAAGAATTGTGAGTATAGAGATGGTAGTGTATTCTCATGGTTGCTTCCCCTATAAAAAATGATAAGAGCTATAAACTCCTAAGTGGCCCAAGAAGAATGGCCTAAAGGGAATGGGCTAGTTTAAAATAAAGTGGTACTCGTAATTTATGGGCATACTCCCACTATCCTAAAAGTGGTATTAGAGCTAATGATTTTAAAGGATTATGAGTATAGAGACGGTGGTGTATTCTCGTGATTACTGCCCCTATGAAAAATGATAAGAGCTATGAACCCTTAAGTAGCCCAAAGAGAGTGGGCTAGTTGAAGGTAGAGTGATAAGGCGTAGTTCCTATAGAAAAGAGTATATTCGACTTTTACGTAACTTTAGGTAGAGTATTGGAAAGCTTGCACTCTAGTATAAGAGTATTGGTAAGCATGCACTCCAGTATAAGTGACCGAATTTAGTAGGAGTAAGGGTTCTTCTTAACACCTTAATACTCAAATATAAAAATATCTTCCGTTTAATGGGGAGTTAAAATATAGTAAGGCCCAAGTCCAATGTGGAGAGAGGCGTGCTCGTGCTCCCCAGGATTGTGAGTATAGAGATAGTAGTGTATTCTCGTAGTTGCTATCCCCATGAAGAATAATAAGAGCTATGGACTTCTAAATAGCCCAAAAAGAATGGCCTAAAGAGAGTGAGCTAGTTCAAGATAAAATAGCAAGGCATGACTCCTATAAAAAATAGTACGTTCAGCTCTTACGTGACTCTAAGTGGAGTATTCACAAGCGTACGCTCCAGTATAAATGGCTGAATTTAGTATAAGTGGTTGAATTTAATAAGAGTATGGGCTTTTTTTAATACCTTAATACTTAAATATAAAAATATCTTCCATTTAATGGGGAGTTAAAATATAGTAAGGCCCAAGTCCAGTATAGAGAGAGGCGTACTTGTGCTCCCCAAGATTGTGAGTATAGAGACGGTGGTGTATTCTCATGGTTGCTGCCTTCATGAAGAATGATAAGAGTTATGGACTCCTAAGTGGCCCAAAAAAAATGACCTAAAGAGAGTAGGCTAGTTAAAGATAGAGTGGTAAGGCGTGACTCCTATATAAAAGAATACATTTGGCTCCTACGTGACTTTAAGTGGAGTATTGGCAAGCATGCACTCTAGTATAAGTGGCCGAATTTAGTAGGAGTATAGACTCTTCTTAACACTTTAATACTCAAATATAAAAATGTCTTCCGTTTGATATGGAGTTAAAATATAGTAAAGCCCAAATCTAATGGCCAAATTTAATAGGAGTATGGACTCTTCTTAACACTTTAATACTTAAATATAAAAATGTCTTTCGTTTGATATGAAGTTCAAATATAGTAAGGCCCAAGTCCAATATGGAGAGAGGCGTGCTCGTGCTCTCCGGATCATAATAAATCACTTACAACCCAAGACCTTAAGGTATTAGATCTATGGGTCCATTTCACTTATATATTACTCATTTGCTTTATAACTTTCTAATGTGGGATATTTTCACTTCACACACTCACACTTAAACTTAACAATCTTTCCTTCAAGTGTGAGTCTTTCTACATTAGGTTTGGGCATTACTTTGTTTTAGCTCCCTTTTAAACGGAAGCCATTTTATATTCGAGTATCATGATATTACAAAAAGTCACATTTCTACCAAGTTTGGCCCGATTATCTTGAACTTCAAGCCTGCCAATGCTCCACCTAAAGTTACGTGATAGAAAACTCGTTCTTTTTTCTGCAGGAGCCATCTTTCGGCCTGCTTCTAATTTTGTCTGGAATGCATATTTGCCAATGCCCTGTCTAGAATCACGTGAGAGCGGAACGTGCTCTTTTTTCTATAAGAGCCACGAACACGAATTACCACTCTACTTTTAACTAGCCCATTTTTTGGGGGCTATCTTTCTTAGACCAACGAACACGAATTACCACTCTACCTTGAGCTAGCCCATTTTTTTGGGGCTATCTTTCTTGGACCATTTTTCTTGGACTTAGATTAAGACTCTTCATTATTTCTCATGGGAAGGCAACCATAGGAATACACGCACTCATCGTCTCCATACTCGTATTATTTCTTCTGATTTTTTCTATAGGAGCTACAAATACAAATTACTACTCTACCTTGAACTAATTCATTTTTTTGGGGCTATTTTTCTTGAACCATTTTTCTTGGGCTTAGATCAAGACTTCATTATTCCTCATAGAAAGGCAATCATAGGAATACACATAATTGCCGTCTCCACACTTGTATTTCTTCTGAATCATTGACTCTAATACTACCTGTTAAGATTCGGGGAGCATGTTTATAAATTAAGGAGAACACACAAAGGACAACACACAAAGTCCAAATAAGTAAATATATTCATAAGTTTAGACACTACTTATAACTCAAAACGAAATTAAGTTTACAAGTCTATTTCACTTGTATATTACTTATATACCTTCTAACTTTTTTAACGTGAGATATTTACAAATTTATTTTGAATCCAACGTATGGGAATGAATCCCCGCCGCCATTCCAAGCTTTCCTATGTCCGATTTTCCTATCTTATGATTTGTTATGACGCGGGTCAAAATATGAGAGCCACTTCCAGAAAGAGTGAAGGAGAGGGAAAGAGTTAACCCGGTGTCTGGATTCATCGAAGAAATGCATAAACGGAGTTACGGAGCAAGCTAAGATGAATGTAGACAAGATTCCAGCATAAGCTATAATTGCATCTCTTGTTGGTAGCTTGAAGATCACGCATGGATTCATTTCTAAACTCAGAACAAACATGTAACAAATCATACCAAATTCCACAATGAAATTCAATGTCTGAATCATCTGAATTCAAGTGCACTGCGCATATGTTTTATGTTGCCAAGCAACACCCTATCTGCATGCAAACACAAGATTAAAAGCCGATTAAAAGAAAATTTAAGGAAGTCCCTTTTGAGAAAAACACATTTCTAGTTTCGGAGATCAATTTTCTTTTGAATGGATACTTATAACTATATCAGAAGTTATGCGAGGTTGGCGTATAGGCTTTAGAAGTTGATGAGCAAGATTGCTTAGAATGTACGCCAAGAAAAGGGCCCAAATTTTTCCTGTGCCATCTGTAAATGTTTCTCCCACAAAATCCCCGCATTTTTTGCGCTGGTGTTTTACGTTCGGTATCAAACTTTGGCGGCATTCTCTTTTCTTAATTTGTTATTGTTGTTTTCTGTTGTGGTTGTTTTCTTCTTAATTGCAGAACAAAGCTGGAAGGGGCAAAATTTTTTTTTTTAAATTTTAATTTTTTTAGTTTCATGTTCCGCAAATCATCGATGTTGAACAATCTTTTGGAATTTTTTTTTCTTCTTTTTTCTACCCCTCTGTTTGTTTTTGGGGTTTTCCGGGTGAGTGACCGGTTGAAACTGATTCGAGAAAATAGTGGAGCGACTTGAGGAAATTGAGCCATGTAAGTGGTGAAATATAGAGGATTAAAATCCATTCCTGAAATCTAAAACAACTTCAATTTGAAAAACCATATCAGCAATTAAAAAAAATAAATTAGATAATACAACTTGACTCTTTAAGCATACTTATGAAGACTTCTTTTTCTCATTAGGTCCGAGAATTTAGAGGAGAAAACCAAATTTATTTCATAAAACAATGTTACCACTGAACATTAACATTAATATTAAGTCAAGTTTATTATACCAGATTTGAATAAAATGTACTGTTAAACTTCTCCTGTTGTTTGACAACGAAGCCAGCAGACGTATAGTAACTACATCAACAATACTACTCTCATACGATTAATTGGATCTTATGGAAAATAACTGCGAGCTCAGTGTATAAATAGAAAGAAATTAAATTAAACTTTGAAAAGAGGAAAAAAAAAAAAACGAACACATCTTCTCCTCTTATTCCAAGGCAACCCCACCTAAAAACTTTCCTCGATTTTCATTTTTTTTAATTTAATTTACAAAAAAACTTCGTTTTCATTTTTTCTGTAATTTAATTTACAAAAAAGGGATTCTGGTTTCTGTCAAAAGAGAAAGAAATGGGAATGGTTTCAAGGAAAGTGATGCCCGTGTGCGAAAGTTTGTGTTTTTTCTTCCCTTCATTGCGAGCCAGGTCAAGGCATCCCATCAAACGTTACAAACAATTGCTTTCTGATATATTTCCTCGCTCTCAGGTTAGTTTTTTTTGTCCCCAGTTTTTGTTTCTTAAAAAACTTATCATCTGTTTTCGTATGTCTGGAGATTAGAATCTGGGCCCCCCCTTTTTTTTGTTAACTAGTGGGTTCTGGGTATGATTGAAAGTTCATAATTTGAACTCTGCCTTGTATGAAAAATGTGGTTTATGTATCATCAACTTATGTCATTTCTTGTTACTTGTATCTTGTTTGGTTGTTGGGAAAATGTGACTGCTAAATCAAGGAAATTTGATACCTGGGTTTCTCCTTTGTAGCTGTGTGAGACCATTAATTAATGTTTGCTTCCGTTTTCTTATTAGCTTGGTACGTGTTGATGAATTTTTTGGTACCTTGGAAAAGATTTTGGAGTTTATTTATATATTTTTTCAATTGACTAAAATCTTGTAATATTTGTAATTTTGCCAGGGCGAAGGGCCAAATGATCGAAAGATCAGTAAATTATGTGAATATGCTTCTAAAAATCCTCTTCGGATACCAAAGGTACAAGCAAAGTTTGTTTTATCCTTTTTGCCTTGGAGAATCCATCTCAAAACCCAAAAGAAACTAAAAAAGAAATTTTATGGTCAAGCATTTGCTTGATATGCTACAGAAGATTTCATTTTTGTAATATGTTTCGGCCTATTGTTGTCAGATTACGAGCTATCTTGAGCAAAGATGCTACAAGGAATTGAGAAGTGAGCGGCTCCAATCTGTAAAAGTTGTCTTCTGTATCTACAGAAAGTTGTTGATTACGTGTAAGAAGCAAATGTGAGTTCTTTTTCATCATCGTTATTGTGTATCTTTTTTTTTTCAAATCTTCTTGCTTATTGTTGTTTATATCCTTTAAGCTTCCCAGAAATTTATGATGCTCAAGGCTTTAAGAATTGTCTAAAGTCTGCACTTAAGATGAAAATTTCATTTTTCTTGGAAGTTCCTAGAAAAACTCTGTTTGGATAACAGGATTCCTATATGTGCATTTTAATAACAATGACTTAAGTTATGAACAGTGATAGTATCTGGCAGGTCCTTGTTTTCATCCAGTTTGCTTAGCATCATAAACATTCTGCTGGACCAAACACGGTATGACGAATTACGTGTCTTAGGATGCCAAACACTTTTTGAGTTCATTTGTAATCAGGTGCGAAATATTGATAGATTCTTGCCTTTAAATTTTGTCACTTGTTCATTTCATTCAATACTGAGTTCTTTATCACTACCTTGAACTTAATTGCTTTTCTCTTAACGTTCTTCCAATTGTGCAGACTGATGGAACTTATATGTTCAACTTAGATGGTTTCATTCCAAAACTGTGCTCTTTAGCTCAAGAATTAGGGGAGGAATCAAGGGTACAACATTTACGTTCTGCTGGGCTTCAAGCCCTTTCATCAATGGTAATCTTTGACACAAATGCAATACATCTTAATAAAACTTCTATTCCATTACTTTTCTTCTTGAAGATTTAGCATGCTTTAAACTAGGCATATTATTTACTGAACAGATTTGGTTCATGGATGAATTTTCTCATATTCCAAATGAATTTGATAATGTAAGTTCTCTCAGAATCATCTATTTACTGATCTTCTGAACTTGTATTTTTCTTTTATCTTAGATTTTTGTTATTAATTTTCCTTTAAACATCACTTCCTTTTGCTAAAGGACTTGTCAGTTGCATTTTACTTTATAGCAGAACTTTCATGTTCAGAGCATCATAACTTCATTTTCTGTTTAAAATCAGATTGTTACAGTTGTCTTGGAAAATTATGGAGGATTTAATAAAAATTCAGATGCTCTTACCGATGAGAAACAACATGGTTTTGAAAAAGATTCTCCTTCACCAGATGTCATGTCAAGGATTTCTTCTTGGAAGAGGACTGTGAATGAGAAAGGCGAAGTTCTTGTGTCCGTGTAATTCTGCGATCGCATTATTCAGTAATTGGAGTTATATCATTGTGCCTTAATCTTGACATGATTAATAGCTTCTTTTTCCATGTTCTCTATGACAGGGAGGATGCCAAGAACCCCAGATTTTGGTCTCAGGTTTGCCTGCGAAACATGGCAACGTTAGCTAAAGAAGCTACAACTGTACGACCTGTCTTTGAGTCTTTGTTTCGTTATTTTGATAAGGGTGATCTTTGGTCCCCTCAACATGGTCTTGCTCTTCACGTTTTGGCAGACATGCAGTTACTTACAGAGAAATTTGGTATACAAATTTATCAACTGTTTTAGAATTTGTTAATCTTTCTTGCTATAAGCAGTCCTTTCTGCCCTTTCACTTCATTTGGGTGGTTAATACTATTATTTTCACTCATTTTGCAGGGCAAAATTCACACATTTTACTGTCCATATTAATCAAGCACCTAGATCACAAGAACATTCTTAAGAACCCCAATATGCAACTTGACATTGTTTATGTTGCCACCTCACTTGCTCAGCAAACAAAAATTCAGCCATCTGTGGCAATCACTGGTGCATTTAGTGATATGATGAGGCACTTGCGAAAAAGCATACACTGTTGTATTGATGATTCAAATCTGGGTGCTGAAGTAATTCAATGGAACAGAAAATATCAAGCAGCAGTTGATGAATGCCTCGTGCAGTTATCACATAAGGTAAATTTCTGCTCATCAAGCTATCTTTTATAGGATATTTGTGTTGAAAATTTGGCTGATGATGTTTATGCCATGAAGAATTATAGTGGACTGCAGTTAGAATTTATGTACAATGCTGTTATTTTATTGATATTTCTTTGAAAAAGAAATCGAAAACTAAAGGGTTCTCTGCATTGTAGATTGGAGATGCAGGTCCTGTCCTTGATATGATGGCTATGATGTTAGAGAACATCTCAAATATTTCTGTGATGTCGAGAACCTTGACTTCTGCCGTTTACCGTACTGCTCAGATTGTGGCATTTATACCAAATTTGACATATCAAAATAAGGCAAGAACTCGTTTTAAGTTTCCAATCGTATGATTTTCAATTATGTTTGCATGATTTTCCATCTTATGTGTTTCTTTTTCTTTGCTATTTTAACTATGAAACTCTGTAGGCTTTTCCTGAGGCATTATTGCATCAATTACTCCAAGCCATGGTTGGTTCAGACCATGAGTCTAGAATTGGGGCACATAGCATTTTTTCTGTTGTTCTTATCCCTTCATCTGTTTGTCCGCGTCCTAGTGCAACTAATATCTCGTCGAGTAGGGCTGTCAACATCCAAAGGACTCTTTCAAGAAATGTATCTGTGTTTTCTTCTTCAGCTGCACTTTTTGATAAGTTGACAGTCTCCTCACAAGAAAATCGTCCTCCACAAATGAAAGACAAAACCATTCATAACGAAAATAATTTTTCCATGCTGAACAGATTAAAGTCTTACAGCCGAGCTGCTAGTACAAGAAAGAATCCATCGGCTATGAGAGAAGATGAAGGAAATACAAGTACTTTAACCCAAGAGAAGGTACACATTTATGATCAATCATTCAAGAATTGCATATTTCATCTCTTTGTTATCATTGGATGTGATCAATTTCCCCCTAATTATACTATGGCAGATATATTCCCTTCGGTTGAGCAGTCACCAGATTTCTCTTCTGCTTTCATCCATTTGGGCACAATCCATCTCTCCTTTGAATACACCTGAAAATTATGAAGCAATTGCTCACACTTACAGCCTGGTATTGCTGTTTGCGCGAAGCAAGGTATTGCTTTAATTTCTAAAAGTAAAATTTGGCATTTCTGTACAAAGTTTGTTTCCTTCTTCCCAGCTGATTGAATTATTTTCTGATAATTTCCCTGTCATGTAGAACTCTAGTACTGAGACTCTCATGCAAAGTTTCCAGTTGGCATTATCCTTAAGGAGTTTTTCTCTTTCAGAAGGGGGTAAGCTCTTGTATCTGAAACTTCTTACAAATCATTGTCTTATTGTAAAAATTATTCAATTGCTGTTATATTGATTACAAAACTTTTGTTTGCTTCAATTCTAATAATAATAATTTAAACTTGCATAGTTCGAATTTTCTTTTTGATTGTGTTGAAACTTTTCTCACTTGTTTGCAGTACCAATGCAGCCATCACGACGGAGATCTCTGCTTACTTTAGCCACATCTATGATAATCTTCTCCTCAAAAGCATTCAACATTCCCGCTCTTATTTTATCAGTGAAAACTGCACTTACAGATAAAACGGCAAGTGCAGCAGAGATTTCAGGCTCGATTTGCTTTAGTTCATTTTCAACAAATGTGCAGATTCAGGAAAATTTATGTTTCTGCAGTTGGGCTAATTTTCAACTAATCCATGCACTCTCATTACTTTGAATCAGGTTGATCCATTTCTACAGCTACTTTGTGATTCCAAGTTAAGGGCTGTTAAAACAGGAGAAGATCATCCACAAAAAGTTTATGGCTCGAAAGAAGATAATGATGATGCTTTGAAGTCCCTAGCAGCCATTGAAATGACAGAAAACCAAACTAGAGAATCACTTGCTACCATGATTGTGAAGTTTATTGTGAGATCATCAGATGTAACCTTCATTTTTTGTTCTCCTTGTTTCAGAGTTAGTAGTTTGGATTTCGATAAACAATGATACTAACATTTGATATTGCTTTGCAGCAAGATTCATCTTGTCTAAAACAGCAGCTGCTTAATGATTTTGTACCTGATGATGGATGCCCATTGGGAGCTCAGTTGTTTACAGAAAATTCTTATAATGTAATCACTTGATTTGCCTTTTCATTTCTTTCCTTTTCTTTTTCTTTATCAAACTTTAGGTAATATATTACAAATGTGCAGAACGAGCCTTCAGTTTTCACCGCAGAGAATGATGTTATTCCAATTACATTTGGAAATCAAACTGATAATACAGATCCTTATACACAATTTTCCCTGGAAACTCCAAATCTCCTTGGTGTTGATGAACTTTTAGATTCAGTACGTTGTTAGCCTAGTATTTGATGACATTATCACCAGAACTTCAAACTGAATTGGTTCTAAATAAGAATATGGTATATACGAATTCAGGTTTCAAAGACAAGAAATCAAGTCGGAAGATTGTCAGTCTCAACCCCAACTACCATGCCTTACAACGAAATGGCTGGAAACTGTGAAGCTCTCATAGCCGAAAAACAGCAGAAAATGTTTGCATTCATGAGTTTCCATCAGAACCAAGATATTATTTCTTCTCCTGATAACAATAAGAAACAAGAGGAGATAGTAACATCTCCTTCTCATATCGAGCCTGTGTCTTCTAAGGTACAATTTTTGGCCTCCACATCTGCACACAATCTCAAATCGAATTACATTCTTGATTTAATCTTGAAACTTATCTTGAAAAATGCAGGGTGGGAATCCATTTCTAGATCAAAACGCTGAACCGGTTTTGCAAAGTCAACCAGCAAATATTGCGGTTCGAATGCCATGTTTAAATGAAAATCAACAGCAACCACATTACTTTCAGCTGCCACCTTCAAGTCCATATGATCATTTTCTAAAAGCTGCTGGCTGTTAGATGGTCTAGAATGAATACCTAATGCCCTTCATGGACTGAGGTTTTTCATAAGGTGTCAGGTTTTCAGTTCCTTGTTTGTGATGTCACGTAGCTTGCTAATATAATTCTTTTTGTAGAAAACAAATTTGTAAAGTTCATACTAACTGTAACTGAGGAAATAATTAACAGGGAATTATTCCATTTCATTTATTGTATTGTTTGCAGGGATATCAGCTTCAAGATGGCTCCAAATTTCTCATTATTATATTAGATACTTTGTCACCCGTTTTATTGGGTAAATTAACCGCTTGCAAGGGGTAACGAGGTATTAGACTAAAAAGCATAAGAGAAACCATATTTTATTCTATTTTTATTTAATTATAAAAATATAATAATTGATAATAATTAAAAATATTGCATTTTTAAGTTATAATAAGTAATAATTAGTCTTGTTGGAATAGATGTCCGAAGCCATTATTTTGGGTGAGGACTGTTGACAGCCAAATTTTGGTATACAGGGAGAGAAGTCACCACTAGCACAACAATGACCTCGCCTAGTGACTCGAGATTTTTGACATTGGAGATTGTGGTTCCATCTCTATCCTTAGCGTTAGGTTAGTAAAAAGGGTCTTGAGCTGGTGAAAACCCCCGTTCTGAAAACAGAAAAAGGCAGTGAAGAAGGATTGTGTATGAATATTAAGATTATTACAAAATTATTGTATCACATTTAAGATTATAATTATAAAATGACCTTCGTTCCACTCTAACATGCAAAATCTTTTATAAGTTGATTTTTTATTTTTTAATGTATGCATGTGTGAAGTACAAGAAAACACGTCATTAGACACTATAAATATCGCTTTTTTTTTTTCACTTGAAAAAGGATTACATACCATTACTTTTAGCTCACGTTGATATTTACATACTTAACAACATTTAACTGTGAATCCTTCTGTTTTTTTATATTCGTTAATTCAATGTCTAACTTAAATATTAGAATTTAATTAAAAAATCAAATTCTTTTCTAACCTTTTGCTTCGTACAGTAAAAACATTGTTATATAAAAGACATACTAATATAAGGTGAGAACGAAAATATTTTTTTAAAAAATAAATTTTGTGTAGTACATAAAACCTTTTTTTTTTTTTTTTTTTGAAAAAACTTTAGGCATCATCAAGTCTATTAAATGAATTTAAGAAAATTTTACATAAATGATTTTATCACATAAATAACGAAATTTTTAAATAATTTATCTTGGATGTATATATTTTCGAAGTTAAATATGAACTATCTTATTTTATACACATCTTTAAAATTAAATACGGATCATAAAAGATGAATAACTGATTACTGAATTAAACTCTGAAAAGCAAAAGTAATTTTATTAAACGATTTTATAACAGTAGTTTATATAAGTCTTTTTAAGATTTATTTATATCAATTTAAGGTATATAAAATAGAATTAATCGTTGGCTGTAGCGTCCAGAGTAGCGTATGTTAAAGAAAATTAAAAAGAATAATAATAATAATTTTAATCTCTTCACTTCTCCAGGTCTCCTCCTTTATAATTATATCAGTAGAAACCAAAACTATTTGTCACACTATGTAGAATCCTCTTCGTTGGCTACAACACATGACTCTGTTTTCCTTCAATTCAGTCAAAACTATATACGATCTTGATTCCTTTTCTGTTTTTGTTAACGGGAACTAGGGAAGTTGGTGAATAAACCGACAATGGAGCAAGTCGAGGAACAGCAAAAGGGTCAAGTACCAGGTAAATTTCGTGACTTGGATCTTCATTTTACGTGACACAAACTTTCGATTTTGGTTTCTTTTTTCGTTTAATTCTGTCACTTGAGCGTTTTGCTGGAATGCCCATATGGAAATTTATGATCTTTGAACTTCCCATATGCAGAATTATATGATTCTTGTATTGTAATTTGGGATGAAAGGATTCAGTTTTGGTATTATTTGCAGGGAATGATGGTGGAAGTGAAATAGGTACTGAGAGTTCTGAATCTGTACATCCTGAACTTCCTCAAGATGGAAGTGGTCCCCCAAAAGTTGATTCAGAAGTAGAAATTCTTCATGAGACAGTGGCAAAGCAGATCATTAAGGAAGGCCATGGTCAGAAGCCTTCTAAATATTCAACTTGCTTCTTTAAGTACTGATGTTTCGCTGTTTGTGTTCTAGGACAATGGGTGGTTAATTTATGTCCCGGATTCTGGATTCACTCATACCATATTAAATTCTTTGTTAAAATTTGAAATTCTTTTAAGCGTCTGTGGGAGGGTCGAGAGAAATGAATTTAGTGGATGGTTGTTTTTTACCAAGAACACCAATGTTAAAAGGTGAAAGTTTGTGGAAAAAGATTTAAAACAGTAAATGTATGATGCTTTTGTTAATTCCTAGTGTAAAACAGCTATTTCATACTGTTTTACATATTGTTGTTTGATTACAATCAGGATTTACTGACATTTACTTTTGTTATATGTAAAGGAGGAGTATGATTAGTTTTCAGTTTCATTATATGCATACGTGGAGTAATTCTGTTTATGTGACTGTGCACTACAAGGCATGGGCAGAAAGCACTGTGCACAAGTTTGAAGATACATGGCATGAACGACAGCCTCTTGAAATGGTTTTAGGAAAAGGTATTTTATCTCCTTGGTCAATTTTGAAAATACTTGCTGTGTTTGTGAAAGTATTTATTTCAATTTTAGTTCAGTTAGTTTTTCTCTGTTTGGTCATTTATGGTTGGTAACATAGCACGCACAGATTGCAGTATTCCATTACGTTTAGCTGACTCAATGTGCTACATGTATGATGTGGTTTAAATTGATGGTATTCCTAATTTTGATAATTGTATGATGTGGATCACAATATGGCACACAGAGCCTTAATATATCCACAATTTGATACCTTGGAATACAATTAATCCGGCCAGGATTTTAGGTGTATAGAGATGCACCATGCATGGTTCTACATACACACATATATCAAAATTATTTTGTGGAAATATCAAGTATTTTTCCTTGTGTATTTCTCTTATTGGACATTTTACAAAATGTTGATAGTTTTACTTCTGTGATAGAGAAAAAAGAAATGACTGGTTTGGCTATTGGTGTGCCCAGCATGAAGGCTGGTGAACATGCCCTATTACGTGTGGGCTGGGAATTGGGTTATGGGAAAGAAGGTAACTTTTCTTTCCCAAACGTGCCTCCTATGGCAGACTTAGTATACGGGGTTGTGCTTATTGGGTTTGATGAAACCAAAGAAATAAGTTGCTCAAATGGCTTTTGTAGAAAATTGCATGCGGTTGATCTTTGTAGAATGCTTAATGTATCTGCTGGTGGTGCATTTCACGCAGGGGAAAGCTTGTAGTGACATGACTGTGGAGGAAAGAATTGGTGCAGCAGATTGCAGAAAGATGGATGGAAATGCGTTATTCAAGGAGGAGAAACTGGAAGAGGCCATGCAACAGTATGATACGGTTACATTCTTGCATACTTGCTGCTGATTATTGTATGCCGGCTTCTGAGCTTGAACGGATTTTCTCAGCTCTGTTCTCTTCTTAAAGTTTCTGACAGACATTGTTCATGTTAGGCCATAGCTTATATGGGTGATGACTTCATGTTCCAGTTGTTTGGGAAGTACCAGGACATGGCTTTGGCTGTTAAGAATCCATGTCACCATAATATGGCAGCATGTCTAATAAAGCTCAAGCACTATGAAGAAGCCATTGCGCAATGCACAATGGTAGGTAAATTGTTCAATCTATGTATATATGAATATATGTATCTGTTTTAGGTGCTATTCTGATAGCTTTATCAATTTAAAATGCAGAATGTTCCAAATTGCTTGTGGAAAAGTGAAATTCACAGGCTTGTAGTCTTTTTTTTCTTGATTTTTAGTGAGTAAACAAAATAGAATTTGAACCCAACAAAGTAACCATAAAATGTCTAAAATTAATGTTTGAACATAATTGAAGCTGACTTATCAATTTTGAAGGGAGTATGATGCTGATATTTAGACGGTTAGTGGTTGCTTAATAAATGTAGGGTTGGTTTGATTCTTGAAAAGAATGCAGGAAACACTTATTTTTTCTTTTCATCCTTTTCGATATTTGGAATCAAATTGGTTGTTTCATTTTGCAACCAAGTTATGACTAATTGGTAACGTTAAATCGCTGCTGCTTTCAGCTAATTCGACTTAGCATACTAGAAAATAACTTCATTGTTTGTGACAACAACTTTTCAGAAAACCACCGTGCTGCACTTTTTCTCATGCTCATAGATGTACACTTTAGGTCAGTAACACTTCGAAAGTGCTATCCGTATCATAAATATGTTGTAATTGACTCTTAATTGGATTACATGATGGACTTGCAGGTGTTGGCAGAGGATGAAAATAATGCAAAAGCCCTTTTTAGACGAGGAAAGGCTAGATCAGAACTTGGGCAAACAGATGCTGCTCGTGAAGACTTTCAAAAGGCTCATAAATTTGCACCCGAAGTCAAAGCAATTGCAAGGGAGCTACGCTTGCTTGCTGAACACGACAAAGTTTTATATATGAAGCAAATGGAGATCTACAAAGGAATTTTTGGACCAAGGCCCGAACCTAAAGCAGAGAAGAGAAATTGGTTAATGGTCTTTTGGCAATGGCTCATATCATTACTCCATGGCCTCTTCAACGTGTGAGACTAAAAGCTGAGTGATCTGAGGTCCTATTGACCAAATGCGAGGAAAATTTTTATGTATGTTGACAATGATCTGAATAATTTATGATAAATTTGCTCGTGACTTATGGTGTTAGAACGCTATTTGCTAAAACTCTCTGTAGCTTTAATATTTATTTTCCCTTAAGGCAGTGTGAAGAAACGTTTTACGTTTCAGTGTGTGGTAAAGCTAATTTGTTCTTCACTGTTGGAAAGTTATTACTCGTACAAGGTCAGGTTTCATCCATTGAATTTATTTGTATATTTTTTAGTGAACACCGTATAGCAGAGATATTAAAGAACCTTTACTGTTGAAGTTTTGTTCATGACTTCTTAGAGATGGATTGTTTCATTTGAATTTGAGATAGTGTCAAAGGCTGAAAGGGATTAAAGCAATAGACACGTTATATTAGTCGTTCTCCATTGTGAACAGTCTGCTAAATAATGTTGATCTGGTGCAAGACAACCATGATTTATTTTAAATTGCATCAGTTTACGCCAAATACACGTTTTGTAATATGAAAGCTTCTGGACAATATATTATCAAAACCCATCCTTCTTTGGAAATTCGCTATAAAAATCATAGACAAACCTAGAATATTGAAATAAGGAAGCAGAAGAATCTGCAAAACCTAGCGTACTGGTTTTCAAAAGAATCTACCATGATTGTTTGGGCATGGTCATCCATGCAAAGTAAGCACAAACAATCATCTCGGATGTATAAAGTTAACAGCAAATGATAAACACATCAACGCCAAATCTTTCCAGTCACCCTTTTGCTTTGGGCTTAAATTCTCGTTCAAGCATTTCCGAAACTTCTCAACACCAATGAAAAGTTGTGAAAACATTTGCAAATTCCTGCTTCCTTTCGCTTCTTTCTTTGTCTTTGCTGTCTGACAAGATAGACGGACCAGAAATCTTGAATTGTTTTTGATCTTCAGCTATTGATTGGACCTCTTTATGGTAAGAAAAAAAATTAGCAATGGATAAGGCGGCCATTGATGTAAAGCAAAAAGCTTACCAAATGATAAACATGAAGGAAGATTGGTTTTGTTGTGTTCTGATTCCATAGATAATAAAATGACGAAACTTTCTCTATCAATGCAATGGAAGAAAATATCTTCAATAAAATGCGGGAGAAGATTAGTGTCCAATTTTGTGTGCTTTTACTTAAGCCATGTTGGACACATGAAAAAAATTAAAAATGGTCCAACCCATACCAAGAAAAACAAAAATAAATATTTTAGTCGGAAAAAAATAAAATTAGTAGACCAAAAAGTCTTAACTGATTTTGATTTTTCTGTCGTTTTGTCATTGTTGAATTGCATAATATTTATCTCGAGACTCAAAATAATAGAATAAATCAATTTGACTTGAAAAATAATAAATTTATAATTCTATTTTATTATTTTATAATAAAATTTTTGACACTAAAATAATTCAATTGAATATATATTAACAATAGTGGCTAGCATGTAACTGTAGATTTTTTTAAATAAATAAATATATGAACCTTATTAGTGAATTGCTTATTAATAATAAATATTTGACTAACTATATTAGCTATTAAAAAAAACAAAATACAAAACGCTTCCATTTGAATATCCAATTTTTATTGTATTTATTTTTAATTTTATGTTGCGGAGAATCTCCCGACGAAAGAATTGGGGATTCTTTGCGACATTCCTTCCGATTCAAGAACCGCAAGTAATTGACAATCCTATACAAATTCACACGTGTAGTTTATTTTGACACTGTCATCGGAAATCGCTGGACCCCAGTTAAGCAAAATCGACGGCTATTACACAAGACTAAGAGTAGAAACAGCAAACTACGTGACGTCAAAAGAATTACAAGGAGTCAAACTGTCCTATCTCTCTTTCTATTTTGTGGTCACGACGCAATAGTAACCAACTCGCCCTGAGCTCCCGGAAATCTGTAAAATTGACACGTGTAAGTTGGTTGTCGAGAGTTATAGAGTTCATAAACTTTGGAAAGTAGGGAAATTAAGTGCAATCTCAGCTATTCACTTGCAGGAGCTGTCTAATCGCATAACCTTACTTAGACGGAGTGCTAGCAGTCTCTTCTTGCCACGTCAGAAATGAAGACAAAATCGTAATTTCAGGGAAATTTCTTTTAATCATAAAAAATGTCCCTCTTTTTTTAAAATTAATACTTTATCTGGTGTTGTCAAACAAAAATTTTGCTAAATGCTGCATAAAATACCTGTTAAAATAATTGTATTTTATAAATTATAATTTTTAATACAAAGATACTCGTTATGGGAGATTAATAATTAACAAAAGGATTTTATATAATAATTCATGAGTATTTTTTTTAATTTTAATATCAAATTGTAATTTTATTAAATATAAAAATTTTAATTAATACCCTAAATTATCAGTTAGTAAAATTTAAAATAAAATAAAAAGAGAATCTCTTGAGTTATAAATTTTTTAAAATAATTTTTAACTCAACAGTAAATAATAAAGCTTTAAAAATAATTAATCTTCTTTTTTGTGTTTTTGAATTAAAAATTTTTAAATAAAAAAATTAAATTTTATATTCACTTTTCGAGCACCCTATATCTAAAATTTATGGTAAAGCTATTATTAAATATTTCAAAATCTATCCTAGTGTGAGCCCACTTCGGCAGATAAAACAGAAACCTCATGGTTCTCTTAACTCTCGTTTCACTCTTCCCTAAAGTCTTACGTCACACAACACTAAAAAAAAATATATATATATATATATATTCTATAGAAAAAAATAAAATAATGAGAAAACTAAACATAAAACCGCTTCCCAATTCCCCTACCCAGTTTGCGTGTCCAAACAAGCCTCTATTTCTTTTCTTTCTCCATCAACACCAAGTGTTGACTCTCAATAAGTGGTAGGTCCTTTTTATCAAACGTCGTTTGACCACGCGTAAACCCAACTCCCCCCTTTCCATTTCGTCACCACCGCTCGCCGTTTCATCTCCGCCGCACGTTTTATTCCCGGTTTGATACACCCGGTACTGCAGTTTCTACTTGTATGACAAAAAAAAAAAAAAATCCTGACTTTTCTTGTTTATCTCATGTCCCTCAATTTTAGCTGAATTTTTGCGAAATAAAAAGTTTATCACTTCTTATTTGAATTTTCAATAGCATGGTATAGCTGCTGCATTCCTAAAGCAGACATTTATTTTACTTATTGCCTTTTTATTTTAATTTTATAAAAGCCCTAGATTTTGGGTTATGACTTGTATATTTATCGTGAATTTTGGGCAAGTTAGGGTTTCTAATTCATAGTTAAATCTTGTTTGATACGATTGAATCGTTGTTGCGGAAGATTGTTGTGGTATTTTTACGAGAGATGAAGAGGTTGAGATCAAGCGACGATCTTGATTCATATAATGATAAAAACACAAGCAAAGATTCATCAAACCCTAACCCTAATCGTTCGTCGTCCTCTTCGCATCGTAGCGTTTACTACAAGTCGGACAATGGGCGTAAAAGCTTGATTTCTCCGTCTTCAGCATCCAGGTACGATCGTGATCGATCTTTAGACGAAGAAAGTCGGATGGTGCGCAAAAGATCCGATTATGATTTTGATTCTTTTGATAGGAGAAAAGGTGGGTTTGATAGACATGGTAATAGAGATGGCGGTGGAAACGATAGATTTATTCATAGATCAGAGAGTTTTTGTGGGTCCAGGAGAGAATTCCCTAAGGGGTTTCGGTCAGAGAGAGACAGATCCCGGAGGGAAGGGTCTGTGTCTTCATGGCGAAGATTTGGCAGTGGAAATAAAGAATTTGGGAATCAAAGGAAAGAATTTGGAAGTGGAAATAAGGAATTTGAGGAGAGTAATAGAGGGAGTAGTAGAGAGGAGAGAGGAGGAAATGGGAAGGGATTGAGGGAAACGATGAAGTCGCCAAGTTGGTCTAGAGATTCAGGGAGTGAGCAATCGAGGATGAAAGAAGTGGGGGACACAAAATCAATGTCAAAATCAAAGTCAAGATCATCGCCAACATGCTCGAAGGATTCAGTGGGGAGCGAGCAAGCAAAGAGTTTGGAGGTGGTGAAGAGTGAGGAAGTTAAAGTTGAGAGTGGTAGTAGCAGTGAAATGGAGGAAGGTGAGCTTGAGCCTGAGGTTGAGCGTGGGGCTGATTCAGTTCTTGAAAGGGTTGAAGTTGAAACCGAAGCAAAAGAAAATACTGTTGGGGTTGACATTGATACTAAAGAAGCCAAGGCTGGAGAAAAAGTCAAATTTACAGAGAATGTGGAGAAAGACGGACATAAAGAAGAAAGGAGTGCTAGTGACCGGAAAAGTGATGAATTACATGAAATTGGGGAGAACTTGAATGTTGGAAGTTGTGATGTTGGCGAGGAAAAGGAGGATGCAGATGCTGCTGAGGGTAGGAAAGAGGAGGTAGAGGGTGTGGGTGTGGGTGTGGATAAGGGTAATGATTGTAAAGAGGAGGGAAGTAGGGATATGGTTGCTGGGAAGTCTTTGTGTTTAGAAGAGGGAAGTAAGGAAGAGAAAGGGATTGATCTTGAGGTGAAGGCTGATGATAAGATTGAAGTGCTGAATTCCGATAAGCACCAAATTGTGGTGGAAAACAGAGCAGATGAAGGGAATACGCATGTGGAAATGCAGGACTTGAGCGAAAAATACAAGGATAAAGGCAAAAGTGTGGCTGTTACGTCAAGCCATATTGCTGATTCTGCAGAACATGGGGTATGGACTGAAAGAGAATCAATGGTTAATCTGGCATGGAGGGCTGACGATATGGAAGGACCAAGTACTAGGGGCTTTGATTTGTTTACTAGGTCTCCTGTTAGAAAAACAGAGGAGAAAGCGGATATGATTTTTAATAACAAGGAGACAGATGGGAAGCTAGAATTGGAGCTGCTTGATCTTTCTCTTAGCTTACCAAATGTCTTGTTACCTATTGGTGTAACCCAGGCTCCTGGTTCACCGAGCCATGGAAGGAGTGTTCAGTCCTTAACTAACACGTTCCTTACAAATTCTGATGGGTTTACGGCATCACTGTCTTTTTCTGGCTCTCAGTCCTTTTTTCATAATCCAAGCTGTTCATTAACACAGAATTCTATGGATAACTTTGAACAGTCTGTTCACAGCCGTCCAATTTTTCAGGGAGTTGATCAAACATCCCAGGGAGCCTGGCAGGGACAGCCTCAGAATGAGACTAGTCGGCACAAAGAAATTCCCTTGATTCAAAGAATTTTGATGAATGGAAATAGCTCAATTCCTCAATCTCAGACATCACTAGAGGGTATTCCAAATGGTCAACCTGTAGCAGGACAAAATGTTAGGGTTGTGGAAGGTAGGACAAAAATACCTAATGGACTTGAAAGGCAATCAAGTTTTCAAAAACAGAATGATGTTAGATCCCCTTCAAACAGCATTGGATCGCATGATATTGGTTCAAGTTATAGTTTCGAGAAGAAGCGAGCAACAAGAGAGAAACACAGCTGTGGTAACTTATATAGGAGTAGTAGCCAGAAAGAACAAGAACTTATGATAGGCGGAGCTGATTTTGTGGAGACAATTATTACTAGAATAATAACTGATCCTATTCATGTAATGGCTAAGAAATTTCATGAGATGAATGGACAGTCCATGGCATGTTTGAAGGAGAGCATCAGTGAAAGCATGTTAAATGCAGATAAGAAGGCGCAACTGCATGCATTTCAGAATGCATTGCAGAGCCGGTCTGGCATGGACATGGAGGTGCTCTCAAAATGTCATCCGGTTCAATTAGAAATCTTGGTTGCCTTGAAAACTGGTCTACCGGAGTATCTTCAGGTTGACAATAGTATAACACAAACTGATTTGGCTGAGGTTTTCCTAAACCTAAAATGCAGAAATCTTACATGCCGAAGTCCTTTGCCTGTGGATGAATGTGATTGCAAGGTTTGCACAAAGAAGAATGGCTTTTGCAGTGCTTGTATGTGTCTTCTATGTTCAAAATTTGACATGGCATCTAATACCTGTAGTTGGCTTGGATGTGACGTTTGCCTTCATTGGTGTCATACGGATTGTGGTTTACGAGAATCCTACATCAGAAATGGGCGTAGTGCTACTGGGACTCAAGGGTCGACGGAAATGCAGTTTCATTGTGTTGCTTGTGATCACCCTTCCGAGATGTTTGGTTTTGTGAAAGAAGTTTTTCAAAATTTTGCAAAGGAATGGTCAGCTGAAACAATGTCCAAGGAACTTGAATATGTCAAGAGAATTTTTTCTGCCAGCAAGGATGTGAGAGGAAGAAGGCTGCATGAAATTGCCGATCGGATGTTGGTGAGACTATCAAATAAATCTGATCTTCCAGCTATTCTCAATTTTATCACGGGTTTCTTTACTGGTAAATCTTTTATTTATTTATTTATTTATGTAGTAGCAACTGCTGGTAGCATCTTCTCTGGATCATTCTAAGTTGATGTAAGATTTTGATGTCAATTTCCTCTTTGATTTCCTGTCTGATGGAGACTGGACTTCGTTTGGCATTATTTTAGTTTATTATCTCTATGGCACCAAGTATAATGAAATGGCAATGCTGTTGCATTCGATGTGCCTAATTTACTTGTTGCAGTGCTGATGCTCATAATTTTTTAGCTTCCTGTGATTCATGGACAAAATAATCACAACAAAAAAATCTTAGTGATGACTGAAAAAATAAGAAAGACATTGGTGCAGCAGCTATGGAATTGTTGTTGCATTGTATTTTCCGTGTTTCTTTCTCTACTATGTGGGGCTGAGTTCCAACTCCTAGATGGCTACAATACAGACTTGCTATTTATTTATGTTCTGTTGTGATTGCAGATACTGAATCCTCCAAATTTGCCAACGGCCTAGCGTTTCCAGAGAACAAGCAGGTAAAAGGAAGCAATGGGATTACTGGTCCTACCCATGACACGACATGGCTCAAATCTTTTTGTTCAGATAAACCTCCACAATTAGAAGGATCAGTTAGCCTACTTCCAAGTTTCGATGTTGATCAGAATGATAAAAACCCTGTGGAGTCGGAGCAGCATAAAAGTGCTCAAAAGGGACCACTTTTTGACGAACTGGAGAGCATTGTGAGAATTAAACAGGCAGAGGCCAAAATGTTCCAAGCACGCGCTGATGATGCAAAGAGAGAAGCTGAGGGCTTGAAACGAATTGCGATGGCAAAGAATGAAAAAATTGAAGAAGAGTATACTAGTAGAATTACAAAATTGCATCTGGATGAGGCAGAGGAAATGCGGAAACAAAAATTTGAAGAATTCCAGGTTCGGGAAAGAGCTTATCAGGATTATTTTAATATGAAGATGAGGATGGAAGCTGATATTAAAGATCTCTTACTGAAAATGGAAGCTACAAGACGGAACCTGGCCATGTGATTGACCGGTAATCGTGTCATATAGTTCTGTGTTGTCTTTTTGTTGTTGTTCAATATGCTGTAGGCTTTGATTTGTAGGTCTTAATTTTTCAATCTAGTTCTTTTCTGCTGCTTACCAAAATTTGTACAGAGACTGCAACGTCACTTTATGTTGTGAGCAGCTGCCATATGTGGAAGCAATCGGAAAGAGAGAGAATAGTTGTATGTTCTTTTGGTTGCTTTTTTGTATGCATTTATGGTTTTATTACATGAAAATGGAATCATAATTGAACAAAACAGCTTATCCCTCTCATGTATCGATCTATTTTTGCAGTGTGGAAAGTTTGATCAAAAAATTTTAAACGGTTAAAGTAAGATATAAAAAAATATGACGTAAAATAAAAGATTCAGATATATTTTATAATTTAAAAAATTAAAAATCAAGTAAATATGTATTATTATATTATTTTTGTCACATAATTAAGTTTGTATACATATTTGAATTTTGTTAAAGTGACATTCGTTACTAATAATGATAATAAAATTTTAAAAGACTTATAAATTGTATTAAATTTATCAATTTATATTTTTTATATTATTATTATTATTATTATTATTATTATTATTATTATTATAGATTTGGTTCTTAATTAAAATTATTTTTATCTGAAGTTATATTGTTTATTTTTAAATGTAATTTTGCTAAAATTTTTACTGTAATTATTTTGTATTTTTGTGATAGTCAATTCTCAATCAATACATCAAAGATATTGTGAAGATAATTTTATTAATTTTTATATCGATCATCAAAATATTTATAATCTTTTTTTTATAGTATAATTGAGATTCAAGGACATATTTCTATAAATAGTGATATAATATAAATAAATATTATTATAATGCACAAATTAAGATGTTATGACCTAAAAGTGTCTACCGGATTGAGTCGTCCTGTAAACTAAATTAGATTAATTCAAAAAAAATTAGGCCTGAATCGATTTAGGTGATTGTTCACTCAAATTGGTCTGATTTTGGGTCCTATATAAAAGATTGTGCCAATTTTGCAAAATTAAAACCCATATCGTGATTCATAATTGACCTAAAATTGGTTGAACATGTTGGGAATATGAATCGGCGGGTTGAACTGACGATTCGATACGGTTCAACCCGCCAATTAAGAAAATTAAAAATCAAATTTAATATTTAAATAATTGAAAAATTTTAATTATTAACTATTAAATTTTAAAAATTCGAATTAGTATTAAATTAATTATTAAATTTAAGTTAATTTTAAAAATTAAAAGGTAATAGTTTAATTAATTATTAATTTTTATTGTTAATTACTAAATTTTAAAATTTAGAATTTAGTAGTTTAATTTTGTTATTTAAAAATTGAAGTTAGTATTTATTTAGTTATTAAACTTTTATTGTTAATTACTAAATTTTAAAATTATAAGTTAGTATTTATTTTATTTTAATTACATTATTTATATTATAAGTTAGTATTTATTTTATTTTAATTAGATTATTTATATTATATTTTTTTATTATTAAATTTAATTATTTTTGTGTTAAAAAGTTAGAATTGATTTAAATTTTTTTTAGTTAATATGATTAATTATTATTATTAGTTATTTGGATTGTTATTTGCTTATTTTATTTTAATTAGAATTATTTTATGATATTTTATTATTATTAATTTTATTTATTTTTGTGTTAAGAAGTTAGAATTAACTTAAATTTTTTTAATTAATATAATTAATTATTGTTTAGTTATTTGAGTTGTTTATTTATTTTATTTTAATTAAAATTATTTACATTATATTTTATTGTTATTGAATATAATTATTTTTGTGTTAAAAAATTAGAGTGATTTAAATATAATTATTGTTGTTAGTTATTTGAATTGTTAATTATTTATTTTCTTTTAGTTAGAATTATTTATTTTATAGTTTATTATTATTGAATTTAATTATTTTTGTGTTAGAAAATTAGAATTGATTTAAGTTTTTTTAGTCAATATAATTAATTATTGTTATTGGTTATTTAGATTGTTAATTATTTATTTTATTTTACTTAGAATTATTTATGTTATATTTTATTATTATTGACTTTAATTGCTTTTGTGTTAAAAAATTAGAATTAATTTAATTTTTTTTAGCTAATATAATTAACTATTATTTTTGAAACTCTATTTATGAAATGCTCAAAAGTACTTGCTTTTATCTAATTTCGATTATAAAATTTTAAAATATAAAAATATTTTTCTCATTTTATTTTTTAATTAATTAATAAAAGTTAATATCGTCAAAGATATTTTTTATTTATTTTTTGATAATTTTAAAAAATATTTTAATTTTATTTAATTAAATTTGAAAAACTCACCCAAATTAGAATCCAAATCGAAATTAAAATTGACATAAAACCAAAATCGACTTGGAATCAAAATTGACTAAATTGAAATCTATTGGACCAGCTCGTTAATAATTCTATCTTCAATTTTGAGTCGATTCAATCTAACATGAATTGTGAAATCAGCCTGTTAGAATTGCTGATTCGTACTGTTTTCATTCTTTTGACTTTTTCAACCCGGAGTGAACTGGCCCAAAACCTCCAATTCTGATCCATTAAACACTACTAATATGACCAATGATTTTAATTGCAATAAAATTTGTTTATATTTTTATTAATGCAAATTACATCTCAAAGCAGTATTTACTTGTTTGAGATGTCATTTGCCTTAATAAAATCTGCTAAACATTAAAAAAGGGAAATAGTTCTTTGAGATGTCATTTGCCTTAATAGAAATATAAATATAACAGATTTTATTGCAATTAAAAGCATGGGTCATATCACCTTAATTTGTACACTATAGTAATATTTATTTACATTATATCACCAATGATAGGATGAATTACGCATTTTTATTAAAATAAAAATTTAGGTTTTTAAAATTCTCGATATCCCGGGATGTACCTAGCTTGGTGAAAGGAAGACTAAAACATTTTGGGTGATTGCTGAGATACAAAACCTGATTGCAGAAATAGGATATGTTGATGTGTATTACGTATTCCCACAGACCAAAAACAAGAAACAAGGCTGAAATTGATAGGACGAAGCGCCACCTGAAATTGATTTTACCATCTAGTTTTCCTCTGTAAAATTCTCTTTTCAAACAAGCAAAAGAAAAAAAAAAATAGTAGTTTTAGATGTCTCGATTTAATCATATAAGAACTTTTGATCTCAAATTCTCATTTAAACAGATAATACACGCATTATGAAGCTAGCAATTAACACGGGGAAATGAGCTCCGAATTTCCCATTTCAAATCCAGTAATTCACAACCTAATCTTCATCTTCATTGAAGTCAGAATCTTCAGTAGCCGCCTCACTTTCGGAGTCACTCAGCACATACCTTGCCTGTCTGCGGTTTGCTCTCTGTGGTCTAGCTTTAGCCGGAACGCCTTCAATAATTTCGTCAGACGTAGGAGAAGAAGAGCTCCAAATTTCTTCACTTCCTGTTGCTTCATCGTGATTAACCTTGCCCAACTTAGAACCACTCTTCTTGTTAAATGGGGATGCCCTCACTTTCCTCACTTTCTTTTCTGGAGAGTCTTCTGATGCCGGATTCAACATTTGTGTTAAAAGCTTCTGGCCTACTGCCTGCCGCTGCTGCTTCTTTGCTGGACCTCTCTTTTTGGCTGCTTTTGTGTTTACAGCTGCTTTTCTTCCTCCCTTCTTTGCTGCTTCCGGGGCAGCTATCTCTTCTAAGTCTTCATCTTCATCTATGATAATTTCTTCCTCGCAATCAGAACTCTCTATTGTCAATGACTTCTTCTGGGCAGCAGTTCGTTTCCTAGGTTCTTTCTTCTTGGCTGGCAATTGGACCTCTTCAGTTTCCATCACTGAGAGACATGTAGTAGTAGAAGTTAGATAACAACTCTCCATTTAAATGTGTATAGGCGCCTTAACAATGGATACTACTTTGACATTCAAAAAGAGCTCACCAGCGGATTGATCAGGGGAAGACTCAAGATTAGTTGCAGCTAATTGTTCATTCAATCTAGCAAGCCTATTCTTCAAATCAGGAACATCATCCGCATCATCTTCATCAAGCTGATAAAAGGCAAAATTAAAAATAGTTTAGTTCTGGAGAGCTGAAGAGGGGACAGAATGGAAAATGGAGACAAAACAGACCTTTTCAACAGGAACCTTCTTCAATGCTGGTCTGCCTCTATTGACCACCTTGGTAACATTCTCTAATAAAGCACGAAAGACAAATAACCAAAGTCAGCCACATCGGTTATATCAAACATCAAAAGGAAAGTAAACAACGAAGACGAAAACATTTTAAACTCACCTGTTTGTCCCATGGTTTCAGCAACTGCTTTTGCATTGTTATTGCTGGCTTTCTTGTCAATCTTCCGTAAATTTTTTGGAGCTCGTTTGACAATCTTTGGATCAGCATCACTTTTCACTTTACTTTTCATTTTGTTTCTTTCCTCCTCCGCACGGGCATCACTTTTATCAAGCTCCTGAATTAGGCACAAGATGATCAGACACGAAAAGCAAGCAAGGATTTAAAAATAATGTAAAAGGATTGTTAACTTTTAGCCCTACATCAAGTTGCATTTCTAGAGCATCAAGATCTTTCACCCACAAAGACTCTGGAGTTGCTTTTCTTAAATCATCAACGTCCGTGTTGAGTTTATCCCTGTCAGTCAATAACTCCTGAACCTTCTCGAGGGTCAAAGTTCCAATAGCCATTGAAAGCAGATAATCATAATCACTACTTTGCACTCCATTAAGGCTGATGGTCTCAGAAGTCCCTTCTGATTCTTCTGTTTCAGTTTCCCCAGCAACCACTGGTTGAATAGATTTGGAATTTTTTGGGAAAGGAGTGAAACGTTTTTGTTGCAACTCACGGAACAGATCAGCTCGCTTCCTGTTGTTGACAATTATCTCACCATTCACCACCCCAAGGATAAATCTAACCTTGTTTTCCAATTTCAACAACTCTAATTCAAGGTTCTCAAGTTGAATTTTCTGCATGCATCAAAAACTCTTCCAAGTTAGCTGTTATCCAAATGTGAAATTGCTGAAATATTTCTACTACTTTGCATGACCCAAATGTCCCTCCTTACCTTCCTTCTCCCATAAAATTCAAGTCTTAAGTGGAAAAATTCCTCAAGAACTGCAGATCGGAAATTAATAGGAGTAAGAATCAATCATATTTATAGTACATAATAGACTTAATATGAACATAGTGTAATACGGGAGAGTTATTCTAGTCTTCAGCATAAATTTTAGTTCATACTTTGTTCCGGGGTGTCGTATTTCTTAATAACTCCTTTCTGGTCAAACAGGTGCATGTTACTCGTACTGATTGAGGTGGTTAATCTAAATTTCTTCAGCAAACCCTCTTGTTTGACCAGCATCATATTCTCCTCTGTCAAGAAAACTTTGAAATCTACAGTCGTATCATCGCTGTACTGTCTAAATCCCTGCAACCAGCAGAATTGTCTATTTGAGCTTAAGCTGCAAAAAAACTCAACCTATCTTTGTAGATAATCAAATTTACCTGAACAAACGAGTCATCCTGGTCTGTTATAGATTCTAGAAATTCCCTATAGTCTTGGGTCCACCTACGAATAGGTAGCTCTTTGATCCTGAGTGTTGTCTCATTTACTTCCTCTAAAACTCCACTAACAGTGTAGGTAACACCAGCTTCCTTTGAAGCAGTTTTTTCAATAGTTCCTTTGAAACCTCTATACCAAGGATGCATTGGCTCCATCATCTCGCCATTCAAAAGATGCCGCACATTTGCAACAATCTCTCTTGGATTGTAGTTAGGAATGTAAGAGCTCCATCCAGTTCCAATTCCTTCGCTACCATTGACAAGAACAGTTGGTATGATTGGCATGTACCTATAACAGAATGAAAAATATAGCTCAACTGATCAGTCTACAAATCCATTGTTAGGATACCCGGATCTTATCTATTAAAACAAATAAAAAATATTACCAAGCAGGTTCAATCAATTGCCCATCCTCATTCAAGTAACCAAGAAGCTTATCGTCATCCTTTGGAAACAGAAACCGTGTAATAGGAGAAAGCCGAGTATATATGTATCTGGCACTTGCAGCATCTTTGCCTCCCTGCGAAGAAACAACAGATTGGGCATGTACTTTCAAATTTAGTAAATGAGGTTCTAATGAAAAACCCTTTAGCTACTCAAATTCAATTTTAAAAAATTAGATGTAATTTATCTAACCTGGTTGCGCTCTTGCAAATTTAAACGAGGGTCAGATAAAAAACCCTTTAGCAACTCAAACTCAATTTTAAGAAATTAGATGTAATTTATCTAACCTGGTTGCGTGTGCCGAATTGGCCATTAGGTTGAAGAAGGTTAATGTTGTTACT
>JAWDEX010000012.1:4021055-4036558 GCA_035221805.1 Trichilia hirta
ACCTATGATGGTACTGGCAAGACTTTGCTCACCATGATGGTAAGCAGAATGCTCAGAAACATAACCAGAAAATTGAGCAACTTTTGCTTCTCTGATAAAATTTCTTTTGAAAGAGCAGAAAAGGATCTTCCTTTGACCTGGCTTCAGGCCATCAACCATTGAAGGAATCGACCTTTGGAGGTCCGCCATAGAAAACAATATAAGCTCCCTGTTAACAAAGTCACTGTATTTTATGTATTTGTCTTTCTGATCAAGATGAGTACCAGGCTGCAAAGAACAAAATGATAAATTTGCATCTGAGTTCAACTTAAGAAATGAAAAAGAAAATTGGACATTAAAATTTAAATATCGGCAAACCTCAAAGTGCAGGAGCCATTTCTTCCTTGCTTCTATCTTCTTCTTACTGAATGCAAGCTCAATTGCTTCCCCATCTTCCTCGTCTTCCCATACAAAATCTTTCTTGTGCATATCGATCTTTTGGAAATACTCCTTTCCTTCCTTCGACGTACTAGTTCCCAGACCCTATGAGGATAAGGCCATGAAATATGCTAGTAAGAATTAAAACCAATAATTGATAATACAAAACTAAAGTACTTTAATTGACTCCTTATGAAATCAATCAACAAACCTTATAGTACTTGATTGTCCAGCTACTAGCATTACCCCCCAAACTTTCTTTCCATGACTCGTACTCAGGCATGGAATAAAAGGATAACAGTTTTCCATTTCTGTGAGTTGCCTTATCCAGACAATAAAAACTGAAAGTTAAAAAATTGCTTTAAGAAGAATTTCTTCTATGCATGGACCACCAGGTAAAAGTAATTGTATCAACCTTAACAATAGGAGTAATAAACTCGACTAAGAAAGATGGAATCTTCAGCAATGACGGCCAGAAAGAATGAATAAAATTAATCAAGAGCCCTTTGATGTGGGAACCATCATGATCCTGTGTCACCACAAAATAAAAATGTCCATATTTGGGTAATTTTGAAAAGTAAAAATAACAACGAGAAACAAGAGAAAAATTAGTAAAAAGGAGGCAGGAAGACCTGATCAGTCATTATCATCAGATGGCCATATCTCAAAGACTTGACACTGTTGTATTCGACACCTTGCTTCAGTCCAAGAATTTTCTTGATATTTCCTATCTCACTATTATTCAAGACTTGATTACTGCTGGCTTCCCTCACATTAAGCAGTTTACCTCTCAATGGGAAAACACCAAACCGGTCCCTACCCACAACGGATAGGCCAGCCATCTGTTACAAATTTAATTCTGTTAGAATTCTCAAAATTGAAAAGGTAGAACAAGAAGATACATTACATTGTCAAAGGGAGATCAAGAGAACTTACTGCAAGAGCCTTTGCTGAATCTCCTTCTGTCAAAATCAAGGTACACTGATCAGAGTTCTTCCCTCCAGCAAAATTAGCATCCTCCAGCTTTGAAATCCCACGCACATCCTCCGTCTTTGTTCCATCATTTTTCTTAAGATCTTTGCTTTGCTTGAAATTCGCCCATGAGAGCAGAGTTTCCACTATGCCCGACTTTGCAGTGACTGCAATGTAATCAGTACACAAGAAAAGGTTTTAATCTTATAAGCGGCAGCAGCTTCAAAGTTTCTAGTTAATAAAGCTAACTAGGATGTAATGTAACGAACCTTTCTTCAGAAATTCTTCTCGAAGATCACATTTAGAACCAAAACTGCTTTGGCGAAGTGTCAAAGTTTCTTTGGTTTGGGAATCAAAGGCAGGGTTGTCAATAAGAGCATTGACAAAAACCCACAAATGATTCTTCACATTATGAGCTTTGATGCTAGCGTTCTTGTTCTTCTTATTTACAACAGCCATTACATGGTTAGCAATCTGATTCGCAACATAATCTACATGTGTTCCACCCTTGATTGTAGAAATCGAATTCACAAAGCTAACCTGTTGAAACTGCCCTTCACTGAGGGTCACACAAACCTCCCACCTTTCATTGACCCTCTCGTGAAACCTAATCAAGACACGAAATAGATTAGTAAATTCCACAAGAGAAAATAAAATCGTCATATATTCAACTGAAAGTTCATGGAAACAACCTTGAGGCAGATTTCGGGTACAGATCAACATATTCTTCAAATGATTTGACAGGGACACGGCGTCCATTCAATTCAACTTTCACAGTCTTTCCAAGACAACCAGCCAAGTCAATCACACGCTTTTTCATTAGTGCAATAACATCATCTTCAAGATGCGTCATGTTAAACTTAGCTAGGTCAGGTTTGAATGAAACTTTAGTCCAATTCTCACCCTCCTTGCATTTGCTTATAGAAGGTTCAGATTTCCTCCCCATGTTGCTGGAGAAAACCTTCAAATTAGCAGAAACAACTCATTTACAAACTCTTATAAACAAGCAGTGTAATTTATAAATGAAAATGAAAACTAAATGTTAACCACCGGTTCAAGCTCCTCTTTACCAGTGTGTAATCATAACAACACAAAATCTATCACAAGAGAAGAAAAATCTCAAAACCAAATTCAGGGAACATAATGACATTTATTGAAGCAAATCAAAGGCCTAACTTCAGAGCAATTGTAATGAAATGCTCAAAATATGCGCCTTCAAGTTTTAAACATTATACCATCATAATCAAATCATAAACAAGATCCTAGAACTCATTTCCGTTCCATTCAGAAATAAGCAAATTAAAACGAAAATAGAAATTCCCCAGACCTCAGAAATTCTAGGCAAAAATTAAAAAATAGAAACCAAGAATCTCCATTCACCTACACATTCTCAATGAACACAACAAACACATGATAAACAAACAGAAATAAGAAAATACAATGATCGGAAAACCGCAAAATTAAATAAATCATCACAATGGAAACAACAATAAATTGATATGACTATACCTGTTTATACTTCTTCTGCCTCTTGCCATCAGCAGTTTCGATGACAAACTCAGTCGAAAAAATATTAGTAAGCTTCGCACCGTACCCATTTCTCCCTCCGGTTGTTTTCTTTACATTATCGTCATAGTTACTACTCGTCAACAAGTGCCCAAAAATCATTTCCGGCACATATACGCCTTCCTCTTGATGGATCTCCACGGGAACTCCGTCTCCATTGTTGTAAACGCTTATCGCGTTCTGTTCTTGGTCAATCACCACTTTGACGGAGTCCATTTTCGGGTCTCTCTGCTTATTATCCGCAGCATTAACCAAGATCTCGTCGAAGATTTTGTAAAGGCCCGGAACGTAGGAGATTGTTCGGTGCACCATCTTCTTGGATTCCTCGTCGTAGGCCCAGAGCGTTTGAACGTGTTTCTCGATGGATCCGATGTAGGTGTCGGGCCGGAGCAGGATGTGCTCCAGCTGGGATTTCTTTTGGTACATTTCTTCGATCGTCTTTTTCGAGGCCGCCGCTACGGGTTCCACGTTCGCATTGTTGCTGGTGGTTAACGGAAGTTTCTTGTCCACCATCATTGCCCAAGGTCGTCTGTTTATATGTTTCAATTCTTGAAATAAAGAGGGAAAAGAAAAATTAGGTCCAATTTAATTTTATACCCAGATCTTGAATTGGAGAGACAGTGAGAATATTAATACAGTCGGGTTTGAAGAGAAATGGAAGGGAAGGGGGAAGGGGCTAACGGTCAAGTTGGGGGGAGTGGGGGTTTTGAATTTGAAATTTGAACTTTGAGAGGGAATTTGCAGGGCTGGGGTGACGTGAGGAAGAGGATGGAGGGGTGTCATTGAGTGTGTATCTCGAGAGGATCATTTGACGGCTGTGATTGAGTATGAAAATGGTGTTTGTTTCTAAATTTAAGGACGTTTCCAACATAAATTTTTTTAATAATTATACTGCAAAAATTTTATACAAGTTAATATAATATAATAAATATTTATTTATTTTACTATTGTAAAATTTTAAGACATGTAATAATTGTTTGACGAATTTTTATTATTTTTTTAACCATGAAAAAAAAAAGTCTTGTAACTTTATATTAATTACATTATAGAAAATATTTTATATGTATAAACAATATTAAAAATATAATTTTTTTATAAATTTGCCTATTTTTGATATTATTATCTAAATAAATATATAAAATTAATATAATTTTATAAATAAATAATATCTATCATATAATATATACTTATAATAATATCACTTCATTTTGTTATTATAATATTTTTTATTTTTAAATAATAATAGTTTCATTTTAAAATTTTTTTATATTTTAAATTATCATTTTTAATCAAATTTTTATAACATTAATTTTTATTTCATTGATAAATGTTAATTTTTTTAAAACAATATGGTGTCAAAATGGGTGACAAATATTTAATAAAAAAACTTCGGTGTCACTATCCACGATTTAATTTTATACCCAGATCTGGCCCATTGAGGGATATGGATCGTCTAAGAATAGAGAACTGAACCCGCATTCAAAACTGATCCATTAGGGTTGATTGATTTGCAGACCCCATTTACGCTCTTTAGCGTGATCTTTCAGCCAGCTCAACAACAATCTTAAAGACCTAGAAATGGGGCCTATTTTTGCGCCCACCGGCACATGCTCCTTATTTAATTATCATTAAAACTTTTGGTAAAATAGACAGCACGTGGCAATTTTGAACAGACAATTATCATCTAAAAAAATAAACAATAAAATTAGGATGCCATGTTCGTCCGGGTTTGGATACCCGGCCAAACCCAAATCAAATTGGACAGACATTTACTCTTAAAATACAAAATTTAATTGAACACGGATTTTAGATGTCACACCCATTCGGACTTCAATTGAGATATGATGCATATATAAATTCGGTGAATATGTGTTATCCACTCAATTAAATATTTTATTATTAATTAAAAAATAAAAAATTAGAAATGAAAACTGAAATCTAAAACTTAAAATTTTGAGATTTTAGTTAGTAATGTAATCATTTTTTTAATAAAATATTATATGATTGATAATATGTAGTTTTAATTTTATTATAATACATTATATAAATAGATACAATAATATTAATATAGATTATTGTGTGATCTAATCTAATCTTCAATTTAATAATTTAGAGATTTTATTTATTACATACAATTTAATTCAAAAATATTCTTTATTTTTTAAAGCTTAAATTTTTTAATTCAATTTTTTACCAATAAGCTTATTTAAAAAACTTTAATTTAATATATTAAAATTTTCATGAATATTATATATGTATGAATATCTATGAATACTCACAAATTTCTAAAATTTACTCAAATATTATTCAAATTCAAGCCTAGTTTAAATTATGATGTAAATTCGAACACAAATATGGTAAAAAAAATTCAAACGCAGCTCAAATATACTATTTTCTAGATTTATACTGAAAAATTACTATCTCCAATAAAAACAAATAGTAATAATACAAATGATTATTATTTTATGAGTAATTATTAATATAAAACGTCTTGCTATAAATTATTAATAGAAGTAGACTTGTTTGTTAAGATGGAACTAAAATTTGAAATTTGAGAATCAAAATGTCATTTAAAAAATAAATTTAAGAGAGCAAAACGATTAGTTTTAAAAATGAAATTCATTATAATATTTTTTTTATAATTATATTCGAACTCATTTGGGGACTATAATAATATTTAAAACGACTTTATTATAAGTCAAAAATATAAATATTTATATAGGAATTTTTAATTTTTACAAGATTGGACGTGTATAATACTATAAAACCTATTTCACATGTATTGTCTTGATTCTACTTTTGCCCCCATCATGATCGAGAATCAATTAATTACACATCTAGTTAGCAAAATTAAAAATTTCGTAACATTGCAGTACGGTTACAACAGGCCACAGGGATGGGCCTAAGAAACCCATGTTTTGTTTGTCTATTTTCCCCCTTTGGAATTTGCAATATTATTTGTCTGTTAACATCATTAATTAATTAATTAATATGCACACATTATCTTATGTGGGATCCTTCTTACAAGCAATAACATGTGGGACATGACCCACCATAAGTGTACCATCTAGATAAAATAAAAAATATTATTTAAACTTTTACATTTGGCTTAACACTTAATAATGGTAATTGAAAAAAAAAAAAAAAAAAATTATGTCTGGTTGTCGCCAATTTTATGGTTAGCATTCACATGATTGTGAAATTAGATGCAAAGCAAAGCTCGAATTGGAAAAATGGTAAGCGATTGTAAAATGTTTTAAGTTATTTTAGGAATAAAAAAATAAATTCAACGAAATTTAAATTTAATACGTGTGTTAAAGATACTTTCAACGAGGTCATGATCATGACAATTAGAGTCGTTCGATGCATGGCCTTCGGACACATTCTTGAACGAGCAGCATTATTGTTTAATAAATTATTAACTGTATTCCTATCCGGACCAAGCGGCAACAGTGATCAAACCATGAATTGTGGGAAAAAAATGGGTCTGGGAGGACTAGGAGACAGACAGGTAGACAAATGTGTCAGTGGGGGACGACGCGGGGCATTGGCACTTCGGTTCTTCAACGTGATTTCTGCTAATCTTTTCTTTTCCCTCTCTCTCCTTGCATTATATAACTTTTTCCAGCCGAGTACATCTATTAATATTAATATTTACTACAAAATATACCCAAAGTTCCGGCTCTCCCTCTTCTTCTCTTCTGTGTCAAAAAAATGTCACGTACTTTCTCTCTTCTGCTTGCTTTCAGCTTGTTGGTTTCTGGTTCTGCATTGGCTGCTACGTACTTTGAAGGTAATTCTAACACCTTTGCTATTGTAGATTTCTGTGCTGCCTGACATTTTTCCTTTTTAAGGCAAAATAGGACACTTGAGAGCTTGTTGTAGTATGACAGATTTAAAAGATCTATGTGTACTAACTGACAGAAAAAGAAAGTTTGATTTTTGTGGTTATGTTCATGAGCTATTTTGGTTAGTTGACAGTATTTGATGGTATTTTGTTCTGATCTACAAATATTGGGGTTTTTTCTTTTGTCTGATTTAATCTGTTGATTGTTTACTTTTGTGTGGCTTTTACTAGTTTTTAATTGTCAATCACACAAATTTGTTGGTTGAGTAGATCGACATTTTCTTTGCAATCATTTTGTCAAAAGGTCACCAAGTTCATCTACCAGAACTAGGAAACAGAAAAAGAAAGATTTCTTAGATTTGAGCTTCTAAAATCTCTACTGTGTATCTCATTTCCTCTAGTTTGCTTCTTTCTTTTTCAGGGTACCTCCCAAATGGCAACTTCGAGGAACAACCAAAACCAACTGACCTCAAAAAGACAGTCCTAGTTGGGAAGCATGCGCTTCCCAAATGGGAAATTAGTGGCTTCGTTGAATACATCTCCGGGGGGCCACAGCCCGGCGGCATGTACTTTCCAGTGGCTCACGGAGTTCATGCTGTTAGGCTTGGAAATGAGGCCTCAATCTCCCAAACTATACCTGTGAAACAAGGTTCTCTTTATGCACTGACATTTGGTGCATCAAGAACTTGTGCTCAAGATGAGGTCTTGAGAATCTCAGTGCCTCCCCAAACAGGGGACTTGCCTTTGCAGACATTGTACGATAGCAATGGTGGCGACGATTATGCTTGGGGATTTATAGCCAAAGCTAAAAAAGTTACAGTTACATTCCACAATCCTGGTGTTCAAGAAGATCCTGCTTGTGGTCCACTTATTGATGCTGTCGCTATTAAGGAACTCTTACCACCAAGATTCACAAGAGGTATATAGTTTTCTTTGTTGCTAGTGGTGGTTTTAATTTATGATCTCGCTATTATAGTGTGATATTCTACTTTACAACTCGAGGTTTTTCTTATTATAGATGCTTGTCTAAGCTTTATTTTTACTGTCAGAAATATTCAAGTTTTGATGGAAGCCTGTAAATGTTTTTATGCAGGTAACTTGGTGAAGAATAATGGCTTTGAAGAGGGTCCCCATCGTTTAGTAAACTCTTCTAACGGTGTCCTCATTCCTCCGAGACAAGAAGATCTCACATCTCCCCTTCCTGGCTGGATCATTGAATCACTCAAGGCTGTTAAGTTCATCGATACAAAGCACTTTAATGTGCCATATGGAAATGCTGCTGTCGAGCTTGTTGCCGGGAGAGAGAGTGCCATTGCCCAAGTTATTAGAACAGTTGCCAACAAATTCTATTACCTCACATTCACAGTTGGAGATGCAAAGAATGGCTGCCAAGGATCCATGATGGTTGAAGCATTCGCTGCCAAAGATACACTGAAAGTTCCATTTGAATCCAAAGGAAAAGGTGAGTTCAAGACTGCCAGTTTGAGATTCAAAGCACTAGAAAACAAAACAAGAATCACATTCTTCAGTTCTTACTACCACACTAAGGTTAATGACTTTGGATCTCTTTGCGGCCCTGTTATCGATGAAGTTAGGGTTTTCTAGACTGCCTAGAAGCCAAATTATTATGAATAGCGTATTATGTATTAAATTATTAGGATTTTGTTATTGTTATATGATCAACTTTTGTATATTTGGCCGTCATGTGGCACATGCTCTGCTTTTTCCGAGAGTCAAAAAGTATTTGAGATTTTTTATGTTTTCTAATTGTGGCGTCCGCGGAGTTAAAAACAAAAACTACGCATGGGTAGTGATTGGATGAGAGAAATCTATGGAACAAGTCCCGTTGATTTAGGAATCTAAATAAAAGAAACACTTTTTTATGGACAACAAGCAATAATCATTGATAATTGCTATGTTTTCTTGCTTTCGCTGGCTAGGAGATTTTGATACCTTCAAGAGAGAATTTTACATTGGTTGTTGCTCAAAACGATTGGCTAAGAAAAAAATGGACTTCATTATTGAATGCTAAAAGGTACTTTAAACTTCATTGAATGAAAGCTTAACGTAATTCCGTAAACTTTATTAACACAACAGGAATTCTGAATTGTTGCATAGTTAATCTTTTCCAGTATACAATTTTATTTTAACATCCAATCTTGGACAATTCAAACACCAAGAGCTTCAATGAATATTGTCCCCTACCGGCCAAAAAAGAGGTTCGGTAGGATGTAAAGGTTTAAACCCTATAACATGATGAATAGAAAGTGTTAGGCCATGAACCACGGTATGACATGGTGGCTAAAGAATCACTTCTAAATTGTTTTGAGTAATCACTGCCTTGATCGATTATCATCCAGAGTACCAACAAGACATTTCTCCAGTAAATACTCAGCATTTACCCATGCATGGTATTTATCTAAAATAAAGGATTAAGGAATGCAGTTCAAAGTAGTTACTTTCAGTAAGTTCTAAATGAAGGAAGAAGTAGCTTCTATCTACATTTTTAACATTTCATGCATGAGGTCTCATAAACCACACGCAAACAAAAAGAACACCAGGCCCTTGGCTTAAGCTTGACTTTTGAGATTGTCAATGCCACGAAAGGAAAAAACCAAGCCTAAAATAACAGTATCAATATGAAATGACTAATTATTGTCAAGCAAATTTTTCTCAAGCATGGTTACAATTTTTATGCAACCATAGATTGCTATTAGTTGGTTCAATTGGTAAGATCTTTTGGAGTGGCACAAGAGATTTACATTAGTCCCACTAACATGTAGTCGAGGATAAGTTAGGTTTATATTTGTGAAATAGTTAAAAGAGACTGAATAAAAAAAATTCACTATGGACATAGTTATTGGGTGCAAGAAACATTTCTAAATTTTGTTATGACTTCCATAAACCAGTAAGCACAGATAAACTTCCAGAAAAGGATACTGAACAAAGTTGTACAGTCTTTACCCACCGCCTTCATCAACATATCAACACCTGAAAGGATTTTGTCAAAAACAATTGAATCCCTCATTGTTGATAAAATACCATATATACACACATCAAACTGAAGGTAAAGTTACAAGAATTGCACATGAATATAGCATCCAATAGCCCTTAGAAAAAAAATGGCTTCTAGAGAAGAATAGTTCTTCAACCATGACACATATCATTAGTGTCTATAAAAGAAAAATGTAGACCAACAGAACCAAAAGACAAGTGTCATCAGGAAAAATACTGAACAAAAGAACAAAGAATTTGCTCCTGTAGGGATTGAAACTCTATCAGAAGAAATAAGGTCCTTACCACCAGGTTGAAACTTCATATGAAGATAAACAGAATACACAACCTCTTAAAAGAACGTACTATATCTAGTAATTTGATATTTTATGTATAATAAAGACACAGGTTAAAAAGACTACTAGTGTCAACTAGAGTCACATTTTGGTTGAGTAATACAAAATTCAGTCTCCACTAAACATGAATCTATTAGCATAAACTATGTCCATACCTCCAGGGTGAAAATTCATGTATGGCGATAAATTGTATGCACGACCTTTTAAGACAGTCCACATGGAACCTTCACTTTGATTCTTTTTAACTTCATCCATAGTGATAAGCCTTTTATTTGACTGTCCCTTCAATCCTGAAACCACAACTTATATACAATTATCAAATAGACGAGAATTTAAAGCACAAATTATTGCACATGCCATGCACTTCAATTCACTTCATTCTCTGCTCCTTCAGATTATTCTTTTAAAGCATTTAAGTTGGTTACTGGGAGAGAGTGATAGAACAAAATTTGTGAGATTTGACAGCTTCCAGTTACTTAATTATGCTTAACTTTGAGATGGTGCCATTAATAATTAACAGATCAAATGTATCCGTTCATAATCAGAGTTCACATAAATAAATGGACAACATCAACGAACAATGTTAATAATAAATATTTCAAACACACAGCAGTCAATCCACTTAATTGTTCAGGAAGTTCACATAGTTAGCAAATTGTGCGTGCAGATGACCACTAATGCAAAGTCCATTAGCCTCAAATGGCAGCAGTTAAAATGAAACTTTTGCATTGGGCATTTCCTGATTTCAAATAAATAAAACAAGAGTGGCAGAGACCAAAAGTGTAAAAATGGTTATTCCATTGCGTTATCCAGAAAGTTTCAAATACAAGAAAACTAGGCCCTTAGGCAACAGAAATCAAGTAGCAACTAATTGCAATCAGTTATCTTTCTCTGATGAACACGAATTCTCAAAACATGGTAGATGTACAAAGGAACAAAAATAAGCTTTCCAATATGCTTCAAATTGAACCATCTATAACACAATGTAACATATAAACCCACAGGTACAGAACATAAACAAAAGCAGAAAATTATCCAAAATAAACAAGAATTGAAATCCTAAATTGTCACCATTTCCATTCTGGAATTGAACTGATTATTTGCACTAGGCAAATGTTTCAGCCGAGTACCTGCGAGGTCAGGATGTGTTTGAGTAAGTCTAAGCCAATCCACTTGGCTAAAGCCCTTCTCAAACGGAACCTTAGCCCGAGATGCAGGTTTCCTGGCCGAAACTTTCCCTGAAGCTGCAACTTGTTTTGACAATTTATTACCAGAAACAGACGACGGTGCATCGATTACATTAAACGACAAAGGCCCAACCGTTTCCTGCTTCTTCGCGAGCAATTCTTTACTCCATAAAATTCCACTAGTATGATTTCCCATAATACCGTCAGTATCCGATACGAGATTTTCATTCATTTCGACCTAAATATATACCGATTGCCATCGAGTCAACACGAAATTTGATAAAATTAAGCACATTCAATACGAAATTGAATAATCTTTTAGAAAACTTACCTTACAGAATGTGAAATCATCGTTGCCCTCCTCCATTGGCGGCAAATGAGCTGAATTTTTCCGGTCTTCCAGCTTGCACTTCGGCAAATTTCTAAAAGCAGCGCCGTCCGTTGAAGGGAGATTAGGGTTTACAATTGGTATTTTAAAATTATATTGACAAAGACATTTAGAATGCTTTCAGTATTTTCATCCGATTAGTGTGATTAAATAATTGAAAATAAAATATTTCTTTTATCTGATGTCAAAATTTAATTTTATATTTCAAATTTATCTGTTCATTTGTTTACGGTGACATACCTTTGCGTTTGTGTATATATATATAATTTCATCCTTCATCCATCCTCATGTTTTTAGGACTTTTTTGACTTTTTGAATTATCTTGATACATAAAGTTGTAAGCTAAATCTTATTCGAAGCATGTATAAATAGAACTAAAAAAAGAGATTAGTATCAAAAATCGAAATTAAAGAGGGACTATGCACGAGCTATCTAAATTTTGGCTACTTGTTCGATTAACTAGTTGTGTGTTATTAACAGCTGGTCCTGGTCTGAAAAATGCTGATGCAATATTCTCCATGCCTCTGTATATAACTAACTATATATTTATCGAAAAACCGACCGACGCATTTAAAAATTTTGAATCTTAAATTATTTGTCATTCATTAATTAGGTAATTTTTTTATAAATATTAAATTTATTCATTTTACTAATTTATCATAAAAATCACATTATTTATTGAGAAGTATAGCACTATTTATAATATTAAAATCTCAAATGCTCCTTTAATATATACTTTTATCAATAAAATAATAAAATAGTATAATAAATAATTTTAAATTTATGGAAATCTATAATCTAATTGATAAATATTACATTATTTAGTATGTTAAATTTAAAATATGCAGGATTACTCTCGACACAAATATCCCACGACCCTTTCAATATCATTAGCCATTATAATCATTTATATTATCAAACTATCTACTTCTCCTTCACCAACACCAAATTCGGTAGCATCGAACTTTGCAAAATACCAGGTTCTATTGCACACCACAAACTTTACAAAATACCTACATCAACACCCAAAGCATAACCAAATTCTAAATAATTTCCCAAAAATAGATTTAATCAATGTTATCATCGTTTGTCTCATAAATAAACAAGAACTCAAGAAACGATTCAATTTCTTAAGTTTGTAGACGGTTCACAGGGATCCAATTCTTGAAAACAGCAGAGTTGAAAAGAATGACAGTAAGAACTGGAAATGCAGAAACTTTTGTATAATTTTCTTATGTAATTCAGTGCTACAGTGTACTTTTTATAGTAACACTGTGCACGCCGAAACCCGTTTATCTCACTATGCCTTCTGAGAAATAGCAACTTGTTGGTTATATTTTGTCATTTTCTTAAAAGCAAGATGAAGGAAATTTTTTGATTTTCTGTCTCGTGGTGTTTCCTTCTTCTTCAAGAAAATTCCGATGCTGACTTGGTTGAATCTAATCCTCCTCATTGTTGAGGAATCATCCTACTTGGATTGAATCCCCCTCTCAAACTCTGCTGTCTCGTTAAGTCATTAGAGTAAGTTGAATCTGTCACTGCCCAGAGGATTTGTAATTATATCAGCCACTTGATCCTTTGTAGGAACATGCTTGACCTCAAGCCCTTTGTTTGCGACTCTTTCTCGGATGAAATAAACATCTATTTCAACATGTTTAATTTTTATATGGAATATTGGGTTTACGGCTAAAGAGGCTGTACTTGTGTTATCGCATCAAATTACTACCTCATCAGAAAGGTTGACATTTAATTCTAAAAGCGGGGATTTTAACTAGATGATTTCAGCCCCTGTATCAGCTAATGATCACTACTCAGATTCAGTGCTTGATCTTGCCACTACCTTTCGTTTTCTTGAGCTCCGTGAAACAAAATTTCCATACAGAAATATATTGAATCCTCCTATTAATCTTCCGTTATCTATACATCAAGCCCGGTCTGCATCCGTAAAGTCGACTAGTTCAAGTTTTACATTTGCAGTGTGGTACAAACCATCATTTAAGGCTCCTTTCAGATATCTAAGTATTCTTTTACACCTTGACCAGTGAGCTTGCTTGGGATTTTCCATAAACTGACTAAGCTTGTTGACACTAAATGCAATGTCTGGTCTGGTCATAGATACAAATTGTAGTGCACCAATGAGACATCTGTTAAGGGTTATATCTGAAAACCTTCTCCTCCTTTCTCAGCAAATTTAAAATGTATTTGGTTTGGCTAAGATGCGTACCTAGTGAGTTTCTTTCAACCTTGACTCCCAGGAAGTAGTTCAACGAGCCAAGGATTTTTAAAGAGAATCTGTCGTTTAAGTTGTGAATCACTTCTTGAACAAGTTTTTATTGATTCCCAGTGATTAAGATGTTATCCACGCATACCAGAAGCATCACTATGCCATAATTTCTTCTTAGAGTGAAGAGAGACGTATCTAATTTAAGATTTGAGAACCTCCAATCTTTGCAAATACAATCATTGACGTCATCAATGAATCCTTCTGGCTGCTTCATGTAAACTTTCTCTACCAGTTCCCCATTCAGAAAAGCATTATTAACATAACCTACTTATTATCGAAGCCATAACTCACTGCCAAACAAAGTACAACTCTGACTGTTGTGGGTTTAGCAATAGGATTGAAGCTTGCATTATAACAGCTGTTTGGTGATAACCCTTGTCTACTAATTTTGCTTTCTACCTTACTACAGATCCATCAGGTATATACTTCACTCTTTTAGCTACCTTGACTCCTTGTTTTGGTGGAATCAGAAGCCAAGTTCCATTTTTCTTTAGTGCTTCAGATTCCTCCCGCATTGCCTTTCTCCATCTGGCATCTTTCATGGCCATCGTCGCATACCTGGAATTTCTTCCGAGGTCTGTAGCTTTTTTTGAGTGAGGTATAACTTGGTCCTGGATATTCCTGATTTTGATCTAGTGATCGGTGGGTGGGGGTTACTGTTTCAGGTTGGTAGAGCTGAGTTGGTTCGGTTAATAACTGATCTGGTTAAGTTAAGTAAGGTTGTTTTTCTTTAATAATCTCTTGTATTTCAGTGTTCGGGATAAGTTTATTAACAGGTGAGGTATTCACTGAGGCTTTTGCTCTATCATCCTGAGCGGAGGATGTAGCTTCTTGGCTGGACTGAAAGTTGACCTAATCTATGGGATTTCTAGAGATTGAGTGCTCAGAATTAAACAAAAACTTGATGTAATTGAAACTAGCAGTGCTAGTATTCAACTTATTTTGACTGCTAAATATTGGATTTGACTCGTAGGGAAATCCATGCTCGCTAAACATTTCATGCTTGGATGCATATATCTTACCTGAGCTATGTAAAAGCCTTTTGTGCTCACTACTGTATCACAGAAATGCGAATTTTATAGTTTGGTAATCCAGTTTGTCTTGATTATATGATCTAAGGTGAGGAAAGCAAGCACAGCCAAAGATTTTAAACTGAGAGTAATTTGGGGTGGTGGTATAGAGATTTTGAAATGGGGATATACAGGGATAGGCAATTCGGTTACGAGAAAGATCGATGTTTTCGTACGATATCTTAGAAATTATTTGTGTTGTTAATTTCGAAGTTTATAAATTTATATTATTTTATTAATAAATATAAAAAATTATTTTTATTTTTGTATGTACATTTTTTCTTTTATTAAATCATATAATATAATAAAGTATATATATAAATATATAAATAATTTATTTAATAATTAAATTAAACTATTAATATTACTTCTTTAAAGAAGTAATATTAACTAGACAATAATATCCACAGTAAGTATACTAA
>JAWDEX010000012.1:4036658-4052097 GCA_035221805.1 Trichilia hirta
TTCAAAATAAAAAATTAGAGTCCAAATATACCCCGCCATTAATAAATTAATCAACTGTATTCTTGTTTGACCCAACCAGCAACAACCAAACTGGCTAATGAAATTACAGTAGTGCCACCATGAATTGTGGAGAAAAAAAGGGTCTTCGGAACTAGGAGACAGTCTGGCAGACAAATGCATCAGTGGGGTTTGCTTCACTACGCGGTGCATTGGATCTTCGATTCTTCAACGTGATTTCTGCTAATTCTTTCTTTTTCTCTCTCTCATTTACATGATCTCAACCTTTTTCAACAGGAACTTCCATAAATTTAAAGCTCTACTACGAAAAATACCCCGAGTTCTAGCTCACTCTCTTTTACTCTGTTTTGTAAAAAATGACGGCTTCTTTCTGTCTTCTGCTTTCTTTCAGCTTGCTGCTTTCTGGTTCTGCATTGGGTGCTACGTACTTTGAAGGTAATTCTAACATCTTTCCTATATACCCATTTGGTTTATTTGTAGATTTCCATGCTGCCTAGTGTGAGCTGAGATCTATGGGTTTTTTTTTTTTTAATGGTGCATTTGAGAGCTTGCCAAAGTAGCATGTACGAGTAAAATGATCTATGTTTACTAGTTGACTGAAAAAGATGTTTTTTTCGTTACATTTGTCAGCTATTTTGGTTATTGGACAGTATTTGATGGTACTTCCATCTGTTATGCCAAGGTTGGACTTTTACTTTTAACTCTGATTTGATCTGTTGATTGTTTACTTGTGTGTGGTTTTCAGTGTTTTTACTTGTCATTTAGACAAATTTGTTGGAAGAGTAGATTGTCCTCCTTTTATGCAATCATTGTCATAAGGTCTCCAAGTTCATCTACCAGAACTAGGAAACAGGAAAAGAAAGCTTTCTTAGATTTGAGCTTCTAAAATCTCCACTGTATCCCTCATTTTCTTCTGGTTCTGCCTCTTTCTTCTTCAGGGTACCTCCCTAATGGCAACTTCGAGGAAGGACCAAAACCAACTGACCTAAAAAAGACAGTTCTAGTTGGGAAGCATGCACTTCCCAAATGGGAAATTAGTGGCTTCGTTGAATACATCTCTGGTGGGCCACAGACAGGCGGCATGTACTTTCCAGTGGCTCACGGAGTTCATGCTGTTAGGCTTGGAAATGAGGCCTCAATCTCTCAAACTATACCTGTAAAACAAGGTTCCCTTTATGCACTGACATTTGGCGCATCAAGAACTTGTGCTCAAGATGAGGTCTTGAGAGTCTCAGTGCCTTCCCAAACGGGGGGCTTGCCTTTGCAGACATTGTACGATAGCAATGGCGGCGACGATTATGCTTTTGGATTTATAGCCAAAGCTAAAAACGTTACAGTTACATTTCATAATCCTGGTGTTCAAGAAGATCCTGCTTGTGGTCCGCTTATTGATGCTGTCGCTATTAAGGAACTCTTACCACCAAGATTCACGAGAGGTATGTAATTTTCTTTGTTCGTGGGGGTGGTTTTGGATTTTATGATCTTGCAATTATAGCATGATAATCTGCTTTACAATTTGAGGTTCTTCTTGTTATATCTGCTTGTCTAAACTCTATTTTTACTGTCAGAAATATTCAAGGTTTGACGGAAGCCTGTAAATGTTTTTATGCAGGTAACTTGGTGAAGAATAATGGCTTCGAAGAGGGTCCACATCGTTTAGTAAACTCTACTAATGGCGTCCTCATTCCTCCGAGACAAGAAGATCTCACGTCTCCACTCCCTGGCTGGATCATTGAATCACTCAAGGCTGTTAAATTCATCGATGCAAAGCACTTCAATGTGCCATATGGAAATGCTGCTGTGGAGCTTGTTGCCGGGAGAGAAAGTGCAATTGCCCAAGTTATCAGAACGGTTGCCAACAAATTCTATTACCTCACATTCACAGTTGGAGATGCAAAGAATGGCTGCCATGGATCTATGATGGTTGAAGCATTCGCTGCCAAAGATACGCTGAAAGTCCCATTTGAATCCAAAGGAAAAGGCGAGTCCAAGACTGCCAGTTTGAAATTCAAAGCACTAGAAAACAGGACAAGAATCACATTCTTCAGCTCTTACTACCACACCAAGGTTAATGATTTTGGTTCTCTTTGCGGACCAGTTATCGATGAAGTTAGGGTTCTCCCGACTGCTTAGAAGCTAAATTATTACCAATAGAATAATATGTATTAAACTATCAGGATTTTACTATTGTTATATGATACGATACACTTCCGTGTATTTGACAGCTGCGAGGCACATGGTCTGCTTTTTCTGAGAGTCAAAAAAGTATGTGGTATCTTCTATGTTTTTTCATTGTGGTGTCGGTAGAGTAAAACAACAAAAACAATGTATGGAGGGTGATTGTAAGAGATATATCGATTTTCTATGGAATAAGTCCCGTTGATTTAGGAATCTAAATAAAAGAAACACTTTTTGATGGACAACAGATAATAATCATTGATGATTGGTATTCTTTCTTGTTTTCGCTAGCTAAAAACTGAGAATTTGCTTACTTCGAGAGAGAATTTTACACTTCTTGCACAAATCTATTGGCTCTAAGTAAAAAGTGGGCATCAAATGAACTTCATTATTGAACATGACAAGGTACGTCAAAGGTTATAGGTTCATTGAATGAAAGCTCACTGTAATTCCACGGACTTTATGAACACAAGAAGAACTTTTAGTGCCCCGTGCCAAATTGGCGTCCAGCCACAGTTGGCTGGCCAAGCCGATTTGAAACTAAGTTCAGGATGTATGCAATGTGTGTATTAGTCATTTCTAAAGACGTAATTCAGAAGATAAAAATCCATTTGATTTATAGAACCCGCCTACAATATAGTTCAGAAAACTACGAAGTCCTTCGGCTTACAGTTCGCCTACAATATAGTTTAAAAGGCTGAAAAAGCTCTTTTAAATTGGACTTGCAGCTTACCTACGAACTTGGGGGGTGAGGGTGGGGTGGGATGTAATAATCAAAAGAAAAAGAATAATAATTTCGTTCCATAGATTCGCCTTTTCCAGTAGACAACTTTATTTTAACATACAATCTTTTACAATTCAAACACCGAGAGCTTCAATGAAGATTGTCCCCTAACGGCCGAAAAAGGGGCTCCATAGGATGTAAAGGCTAAAACCATACAACATGACAAATAGAAAGTGTGAGGCCATGAACCATGGTATGACATGGTGGCCGAAGAATCATTTCTGAATTGTTTTGGTTATCACTGCCTTGATCGACTATCATCCAGAGTACCGACAAGACACTTCTCCAGTAAAAATTCAGCATTTACCCAAGCATGGTATTTATCTAAAATAAAGGATTAAGGATTGCAGTTCTTAGTAGTTACTTTCAGTAAGTTCTAAGTGAAGGAAGATGTAGCTTCTATCTAAATTTTTTAAGTTTCAAGCACGAGGTCTCACATACCACAAGCAAACACAAAAACTGATCTGTTGGTACCAGGCCTTCGGCTTAAGCCTGACTTATGACATTGTCAATAAAATTTAAGGAAAAATGAACATAAATTTACAGTATCAATGTGAAATGAATAATAATTGTCAAGCAAATTTTTCTCAAGCATAGTTTCAAATTTTATGCAACTATAGGTCGCTATCAGTTGGTTCAATTGGTAAGATCTTTACGAGTGGCACAAGAGATTTGGGCTAGTCCCACTCACAGGTAGTTTGGGATGATTAGGTTTATATATGTGAAATAGCCACAAAGAAAATGAATAAAAAGAAAAAAACCTATCGGCATAGTAATTGGGTGCAAGAAACATTACTAAATTTTGCTATGAATTCTATAAACCAGTTAGCACAAACAAACTTCCAGAAAAGGATACTGAACAAAGCTGTACAGTCTTTACCCACAGCCTTCATCAGCATATCAACACCTGAAAAGATTTTGTCAAAAACAATTGAATCCTTCATTTGTGACAAAATAACATATAATACACATTTCAAACCGAAGGCAAAATTACAAAAATTGCACATGAATATAGCATCCAATAGCAGTTAGAAAAAAGAGGCTTCTACAGTAGATAGTTCTACAACCATGACACATATCATTAAGGTTTACAAAAGAAAAAACTAGACCAACAGAACCAAATGACAAGTCTCATCAGGAAAAGTATATAACAAAAGAACAAAGAATTTGCTCCTCCGGGGATTGAAACTCTATCAGAAGAAATCAGGTCCTTACCAGCATGGTGAAATTTCATATGAACATAAACAGTATACACAACCTTTTAAAGGAAAGTACCACTGATCTAGTAAATTTGATATTTTAATATACAACAAAGACAGGTAAAAAAGACTAATAGTCTGAACTAGAGTCACATTTTTGTTGAGATACAAAATTCATTCTACCCCAAACATGAATCTATCAGCATAAACTTATGCCCATACCTCCAGGGTGAAACTTCATGTATGGAGATAAATTGTATACACGGCCTTTTAAGACAGTCCACATGGAACCTTCACTTTGATTCTTTTTAACTTCATCCATAGTGATAAGTCTCTTATTTGACTGTCCCTTCAATCCTGAAAACAAAACTTATATACAATTATCACATTGACCAGAATTTAACGAATAAAATATTGCACATGCCATGGTCTTCACTTCATTTTATTTTCTGCTACTTGATTATTCTTTTAGAGCGTTTAATGTTGGTTGCTTATACTTCACTGGGTGAGAGTGATAGAAGAAAACTTTTGGGAATTAATGGCTTCTAGTTACTTGATTATGCTTAATTTTGAGGTGGCGCCATTAATAATTAATTGTTCAAATGTATCCATTGGTAAGCAGAATTCACATAAATACAACAGACAACAGCAATGGACAACATTAATAATAAATATTTCAAACACACAACAGTAAATCCACTTAATTGTTCAGGAACTTCACAGTGTCAGTAAATTGTGTGAGCAGATGACCACTAATGCAAACCCATAGCCTCAAACGTCAGCATTAAAAATGAAACTTTTCCATTGAGCGTTTTCCTGGATTTCGTACAAATAAAACAAGAGTGGCAAAGACCATAAGTATAAAAAAGGTGATTCCATTGTGTTATCTGGGAAGCTTTAAATATAAGAAACTAGGAGCTTAGGCAACAAAAATCAAGTAGCAACTAGTTGCAATCAGTTATCTTACTCAGATGAACATGAATTCTCAAAACACAGTAGATGTACAAAGGAGCAAAAATAAGCTTTCCAATATGCTTCAAATTGAAGCATCTATAACAGAATGCATCATATAAACCCACGGGTGCAAAACAAAAGAAACAAAAAAAATGAAAATTGTCTAAAAGAAACAAGAATTAAAATCCTAAACTATAACCATTTGCCATCAGGAATTGAACTAATTATTTGTACTAGTTTCAGCTGAGTACCTGCAAGGTCAGGATTTGTTTGAGTAAGCCTAAGCCAATGCACTTGGCTAAAACCCTTCTCAAATGGAACTTTAGTTCGAGTAGCAGGCTTCCGGGCCGAAACTTCCCCTGGACTTCCAGAAGCTGCAGAAGTTGCAACTTGTTTTGACAATTTATTACCAGAATTTGACGACGATGCATCGATTACATTAAATGACAAAGACCGAACCGTTTCCTGCGTCTTTGCGGGCAATTCTTTATTCTTCCATAAAAATCCGACAGTCTGATTTTCAACACTACCGTCAGCGTCCGATACAAGATTTTCATTCTTCTCGACCTAAATATATGCCGACTGCTATCAAGTCAACACAAAATTTGATAAAATTAAGCTCATTTAATCCGAAAATGGAGAATCTTTTAGAAAACATGCCTTGCAGAATGTGAAATCGTCATTGTCCTCCTTCATCTCGCTTTTCGGCGGCAAAAGAGCTGAATTCTCCAGGTCTTCCGGGTTTCACTTAGGCAAATTTCAAAAAAAGAAGCGTCAATCAATTCACGGGAGCTTAGGGTTTACAATTGATACTTTGAAATAATATTTACAAAGACTTTTAGAATGTTTTCTGTAATTTCATTCAATCACGATGATAAAAAAATGAAAATATAATATTTTTTATTGGACGTTAAAATTTAATTTTTATTATTTTAAATAATTAAAATTAATAACTACAGTTACTGAATATCACATAATAATTAATATTTTAATTTAATAGAGATATAATTTGATAAATTTAAATATTTTTATTTTTATTATATTCTAAAAAATCTTTAAAAACAATTAAGATCGTTCTACGGAAACGATGAACAGTAAAATCTTGGTCGCAGTAAAATCTACGTAGGTTTTTAATTTAAATTTTTTTTTTTTTTTCTGTTTTACCGTCGCATTCTAATTCTTATTGGATGCATGTACAAATAAAAAAAAAATTTGAATCAGTCTAAACGCTCAGGAGTGTAAGGAAGAGTCATTAGGTGTTGAATGCCATAGGAAGATAGAATTTTGCCCAGGCTAGTGGCCTTGCTACTTCCATCAGTATACGCAGTTTTAATTTGACTAGAAAAAAAAAAATTTCGGCTAACGAACGACATTAAAAAAAAAATTTAGATACATCAGATTTATATTGCACTGGAAATATTCAAGTGTATTTGGAGAAATAATATCTCAAAGGGTTTAGTACAAACTAACGTTGCAACATTAAAAGGAAGTTTATGACTCTTTTTGCATAAACAAGCATCACAAGATGACAAACTTGATAAGGAAAAAAATAAGAATTAGGCTGTAGGTGGTACATAGGCTGTAAGTGGGGACCGAACGCCTCGTAGACATTGCCATTACTCTGGTCGTGGATCAAGGATGCTCTCGTGGTTTGATCTTTCACAAGAAAATAGTCAGTAAAAAATTCAATAGAAGTATTGTTTTAAGAGTAAAATTGAGAAACAAAAAGTAAATTGTGTTTAATCTGTGGTGCACACAAAACATCAAATGACTTAAGAGATTATAGGTGAACGTAACAGAGTGTCGCGAATATGAGAAATTGAAATGTTTTTTACCGTCACCAACTGTAATGTCCTTGTTACCATCATACTTGCAAAATTTTGGAGATGCGAGGTGATATGGTGCGAAGCTCCGGAATCCATCATCCATGGAGTGAAAGAAGAATGATAATCACGAGCAGAATAATTAGCCTGAGGCCAAGCATGCGGAACAGGGCGTGATTAACAGACTCTAGCACCATACCCTGGCTTGTCACAAAGTCGGCAAACAATGCGAGTGTGGCTATTGGGCATTGGACCACGCAGGTTGTAGTTGGAAGGTTGGCGGTAATTAGAGGGATGAGAAGCACCCTAGAACCCACGAGGAGAACTGGGGTAGTATCAGTAGTTATATGAGTACGGCCTCATAATGAAAATGCCGTAGTTAGGTGACGAGCCAGCAGATGGCAGGGGAGACGAGTGGGGAGGATAGCCAGGAGAGGACACTTTCGCTTTTCTTAGGGTTTTCCTGAGTGAGCTGCGCCGGTAACAGGAACTAACTCTTTCTTTGCTGTTTCCCGGGTTAGCGTAGCTTCATGATCCAGGAACTCTTCAAACAATTCTTCGAAGGATGGTGCATCATCCCTAGCGCGAATACCGGCAGTAGCTTATTTGTAGAACGAAGTAAGACCATTAAGATTGTGAACTACAACTTGGCCTTCAGTGCCAATACCAACAAGATCGTCCACAATCACTTCACAGACTGCATAAACTCAACCATAGATTTTCCTTGAGACCTTGGTAAGTGCATCGAGAAGGTCAACAAGTCGGTATGAGACTTGTTTGCTAAATGGTTTCAAGCTTCTCCCATGCCTCAGCAAAAGAAGTACGACGGGGTATAAGTGAATAAACAGAAGCAGAAACAGCCCAAAACTTATAATCAGGATTGGCTACTGCAGTGTTGGTGTCAGCGGAGATGACAGTTGACGGCGGACATGGAATAGAGCCATAGGAGAACATAACCAAGAAGAAGATTGACAAACTGAGCGCAGCAACTTGAGTAGAACGTGCCTTTTGTCAAATGATGTGGAATATGGGCAGTGATATTGATGGAAACAAGAGGGCATCCAGTAGAAGGGAAGACATTCCCAGTGGTCAAAAGATTGGTGTTATCAGAGAAAGAAAATGTAACATAGTGAAAAATCAATGAAGAACGGAACGGTTAGGTTTTCTGGGAAGGAAGGAAGAAAGAAAATTTCGTTTGGTTGCCGCTTTAGGTCCCTGATACCATAAAGGACACTGCAACTTGTGAAGAAAGTATTGTATGTATTATATTCTTCTTAATGGACACCATATTTATATCTACACAAGTGCAGCAAAAATGGAAAGTAACACTAGTCCTAATTACTTACCCATGTAAGGACTGTGGTATTGTATACAGAATTATCCGCAAATCTTAACCAAGACATTCATGCAATCTATCAATATTATCTACGAACTATCAAAATGTTAGCAACTTGGTCCATCAGTTAGCTATTGCTAGTAACTGCTGGTCCTGGAGAATATAGTTCCAATGCTCTTCGTACCTTCTCATATAACTACATATCTATATAAATTTAAAAACAGGTACTTTTTAAAAACCCGCACCTAACAAGTAAGGTTAGTCACATATTTCAAATTTATATACTAAATTTTTTTAATTTTAACGTCTCAAATTATGTATTATTCATCAATATGGTAATCTTTTTCGTTAAAACTTTCATTAATTAGCTGATAAAATAATATAATAAATCAATGTTACATAATTTCCTATTCTAAATTTGAAATATAAGTTTGAAATGTATAGCATTATTCCTGACATAAATATTTTTATATAAATTACCTAAATAACAATTTAACAGCTATACCTCAAAGCCACAACCCTTTCAATATCATTGTCCCATTACAATCACTGCTTCACTACTTATATTATCAAACTATCTACCTCTACTTCACCAACCCCAAATTCAGCAGCATCAAACTCTACAAATTACTAAATTCAATCGCACTCCACAGAACTTTACAAAATATTATCTGTAAAATACGCAGATTCAATACCCATAGCATAACCAAATTCTAAATGATTTCCAATGTTTTAATGGCCTGTGCCATGCATGTAAACAACTCAAGAAAAGATTCAATTTTTGAGTATATGGACGGTTCCGCAAAGACCCAATTCTTGAAAACATAAAGGAACAACGTAGGGGAGAATATTTGTTGTAATTTTGAGATAATTTAGCGGATTATATCCTAAGCTTTGTGTAAATTTTTACAACAAAACAGTTTGATTGAATCAGACTACGAGTGAATAAAACACAAGATCTGATTTTGAAAAATGATTAAAAAGGTTTGACCAGAGATAATATGTCAAATAGGCCCCCATTATTTATTAGAATAACTAAAATACCTTTTAACCTTAAGTTTGTATAACCCTGTGATTTTGAATAAAAATATATAATTTTTTATTTTCAAGTGATCGAAACCAATAAATCTTATATGCATCTTCTTCCTGCACTTGAAAATCTTTCGGATCTCGAGACAAAGAATAGAAAAAGGAAAGCAAAAAAAAAAAGGGTATGTTTGTGTAGCAAAAGATTGAGTATTATGAGTACATGCTCCTCATAACATTAAACTAATAAGAGAAATTATAAAAGAGAAACTTGGTTAATTTATTAATTAGGATATATCACATCATAAAATATAAACAATACGGTGTCCAAAGATTTGTTATTCGCCATATGATATAACCATCGTGATTTTACTTATATCTTGTTCTTGGTAATTATAGAATACAAATTGATATGATATAATAGCGTTGACTGAATAAAATTATAAAATTATTATGATTATTTATGATATTATGCAACAATAAATGATATTATATCTCATTATTTTGTATTTTATATTTATGATAAAATTTCAAATTAATCAAGTTATTTATTTAAAAGATTAATAATTTTTTATAAATCTAGTAGATAGTTTGTATATGTGACATTATTGATTATATTACATAACAATCTCTCATATTTATATTATAAATATATATTTTAATAAAATAAAAAGGAAAAAACATCAACTTAACTCAATTCAATAAAAAAAATTTCAAAAACATTGTTTTAATAGGATTATCTAATGAAATTATGTTATTTACTATAATTTTCTTTATAGTTATCCAATGAATGTGCGACATAAATGAGATGGCATGTATCTCTTACGCAAAGCTTTTCTTTAATTTAATTTTGTTTATACTAATAACACATACTAGCTAACTTATTAACACATCACCAATTTCTATTAGTCAAACTATATGCTATGCGTTGTGTAAACATGACGCATAGTGTCAAAAATTGAGGATGATCAAAATATAATATTGTTTTCACGAATAATCTACCAACATCATAGTCGAGGTAACGTTTTAGTAATTTGACTACATAGCAATCGTGCTACATTACAAAATGAATAGTATTCAAATTCTAAACACATTGATCATAAATAAAAAGAAAAACAATATCACTAACGTACTTCATTCAATGCACGTGTATTTGAAACTTTGATTCATGTCACTATCTACGACTTTTCAACTTCAACAATTAATTCCATAATTCCTTATTTATTTTACTTATAGAAGTGAAGGCCGAGAACAAACAGGCCAATAGAAAATGGGTAAAGCCTAATGATGCATTTCAATGCACTATTCAATCTTTTCATTGTAATATTTTAGATTAATGTGATAATTTATAATTTATAAAAATTATGATAGAAAATTAGACATGACAATGAGAAATAAGAGAATAAAAATGTCAAAAATAGAAAAATATATGTAACAGAAGAATTTAACAAAAGGGATGTATAGTACAAAATCTTAATATGTCCGTCCAATGTTGCTCTCGATGGGTCAGTTGAGGTGGCTAAGGATTTTAGTAAAAGCATTAGTGATGTTCTGTCTGTTATGAAAAATTTTTGGCAGCCGCGGAAAACATCGCTTTGTCTGCGCTGTCTTTCTTGACTCAAATCCCGTACCTGCTTCAAAATTAAAAATAGGATATAATATATAATAACATACCGATCCCTAACTTTTATTGTTCTTACAAATAAAAACGTAATTTGTCTCGTGAGGCATATTGAAATGATAAAATTATTCTTATAATTATTGAACTTTGACTCTTAAAATATAAATTTATATTTATTATATTTTTAGTATTGTATTTTTAGTATTTATATAATAAATTTATATTTATTATATTTTTAGTATTGTAAAATAAATTTGAGAAAAAAATTAAGAGTCCACAAAAAAAAATATATTTTTGAAAGAAAAAATGATAATAGGTTTTATACAAATAATAATATAAATAAAAAAAATAGGTAAACATCATTTTTAGAAGAGATTTGATAAAATTTTTAAAATTTTTTGTAGTTATAAAAAAAAAATTTCAATACAAAGTGTTAATTAAGTCCTAGAAACAAATAATCTCTTAGAGCATGTAATAACTTAATACTAAGTAGTATTTGGTTGGTGAAAAACACATATGAGTCCCTAATCTATGAATTACACCATTGTTAGCATTTTCCCGTTCAAAAGAACAATTAGTAACGTCTATTTGTCGATATTCTCGTTATAATAAAAAATTCCGGAAATTTTATTCTGCTAGTAAGCTATTTATATAAATTCAGTGTACGACTATTGCTCTACACTAAGTAACTGCTTTAGCCTCTCTCTCCGCCATTATCTCCTTCAGTTTCAGCGGCTTCTCTATATTTTCTATGTAAATTCAATTATCAAAACCCCACATTTCGTTACGGAAACATGTCGGAAAACGGCGGCAACTTTTCTTAGCGTTTTTCACGTTAGTTCTGGAAATTTGCTTTAGTTGATTCTAATGCTTTTTGCTTTTCTTCTTTAGATCGGTATATTGCGAGAATGTCGAAGGCCGGAGCTTTTGATTTGGCGTCTGGAGTCGGCGGAAAGATTGAAAAAAATGCAGTCCTCTCCGCCGTCGAAAAGTATTTTTACTTTATCGTTGAATATGCTTTTAAATTTTATATTGTATCGCGTTCTCTTGAATGTACATTTGTCTCTATGTTCATTGTTAAATCTAATGCTTATTTTGATTTGTTTAGTTCGGAGCTAAAATGAAAAATGGAATCGATGGTAATTTCTTTTTTAGTTGTTATTCTGTTTTTGCTTGAATCGATATGCGGCGGTGGATCTGATTGACGAATAGATCCGTAATGAATGTTGTATGGGTATTTGTTCGAATTTAGAATAAGACTGGCTGTGGTCCCTGGCTGTTCACTATGTAAATAGAGCGTCTTTGAAGCGCTGATGATGTCAATTTTTCTGCCTACCATACATTGATTGAGCTGAACATTTAAAAGATACAGAAAGAAAGAGGATATGTTGCGTTTGGCGAATGTATACACCGATGGTAGTTGTAATAGTTGTAGTCTTTAATTCATTAATAATTAATAAAAAAAACTTTCAGTTCATTATGTTGACTAAATACTATAAACCTCTGCTTGTTTTAGCTGAACAGATAATTGGTACACAAAGTGAAATGAAACTTGAATACTCTTCTTCTTTTTTTTTTCCTGAATTTGTGTTGCTTTTGCATTTTTGTTTAAATTTGGCAAAGGTTTTAACTTAATAATTGCAGGTATGAGAAGTATCATGGATATTATGGAGGTGAAGAGGAAGAGAGGAAGGCTAACTACACTGACATGGTAAGAGCATGTCCCCATATGGCCATATATATAGCGAGAGAGGGTTAGGATCAGGACCTCCAATTTTTTACACAACACTTATCGCTATTTTTAGACCATAGGATTAATCTTCTTTGAACACTCACATGTGCAATAACTGCACATATGCTAAATTCAGTATAAACCATTGAAAGCATATTGATTCAATAATCGAAAATTTGTGTAAAATATAAATATATATAAGAAAAGCAAATTATTTTATTTTGCTTTATGCTTTTGGCTCCATATTTTTCAATTGGTATTATGCGGCTCATGCTTTTACTTTTGAACCTGCGCTATATATTTTTTATAGCATGTTAAGGGGCTTATTTGGCTGTATAATGCAGTTTCCTTTCGATTATGTTAATTTCTGAGAATATAATTTCCTTTTTTGTCTTAGAGCGGTTGTAAATGCCTATATATCTAATTGTCCTATCTTGGATTTCAGGTTAATAAATATTATGATCTTGTTACCAGTTTTTATGAGTTTGGCTGGGGGGAGTCATTTCATTTTGCACCAAGGTAACCCCGTTTTCCCTTATCTGTTTCCTACAGAGTGCTTCCATGCTTTTGCTTATTGTGCCGATATCATGAGTATAATATATTTTTTTTTTGGTTTCAGATGGAAAGGAGAGTCTCTTCAGGAGAGTATCAGGCGTCATGAGCACTTCCTTGCTTTGCAACTTGGTCTTAAACGTGGACAGAAGGTTTGTATACTTCTGGACAAGTATGAGGAATTATCATTTTGCATTTAGTTTTAATTATGACGAGCTTTTAATGGTGTTGAAATAGGTTTTGGATGTAGGATGTGGAATTGGTGGGCCCTTGAGAGAAATTGCTCGATTCAGGTGAACGGACATTTTTATGCCTGATCTTTTCTTTTGTCATTTAACATCACAGCCTAAACTTGTGTGCAGTGGAAATTATGGTTAAGGTTACGCAGAACTTTTTAATGCTAAATTTTTCTTTTGAAAGGAACTTTTTATGGCTACAGGGGAAGGAGCATTTGCATCACTCCCACTTTTTTGACTAACATAGATTGTGCTTCCTGTCTTTGATAAATTACACTAAGATGATGATAGTATTTATATTCTTTAGGGGCACTATTAATCAAATGTAGCATAACCTAATTTGGTATAGTTCCTTTTTCTTCAAAAAAAATTATTTGGAGAGTGGACGCTAAGCTTACGATTGTATGGTATTTTGCTGCAGCTCAACATCAGTTACTGGACTGAATAACAATGAGTATCAGATCACAAGAGGAAAGGTAACCACATTATCTATGTGCTTATCATTTGCAGCAACTATGAGTTCCTTTAGGTGCTCCATTTCTGTTGCTAGTGATCACTGCACTCTGCCTGTGAATATCTGGTTCTTTTGAGTTTTATAACTGCACTTTCTTCAAAGATTGGATTTCTGAGATTGGGGTCTTCATGACTAGGTTTTAATTTATTTCCCATGAATGATTTATTAATGCGATCCTCTTTCCAATAAGATAATTTTCAACTTGAGAATAGTGGTATGAACTAGTCAATGTGGTTTGGTCTTTAACAAAAATATTTAAAAGCAAAAAAAAAAAAAATCAGTTACATATACTACAAATTGAAACTGAACCAAATAGATTAAATAATCATTCAGAAATATCTTAGACAATATAAGAATTCCCTGTTCCTTATTGTCTTCCTAAATGCTCAATTTATTTCTTGGTTTTAATGTTAAAAAATTTTGTTGCTTTACAGGAATTAAACCGTATTACAGGGGTGGACAAGACCTGCAACTTTGTAAAGGTTGGTAATAGTCCTAGGTCAAGCTTATGTTTATGTTGTCATTTTTTTGAGAACATCTGCCATTTTGTTTTTTTATTCCGTCAAATAAAAGTCTAATACTTGTATAGAAAGCATTTAATGATATGATAGCATGGTTTTGCATTAAGGTGATGGAATTAATTATTGCTGCCATTGTTTCTTAATAATGCAGGCTGACTTCATGAAAATGCCATTTCCTGAAAATAGTTTTGATGCAGTATATGCAATTGAGGCAACCTGTCATGCACCAGATGCGGTATGTCAATTTAAAATCCTCTGTTTAACTTATTTCCTTTGCCAGTATGGCACATGAATTCCCCTGGGCATCCATGCATTTTTCTCTGATTCCTCTAACATTTGTTTATGTTCTGATCAGTATGGATGCTACAAAGAAATTTACAGAGTGTTAAAACCTGGTCAATGCTTTGCAGCATATGAATGGTGCATGACTGATGCTTTTGATCCAAACAATCAAGAGCATCAAAAAATTAAGGTTGGATACCTTATAAGGATAAAGGAAAAAGCATTCTGGTTATTTTACACCAATAGCTTGATTAATATGATAATGACATTGGTTTCTTTGATACAGGAAGAAATTGAGATTGGTGATGGCCTTCCTGGCATCAGGTTCACTCATCAATGCCTTGAAGCTCTTAAACAAGTTGGTTTTGAGGCAAGTCGCAAGCTATATCCATTTTTTTCAGAAGTTCTCTCTTAATTTTTTTTATGTTAAAAAATGTGTAGATGCTTAAATTTTTTCCCCTTCTGTTTTGTGAAGGTGATATGGGAGAAAGATCTTGCTGCAGACTCACCTCTCCCATGGTACATGCCATTGGATACATCTCACATCTCACTGAGTAGCTTCCGGCTAACATCTGTTGGACGTTTTGTGACTAGAAACATGGTAATGACTGTCAAACTGCTGACTTATTCTTGTAATGTCACTTCTTGAGACTAATTTCTCGA
>JAWDEX010000012.1:4068796-4083702 GCA_035221805.1 Trichilia hirta
CCCCCCCCCCCCCCCCCCCCCCTTTTTTTCCTTTTTCTTTTTTTCTTTTTGTTTGTCTACTTCTGATAAATGTGAAAATGAGTATCATTTTGAAGATAATTAATGACCAAGGTTATTTCCAGGTAAGTGCATTGCATTGCATGGAAAACTTCCTTCACACAATTTCCACGTTGATCCGTACCATGCATTTTATAAAGGCGAATGTAGAGAACCACGCATACAGGAAAAAAAAATGCATGCATTTCTAATAAATTATAATTAAATGAGTTAACATGGCAAACGTTATTATGAATCAAGGTGAATTATAATTTTTATATGAATTTATAGTATATATAAAAATAACTATATTTAATGAAAGGGAAAAAAAAAAATTCTTTAAACTACCCGTTTCATGCCGAGTTATATATATTGGTTTAGTAAAAATTATCATATATGAATGGTTTTTAAAATCAATTAGTCATGACTATAATAAAGGCTAGAGAAAAAAAATTAAAATAAATAATAAAATTTATTAAACTATTTTATAATAATAAACTTTTTGGGTATGTATCTTAATGATTTGATGTTAAATATTAGGATTTTTTTAAAAAAAAATTTATTACTTAAATGTAAATTAAAAATTTCAAAATCCAGTAATTTTGAATTGAGATTAATGTCAAATGTCTAACACCTTATAATTTTATTAATTAAAACAATTACCATCCACCTAATATATACAAAGTTATGATGAGATTAAAGTTCAAGTTCAATAAGTCAAATACAAATTCAGGTAAAATAACAATTAAACCAAAAGACTTCAAACTGGTTAGACCAGAGTTGGTTTGCAATTAAACTACCTTTATAATTTGATGTTTAACTTATTATTTAACCCAAATTAACCTTATAAAAAAAATTGTCAAAAAAGAAATCCCAATAAAAATAGGAATTCTAAATAAATTTTACATTATTTCCTCAACTAAAAAGGAAAACGGCAGAACCACGTTTTGTATCGTCACCCAAGTGAATTTCCCTGCGGTACCTCTTACAATGACTAATATACCCTTCTCCATCCTAATCACGCGTAAATCAAATGTTTATATATATATAAAAAAGAAAGAATAATATAAAATAGAGAAAAAGCAGATATATAAACCCACTCCCGCTATTTGTACATCACTCGTCAATACAAGGAACTGCACTGCACAATTCAATACAACCAAGCAAAGCACCGCATATTCCATTCCCTTCTCGCGTCGATGGACTCACCTTCTTCTCGTTCCTCTGTCATCATCATCGGAGCAGGCGTCTCAGGTACATTTGTATACAAAAAAAGAAAATAGAGAAACTTTAATTTTCAGTCTTGTGTTTTGTGCTTTTGACGGTGATGATTTTGTTATTGTCACAGGCATTTCGGCAGCGAAGGTTTTGGCGGAGAGCGGAATAGTGGACATAGTGATTTTGGAAGCATCGGACAGGATAGGTGGTAGGGTAAGGAATGAGCAATTTGGAGGCGTGTCGGTGGAGCTCGGGGCGGGTTGGATCGCCGGAGTAGGTGGCAAAGAGTCCAATCCGGTTTGGGAGCTCGCATCAAAATCGGGTCTCCGGACTTGTTTCTCGGACTACAGCAATGCCCGATATAATATCTACGACCGCAGGTTGGTATTTGAAAAAAAAAAAAAAACACGCTTGTTTCTTTTCGATGTCTTCTTATAGTTAGTTACCGCCTTTTCCCAACTAAACGACACCATTTGTCTATGTCGGTTTGTGTAATTGCGTTGATTTCGTTTTCGTTCACGACTGTAATGTGCCCAATCTTTTCGGTTTCAAAACTCAGGAACATTTTTTTCTCTTTTCTTTGCGTCCCATCATATATCATATCGAAAATTTTTCCTTTTCTAATTATAATTTTTTGATTTAAAACATTTTTAGTGGGAAGATATTTCCGAGTGGAGTTGCCGCGGACTCGTACGAAAAGGCGGTGGACTCGGCAATGGCCAAGCTGAAGAATCTGGAGGCTAATGACTGCAATGTCGGAGAAGTTATCAAAGCCTCCACGGAACCGCTGTCGTCAGTCTCTCACTCTTGAAGTTCGATTCCTTTTCGCTTTTATTATTTATTTGTAATTAAAAACTTATTGAATTGTGTGTTGTTTTTTGGGTTTGTGTAGTTCACCAAAGACGCCGATAGAGCTCGCGATTGACTTCATACTACATGATTTTGAGATGGCAGGTTCGTTTTACTTCTGTTTGGTAGCTGAGAAAAGCTGAGGAAAAACGTGAAATGTTGTTTTGTGAGCAGATGATTTTTTGTTTTGTCTAACAGAAGTTGAGCCAATATCTACGTATGTAGATTTTGGGGAGAGGGAATTTCTGGTAGCAGATGAAAGAGGGTACGCTTGTCTGCTTTATAAAATGGCAGAAGAGTTTCTTTGCAGCTCTGATGGTAAAATCTTGGACAGTCGTCTCCAGCTCAACAAGGCAAAACTTTTTTTGTTTTATTTGATTCTGATTTCAATTTTTTCCATTTGAAATTTGTCTGTTTCATTAAATTATTACCTAATGATAGGATGAATTTTAAGGTACAGAAGCCAGAGTTAACGTGAAATAAAGAAATATTAAAAAAAAATCCAAAACCTTATTTTGTATGTTGCTGAGTTTTGTTGACCCACTTTTGGGAGTTTATAGATAATGACGTTTTTCGAAAAGCGCTTTTTTACTTTTATTGCATTTTATAATAATACTATAGAAAATCTTTGGGGTCAACTACTGTTTTTACAGCTCACGACTGATAATGGTATCATCATTGATGCATTTGTTTTAAAAATTTTTTCTATGATCGTAATGATTTCAGAATGTTTGGAACCAAGAAACTTATTTCAGTGATTCTAAGCAAAGCAATGAAAGGCGTTTGAATATATGATCCCAACCAACACGGGAGTCACAATTTGACTCTTCACAAGTTCAAACATCTTTGATAAGCACTTTTGCAAAGAACTCGTTATTGTTAAACAAAAACGGATGACCCCAAATTCTTAGTGTCTTTACTATCCATTGTGACCAAGGAACAATACTCTTGAGGTGAGACGTCATATCATCTCAAATAAGAGCATGCAAATTCATAGTCTTGTCATTTTCTCCATTTAATAGATGTTTTTTTGTAGTTAAAGTTCCCTGCCTCATTTACCCACAAAATTCAGAAATTTGTTGATTGTTCTCTGAATTTTTGTACATCGATTTTTAGAAAGCTGCCAATAATACAAATGGGGTCATGGGCTCTATACTTCTAACTCTGCACAGATTCTCCTTCAATGTATCTTTCCCCGTTTCTGCCCTTCTGATCTCTGAATAGTTTGCACAATTTTCCTTGTTTTCACCGTTCAGTTATTTAAGAGTTGTTTTGAAAACTCAAAATATTTGTAAAAATGAACTTCATTAATGTTCAATCTCTACGATCCATTGTGAGTTGTTTGTTACATTAATTATTCTTATAACAACGCAAAATTTAATATAAAATTCACATGACAATATAAGATGTCAATTCCCGTTTTAGAACGACGAATGATTTTGTGCATCGATTTATGGCAGGTTGTTCGGGAATTACATCACTCGAGAAACGGCGTCACTGTAATAACAGAGGATGGTTGCGTTTACGAAGCTAATTACGTGATTTTGTCTGTTAGCATTGGAGTTCTCCAGAGTGGTCTCATCTGCTTTAAGCCTCCTTTGCCCGTATGTCTCCATCTCCTTCATTTCTTAAGAATTAAAATTAAATTTTATCAGTAACATTAATTTATGTGCAGAATTAATTATAGAATCTTGACTGCCTAGGCTCTGCGGTAAAGTGGTCCGTTAATTACTTGACCCACAAATATTAAATAGATGGAAGCAAAAGAAGTCTGATTTTAACTGGTAGCCTACTGTATGACAACGCAAAGCAATGTAAATTTTCGAGGTTGCCTTTTATGCAGACCATGGGGTTCTTTGATCCCACAGGATTTTCTAGTCCACAGATTCACGGATTGGATGTGAATTCTTAATTTCTTTTGGGTTGTTACCGTATAAAGTGGGCAATTTTGCATTTAATATATCTGTGACAGCTGTTCAACTTTATTTTATGTTAGATTTTCCTGGGAAATAATGAAACAAGACTTCCTGTTTGTAGTAAGTAGGCGGCTAGTCGTTATGTGTACATCTCAAAATTGTGGAAAATGACAAACTGTTGCTAACATAGTTAATGTGATAATTATTTATCAGAGATGGAAAACGGAGGCCATCGAGAAATGTGATGTGATGGTTTATACAAAGATTTTCCTCAAGTTTCCTTGCAAGTTTTGGCCATCTGGTCCCGAAAAAGAATTCTTCATTTATGCCCACGAGCGGAGAGGATATTACACATTTTGGCAGGTTGGTTTTTAATTTCTGTTGAAAACTAGTTTTATTTTATGTTGCCTGCGTCCCTTAGATAGTAAAACTTATAATAATTGCTTATAAATATCACTTGATTAATCTCATCAATTATTATAGGACCTTTAAGAAAAGCTTCTAATAATTGTAAAGACTTTTATCGTTTTCCATATTTTTACTTGTAGATTAATTCAAATGTGATGTCACCTGCATCATATCCATGGCTTGCATTAATATTTGAAATTTTTTTATTGGATTTGTACCGTGAACTTGGGATATTAAGCAAAATTTAAATCTGATAATAATCTGATCTCTGTCGATTCCCAGATTTGTTGAAATCATTCTTAAGATTACAATATTAGTATTTTAATATTTAGGAAATTATTCTTCCAAAATGTTCAAGATTCCAAGAAAAATGACTCATTCTTTTGTATAATATGACAGCGGTCTCAATCAGTTTATATACATATACTGCACGCACATTGATTCTCTGAGAGATCAAAACCGATGCCTTGTGTACATGATTTGATTAAGAATATTAGTAAAATATTAACTGCCTTTCTTGTTGAGATAAGCAACTTGAATCTCTTGCATTATTGGTTTTTAATTGTTTCATGATGTTTCTGTCATTTTCTCAAAAGCTGGCAATGTTTATTGCACAAATTAAGCTTACAAATAATCATCTCATTCATAAAATCCGTGTTGGGATTAATTTTCAAACCTGTCAAATATTAAACAATTTCTTTGGTAGAGTGTAGATTCTTTACTCACGTTATGACAAATAAAATAATATTAGACTTATAATCATGATTATCTTCGAACTTTAACCGAATTTTATCCTATCTGGCTGCTGATCTGTCGCAATTTCATCAGCACATGGACAATGCATACCCTGGTTCAAATATACTTGTTGTGACGTTGACCAATGGCGAATCGAAACGCGTCGAGGCTCAATCTGATGAAGAGACAATGAAGGAAGCGATGCAAGTTCTTAGGGACATGTTTGGACCCAATATACCTAATGCCACTGATATTCTTGTGCCTCGGTGGTGGAGCAATAGATTTCAGCGTGGCAGCTACAGCAATTACCCCATTATCTTTAATAATCAAGTCGTTAATAATATTAGGGTAAAAATTTCTTACTTATTTCTATAAATTTCATATTTTTCGAATAATTTTTGTTATGATTTTTTTTTTTTCATCAGGCTCCTGTAGGACGCATTTTCTTTACTGGCGAACATACAAGTGAAAAATTCAATGGCTATGTTCATGGTGGATATCTTGCAGGTATGCATATTGTGTTTACATCGCTCTAACTTGAAACCTTTTGTTTATGTTAGGCTTCGAGCCTTCTGCAATTGTGTTAAGATTTGAAATCTGTGATAATACCCGTTTAAGAAATTTTACTAGTTAGATTTAATTCTATCAACAATACCTACTCAAGATTTTACTAATGCTACATTTGGTTGTCTTATTTACAGGCATAGACACTGGTAAAGTTGTAATGGAGAAAGTAAAGAAGGAAAAGGAGCGAAATAGTGAGAGTAAAAACTTTTTGTTAGAGCCATTGTTAACATTGACAGGATCATTGACTTTGACACATACAAAAGCAGTGTCAGGTCTTCAAAAATGTGATATTCCTACACAGTTATATCTCAGGGGTAAGCTTGGCATTCCAGAAGCAATATTATGACTATATGGACCAGAATTTGTTGTTGATGATAACGATCATGATCATGAAATTATGACCAGTGAGAAAAGGGGCCAGATGGGTTTCGATTCAGAGTGGATCGATCCCACGAAGCTATCTGGAAAGCAGCAGCATGATGGAGCTATAGTAGGAAGAAATTGAGGAAAAACCTGCAAAAAAGATGGGCAGGCTTCTCTTTAAAGTTGAATTTGCTACAACAGTATTGGAGGGTGCCTGTTTTTGGATTCAACAATGAACAAATACTTTAGGCAGACGCAATATGGCTTGCTTGTTGGTATAAGCATGAGATAGGATTGGCAGTAAGTACACATTTTGCCGAGTAATGTCTCCAGATATGTCGTATTATGAATCCACAAGATTTTGCAAGTACTGTATTTCAACAATCTTAAAAGTAATTTTGCGTTCAATAATATTTCAGTGTCAAATTAAGAGCTAAAAATGATTTTATTACAAATAATCAAATAGTTTCAATCGTTCACTATCTTAAGGTGATATGGATTTACCTAACCTAAGTATTTGTCATACAATGATTTAGCAATAGCAAGAGAATCTCCTTTGGCCTCAGTTGGGTAAAGTTTTCTACTTCTTTGCCAATTAGCTGAAATGACTATCCATTGTTTCCTCCATCTCTCCAACTGAAAGACGTCCTTCTCTCTCAAGCTTTTCGACATATAATCAAAATATGTTGAGGCGCGGGGAAGATAATAATCTTCTATTAAACCGCTCCAAAATTTATTTGCTGAAAAGGACAAGGAAACATTTTGAGTCACAGAAAAAATGTACATAATTATAACCATACCACAGAATTTCATTTGTAAAGTCACCATAGTCATGAAGCTTGCTCTGTGTAGTTGTGTTGGTATCATACCACATTGTCACTTGTGTTCTTGCGTTCCACTCATACTAGAAATACATTCCAAAGATATTATACTCAATTTAGTTAATATTTGTAGCAGAGCAAAAAACTGGGAATCACTGATATAACGATTGACCAAATAATTCTTCCTAGGCTATACATTGGTGAAAAATATTAAAGAAATATAGAAGCTCTTCTAACCTGATACATTTCAATAGTATTTACTGCCAACTTTTTTGCACTTTCAAGCCATGTTCCAAGCAGAAAATTATTATTGGAAGCAAGTAGTACGTCAATATCATTTATGAGCTGAAGAAATTTTTGGCTATGGAGATTGAAAGCCACGGCATCCTTCCTTTGAAAAGAAAACACTGCATCCCAATATACTTGGTTTGCTAGCTTTGACAACACTTGCCGTGTTATGTCAACCAAGTCATATCTGTTATGAAACATCTATCTCATGTCATTCAGGATTGCTCTCCAAAAGTTGTTGAGCATTTTTAAATATCAATTTTTGAACTGGAGAACAATAATGATGGCATCTTTATTTTCTGAAGGAACTTGGATGAAATTTAAATTGAATAAAATGGCATAACTTATGTATATTACGTTTGACATTTTACCTATAGGTTGAGCTTCCAGTTAGATCATTTCCAGCATCAAGGAATAGTTTTAAACCCTTGATTAACTCCTGAGTGGAATACCATAAATGAGCCTGAGGGATATTGGAGTTCTCTTCCAATACAAATCTTCTTGGTCCTGGTAAGGTGTGGAGTGCATGCTTCTGGTCTTGTTTTGATATGTTAGATGCAGAATCTAGTGATGCATCCCAATCTGGAAATTTAACTATGAAATCTGTGTTATGGTCCTGCAAAAATAAAAAATTCATAGTACTTTGGTTTAGACAAAAAGTTACATCCATCTAAACTAATATCTGTTTCCAATACAACCTACTAAAACAGAAACAAAATGATAGAGAGATGCTGCAGCCAACTGATTTGTTACAAAACATACAGCGATTCCATCCGTACAATTGTAAACTGTGTGATAAAGAATTTCCCAAGCTGCCTTAACTTGATGAACCGCTTTACCATAGCGCCTATGGGCATAGGTCTGTAACCATTCCTGCAAATGTATTAAAGAGAAATTCAATCATACAGCAACAACAAAACACAAAAGAACTGCAGAACCTGATTGCCTGTTTTAGTGGTAAATAATGGGTGATTGGTTTTACAAATCTAGTCAATTTTCTTTGGAATTTGATTTAAATAATTATCAGCATGCTTCTAAGACTCCAGCACAGTGTTGACCAAAAACCATGGTAGTGTTTATGTTACATACAGCCGATCTATAAACCAGTTATTTGAGAGAAAAAAATGCCAATTACAATTGAAGTGAATTCTGGTTAAATCAGTTCAAGCATTGAATATTAGAAAATTATAATTACCAAAACTTGGACTTTTTCATTGCGGAATGCCATTTCAGACATCAACTCATAGACAACTGGATTTTGCTCTATTCCTTCCATGCACATGCCAACACCAACCTGTGTGAAATCTTTACAATTAGTTATATGAGGACACCTGCCTTGGGGTTAGGGAATGAATGTGCCAAGAAAGATATCTTTTAAAACATTGGCAAGCAAAATTTTGTTATGTAAATAATGATTGTAGAATATATAAAAATACAAGTTTATCATTCCTTTTCTATGCAAAATTTCCAACACATAAAGAATATTCAAGCACAAGGCTCTACATACCATGCTTGAATTTTCACTGACATGAGCATCAACTGGACCGGAAGCAATTGAATCTATTGAGCCATACATTTCAATATTTCCTCCAAAATTATGCAAAAGACACCTGATACATATTGAAATTTGTTCATCGATGAGCATATTTAGTAATGGTATTAAAAACCAAATAAAAAAAATTAATATAGTGAGTTATGAGAGAGTGCTGAAGATTAGAGATTTCGTTGGTGATGCTAGTGATGCAAGAAACAGAAAGTCAAAGAGGTAATTACCAGACATAGGGGGTGCCATAAAATTGAGAGGAAGTTCTCCATATTGGTTTGACATCAGCAAATAGATCAAGAACGATCATTTTCCCTAGTGGAACAGAATGCAAGAGTGCCTGAAGAGAACACCAGGTTTCAGAGTAACAAAGTTTTCAAAACAAGTAAATAGCCAGAAATTAAACCAAAATTCCTCATTTCCATAGAATTCTGTTGAATTAGCTTTAAGAAACAGAGCAGTGTCCAACAACAAGAAATTGAAAAATAAAATAAAACTACTTCATCGTAAATAATTCAAAAAGTAATGGGATTAACTTGTTTACACCCCCATTACCACAACGGCAGAAAATAATGATTTAATCATCTATATATATGCTTACTTTCATTTGTGGTGGTTTCCAAAAGGCAGAGTCTGAGTAAAAGAGCCAACCCTACACATAGGTAGAATATCAAATAAAAATCAATCCATGTATCATGCGTTAATAAAGACAAAAAAAACTGAACAAAAAACACATTGTGCATAAGAACTTGCTTGTGACAAACACTCTTCATGCAGATAGATGAATAACAAACTTCTATGGGGAAGACAAAAAGGATACATATGGAAGCAATGAGGTGCATACTTGCATTAACCACACAGCATATTTATCACCCTTGGACATTGCTTTATACACAGCAGCTCCTAAGGATGAAATATACATTGGATCATTTGTAGGTGGTTTATTCTCATTGAATGTATCACTGCATTAAAGATGGAATTAACTTGTGTAAGCAATCAAGGTACTGACACAATTGAATCCATATATGTTAAACACAATGTAGTCAATGCCTAATCATAACATCAAATGGACCTTTTAAGGTATTCTTTTGCACTTAAAAGTAGTAAAACAGCCTAAATGTTCGTGAGCCTATTGAAGAAATCACAAGCCAAATTTAAATCAGAATGTAACTATTGCTCGTTATTTAGGACTGATCAGGACATCAGTTTTCCGTACTGCAAGTTTGCATTTTATGCCAGCAAAGCTCATTATTAATGACAGTGCTTGAAATGATAAGAATACCAATGTATGATGTCTGACACGAATCATTCATAAGATGGTTGCACAAACCATGTTTTAATTGTCTACTCCATAATGGCAAAATATGTATACTTTATATGAAATTGAGAAATAATACCAGCTGTAGATGTCAGTCACGTCCCCGTATTCTGAAATATTTACAAAAAAAAAAAAAGAAAAAAAAGAAAAAATTTCAACCAAAAAGGGTAAGTTAAATGGTGAAAAATAAAAGGAAAAAAAAAAATGAACATACCATAATCTAGTTAATCATAAGACACATCTTTCTCAACAAATCTAATGTACAAATGAACAATAAGCATATTATCTATTGAACAATAAATTGATGTCCGAAGAAGAAAAAAATAGGACAAGAAGAAGATAGAAGGCAAGAGGAACTTAGTCAGTCTCTTGATATAGTACTTAAAAGATTAGCCAAGGTTACTTCAAAAGACAGACTAAAGACATAAATTGCACCTGCAACTTGTTGCCGGATAAAAGCCTCCCCAATTTCAACAAATAATGGATCAGTAGGGTCAAGAAGGTAAGTACAACACCAATGAGGATTACCATCAACAGTATTCCTAACACACAAGTGATGCCATAAATTAGTCAACATAATAATAAGTCAAGGACCACCCAAAATTGTACAGACATACACAGGTATTCTATTTGAAATTTGTATGAAATGACACAATGGTAAGATGAGTATCAAGTCATCTTTATAATCAAGGAATGAAATACCAGTCGTCAAGTCTGGTAATATTTGCTGCAGGAAAAATCTTCTTTAATGCTGCTGGAACATTCCCAGAGAAAGATGGCAGCACTGGAACACAGAACACATTATTTTGATCAGCTACATCATTAAATTGCAAAAGATAGGATAAACATCAGTTTCTCTATCCTAGATTTCTGAAGAAGACACTTATTAATAGTAACTCCGATAGTGTGTTGGCCATGCAACGTCACATGGAAAACATAAAAGAGAAGAGTTATTTCCATTAGGAAAGTTGAGCATACCTGGAGTCATGCCCAGCTCTAGCATCCGAGATAGTATCTTTTTCTGCAAAATCAGCTGTTGGTTTAACCAATTCTGTGATAAAGGTCCACCCCATCTGCAAAATGATAAAATGTAACCAGAGGCTGAGGGCAAGGGCAACCAGATAAGTAGAATCCATTAAAACGAACATGCAATGCCTCATTAAGGGCCATTGATGAAAGTAAAATATGCAATATGATTGAAATGAAGGTTAAAAGTTTCCAGAATTACTAAATTAAGTTACCATTTCCTTTGCTATTCATATACTCAGGAAATTGGGAAGAACAGTAATAATTACCCACCCATGTAAGTTTCCCATGCGGGCCCAAGCAAGGAAAGCAGGTCCACCAAAGAAATCATCCAAATCTTCCTTGCTAACATTAAAATTCTGCAAGAAAAAGATACTAGTCAATACATAGTGGAGGACTCATCAATATCTATAATCACAGTAACAATTATTCACCATGAAAACTCGTTGCCAAATTGTTTCTTGTCCAGTGAATGCCAAAGGCAGGTTAATCCCTTGAAGAGCCATCCAGTCTATCTCTTTCTCCCATCTTTTCCAATCCCACCAAACATATGAATCTGCAAAGAGGAATGAGATGATTGCACATCCATTACCTTCTTTAAAATCAACTAATGACAAAAAGCCATATGTCATTTTTTATTCTCTCTTTTAGGTGCCATTATTGAGTAAGGGCTTTTCTTTTATTAAAAATAAAGCTTTTGGTTAAGCTGAAACAAGAGGATACTGGATACTTGAAACATAATGAGGAAATATCTCTACAAGAAATGGATAACATAGCAATTATATTTGAATCACAATTAACCAATAATTTTATTCTTTTTATTTTGTTCAATATGGCCAGATAGGAACCATAAAGCATCAACAATGATAGCTGAATGACATTTGTTAATATTACTTACAGCTGGATGTAACTACATTTTGATAATAGTTCCACGGGACTGGTCGTTGAATCCTCACACCCCCATTTTTTACAAGAGGCAGTGATCCTGGCTTTGGAACAGTTGCAATCTGAATTCCACCAGTCTTATCCCACGAAACATGAGCACCGCACCAATATTTGATATACCAATGGAAGCCAGATGCAAGTTCAACTGCTGTTGTTCCTTTAATCCTACAAGGTAATGTAAACAAACATCTTTACTTAACAAAATCTATCATATTTAGGAAGTAATCAATGAAAAATATATCCATAGCATATCCAAAGATGACAATTAGCAAAACTTCATAATTTGAATCCTTAACAGATGATTGAATGTTATATGCACAAATAAACAACAAATTCTGTTGTACATCAAAAAAAAAAAAAAAAAAAAAGTCCATCTCCACATTTCAACAAGATCAAATACCACATACTTTATTTCAGGCCCATTTTGGCTAGATCGTTTGTAATTGTCTATCAAAAAGCAACTGGATCCCCCACAAACATCCTGATATTTGGAAATGAAACCAGTTAGTGTAACTACATACTATGATGAGGAAATGTAAGCAACATGAAGCCACACTACTTTCTACCCAAGCAAGAATTGCACGTAACTGCATGAGAAATAAAGGTCAAAAATGAAGCTGCTTCTGAAGAAATTTGCATCTAAAAGTAAATCATAGATTATGACATTCTGAGAAACCCCTGATTCAATTTTCTAAATAATAATTGCATTATTCAAAAAGTAGTTTTGGCCTAAAGCTAACAAAACTTATAATCCTATGATCAAATATATATCAGAGTAATCAAACAGATAAATGCGAGCAGGAGGGTAAAAAAAAGCACGTAACAGCTGCCTTCTTACCAAAATATCATATCAAGCAATAAATGAAGCAGTGGATAAAGCGGATGTAGAAATTGAATTATAAAAAACCACGATGATCCTCAGATATTAAGGTGAAGCGCTTACATAACAACAATAATTCAATCAAACCAGCAGAAACTGAATGATCAAAACGAAAACAAAACAACATCGCTGCATTTAAAGTATGTAGAGTCACAAAAATGAATGATACCCAGATGAAACGAAGCAGCAAATAACAAATTTTTAAAAAGAAAAATAGAAAATTTAAGTAAACGAAATACCTTGGAGACAATTTTGAACTCAAAACTATTTCTATGGGTGGGCAGCAATCTCTGCAATACAGCTTTAGCTGCTGACTCTTGAACTGATGATGATAACCGTTTAGAATCCAAACGCGTAAGCACAGTATTGATTGCTTCTAAATCCGATAAAATTGGATGCGGTAAAACAGCGATTATCAATATCAAGAACAGAAAATTCAAGCTGGACATTGTTCTTGTGCTTCCTCTGCATGTAGTAATTTGTTTTTTCTTTTAACGGAGAAATTTATAGTTGTAATTTAACTGAGAGCAAACGATAAATAAATCCAAATAAAAAGGCCAATGGTATCGTCGAACATGTGCTGGCAATTTGTTCAACTTGGAAGGCTAATCATTGAATTCAACGGTGATCTGTGGAATACATTAATATATTTTAATATAAATTGATCTTCATTAGTCAGTAGTTTGGGACCTAAGTAAATAACTTGAAAACTTATGTCCTTACTGGAAAAACACAAAACAGTAAAACATAAAAAATAAAACTTGTTATCCCAAAACAAAACGGGCAAATTGGTTTACTTAAAAATCCGAATTTCGATTTACAAAATCCGACCCGCAAAACCCGGATGTTTGCATTTTCAGCTTTTCCGTTTTCTCAGTCAATTAAAAAATGTAGAGCGAAAACCCTACCAGCTGTTTTGACAACCTACGCAGCCGGTCGGCCACCTTCCAATATTAATACGCATGTCCTAACACCTCCAACGCACACAAAACTACTTCTTGCTTCACCATCGTATTCTTAGCGACAGCTAGCGGCCCTCCTACTATTGAGGGCCTTAGGTCACGCAATCTTTCTTCACGGCTTCGCCACTTGCACAGTCGAAACCCAAACCCTGGTTCAGTGCAACCGCATCTCTCTCGGATCCCTGCACAGCCGTCCCCGATAGGAACCGATTCAGCGAAGAGCAGATAGAATCTGTTTTTCATTGTGTGTTTTTATTATGTTCATGTTTTTATTATTTCAGTGACCATTATTTTTTCTTTTAGTTGTGATTGTTGGAATTTTGGAATATCCGGACGCATATGGCAAAAACGGCCATCTGGATATTCACCCGGATGTATGTGTTTCAATCCGGTCTGGGTTCAACAAAAACCCTGCCCACTCGCATTATTGTCATCCCCTTCTTCTTCTTTTTAAAACCTTAAAACCCTAAATCCCCTCCATTTCAGAACTCGAACACACAGAGACTAAGAAGTGAAAAGCAAAAGCAAAATGGAGGTAGAAACGGAGACGACAAACAACGTCATGTGCCTGTTAACAGACACTGAAGGGATTCCTTTGGGAGCTCCCTGTATCTCCTCCAAAATGCCGGTCAGCAACAGCTTTCACAAATTGTTATCAAGCTTCTGAATAGTGTAAGCGGTTCAAATTATGAGTAACAGTTTGAAAATTTACTTTAATGGTTTATACAATTAAAGCTTATAACTCTGGTTTTGTAATTTGACCAATTTATTGAAATTATGGCCCGTGTGTTCAGTGTTGTGGAAGCTGTTTAAATGGTGCCATTTAATTTGGCTATGAAGGGTTCCTCAACTTTGCGTTTTCGGTTTTCCTTAGGATGATAAGCTACCGTATACTTTTTAGATATCAAATCAAGAGGTTCTAGAACCCTTCGGAAGTTACTTAGAGAAACATAATTTTTTTTTGTATTTGTTTAGGATGTAAGGAAATTAGAATTTCTATATTTTGAATTCTTTTATAATTTTCAAATAAG
>JAWDEX010000012.1:4083802-4112901 GCA_035221805.1 Trichilia hirta
AAATATTGACACATCACTATCAAAATTCGGCACCTTGAGCTAAGAAATAAACTTATTAAATAATTTTGACAGAATAATTTGAAAATTAAGTCTTATGTCATTATCACAAATTTGACAACTCGATTATGAATAAAATTTACAGAGGATAAAATTAGGTTATTACATAAATCTATTATCATATTCTTTCTTTGATGATCACACGAGCATACTTAAAAGATAGGACAATTATTTTTATAAAAAAGAGGGATATTCAACAAAGGTGGGAGATTTTTTTTTTTTTCAAAAAAATGCAGAGAATTCTGGAGCTTATAACTCTAGTCACCTGGACCAAGTTAGCATTATTTATCATCTTCTTCTCTTTCATAAAAAACACATATATACATAATGGGTTTTCTTTAAGTTAAAAATTTATTTTTTTCTTACTTTATTATGCCGTTTATTACTTATTGCTGACTTAAACATTAGAACTTTTTTAATCGAAAAATCAATATTACTTTAAATACTGTTGTGTCTATAAGAATAAGAATAAATCTCCAATTTGCTTTGCGATATTCGAAACTGTTTTGTAATTTTCAAGTTATCAATAATGGTAGATAAATTTTGTGCGTTAATAATATTTAAGAATTTATTATTTAAAAATAAATAAAATAATTTCAAAATTTTGATGTGAGTAATTTTGAATTAAGATTTAATGTCACATATCTGACACTTCATAATTTTATTAATTATAGCATCCATCTAATACAAAATTATAATAATATTAAATAATCTTTATTTATTTATTTTCTTTTGAAATTCACAAATTAAATCTAATTTGAAAGGGTTAACTTAAATTGAGATAAAAAAACGATTTAACCAAAAGCCGTTAACCTGTTTATACCAGAGTTGGTTTGCAATTAAACTACGTTCTTTGTATTTTTATGCTTAACCTATACTTTAAAAATAGTAATTCCAAAATAAATTTTATATCCTTTCCTCCACCGAAAAAAAAAAAAAAAAAGAAAGAAAAGAGGAAAAAAAGCGGCAGAACCACCACATTCGTTTTTTGCATCGTCACCAAAGTGAAATTCCTACAGTACCCTCTTATAATGACTAATTTGGCTTTTTCTTCCTAATTACGCGTAAATCAAAATTGAAAAACAAAAAATATAAAATGGAAGAAAAAGCCCATGTGAACAGACCGCCGCAATTTATTTCACACTCACGTCAATACAAGTAACTACACCGCACAATACAACACAGCCAACCAGCGCACCATATTTCCCTTCCCTTCTCGCATCGTATGGACTCACCTTCTTCTCGCTCTTCCGCCATCATCATCGGCGCCGGAGTCTCTGGTACATTATCATACAGAACAAGAGAGATTTTAATATTCTGTATGGTGTTTTTGTGTTTTTTACGGAGATGAATTTGTTATGGTGGCAGGCATTTCGGCGGCGAAGATTTTGGCGGAGAATGGAATAGATAATATAGTGATTTTGGAAGCGTCGGACAGGATAGGTGGCAGAGTACGGAATGAGAAATTTGGAGGCGTGTCGGTGGAGCTCGGTGCTGGTTGGATCGCCGGAGTAGGTGGCAAAGAGTCCAATCCGGTCTGGGAGCTCGCCTCAAAATCGGGTCTCCGCACTTGTTTCTCGGACTACAGCAATGCCCGATATAATATCTATGATCGCAGGTTCGTATTTGAAAAAAGAAGGCTTGTTTCTTTTTAATCTCTTCTTTTTTTCAGTTTTAGGCAGTTGCCGCCTTTTCCGAGCTAAACGACACCGTTTGTCTATGTCGGCTCGTGTTATTGCGTTGTTAAGCTTTTCGTTTTCGTCCACGATTTTCGTATGCCCAATCTTTTCTGCTTCAAAACTCAGGAACATTTTTCCTCTTTTCTTTGCGTCACATCATACATCATATCATTTTTTTTTCCCCTTTCTTATGTAATTATTTGAAAATATTTTTAGTGGGAAGATATTTCCGAGTGGAGTTGCCGCGGACTCATACAAGAAAGCAGTGGACTCGGCAATCATGAAGCTGAAGAATCTGGATGCTAATGACAGTAATATTGGAGAAATTATCAAAGCAGCCACGGAACCGCCGTCGTGAGTCTCTTTCTCTTGAAGTTCGATTCCTTTTTGCTTTTACTATTTTTTTAGACTTATTTAATTCTATGCTTTTTGGCTTGTTTTAGTTCGCCCAAGACGCCGATAGAGCTCGCCATTGACTTCATACTACATGATTTTGAGATGGCAGGTTCGTTTTACTGCTGTTTGGTAGCTGAGAAAAGCCGAGAAAAGGTGTAAAATGTTGTTTTGTGAGCTGATGATTTTTTGTTTTATCTAACAGAAGTTGAGCCAATATCTACGTATGTAGATTATGGGGAGAGGGAGTTTCTGGTAGCAGATGAAAGAGGGTACGCTTGTTTGCTTTACAAAATGGCAGAAGAGTTTCTTTGCAGTTCTGATGGTAAAATCTTGGACAGTCGTCTCCAGCTCAACAAAGTAAAACTTTTCGTCTTTTTTTTTTTGGATTTATTTGAATTGATTTCAATTCCCATTTGAAATTTGTCTGTTTCGTTAAATTATTACCCAATGATGAGTGAATTCAAAGGTACAGAAGCCAGGGTTGACGATAAAGAAAGAAATCGAAAAAAAAAATCCAAAACCCATATCTTGTTGTTGTTGGTCAGATTGGTTGACCCACTTTTGGTTGTTTGCAGATAATGCCGTTTTTTGAAATGCACTTTTTTAGTATTGTTGCATTTTATAATAATCCTCGAAAAAATCTTTGGGGTCAACAACTGTTTTTACACCCCACGGCTGGTATTGGTATCATCATCGATGCACTCGTTTCAAAATTTTTTTTTTTTTTTTTTTTTTTTTTTTTTTTTTATGACTGTAATGATATCAGAATGTTTGTAATCAAGAAACTTATTTCAATGATTATAAGCAAAGCAATCAAAGGCGTTTGAATGGAACACGGGGATCACAATTTGACTCTATAAAGTTCAGACTTCTTTGATAAGCACTTTTGCAAACTACTTTTTACTATTAAACAAACAAAAACAGATGGCCCCAAAAATTCTTAATTTGGTTACCTTCCATTGTGACCAAGGAACAATACTCTGAAGGTGAGACGTCATATCATCTCAAATAAGAACATGCAAATCCATAGTCTTGTCATTTTCCTAATTTAATAGATAGTTGTTTGCAGTTAAAGTTCCCTACCCGTTTGCTCCCGAAAATCAGAAATTAATTGCATTGTATTGAGAATTTTTTTACATGGACTTTCAGACAGCTAGATACAATAAATGAGGTCATGGGCTCTAAGTACCTCTTAACCCTGCATTGATTCTCGTTCAATATATCTTTCCCTATTTCTGCCCTTCTGATTTCTAAGTAGTTTGCGCAATTCATTAGGTATTGCTTTCTACGTTAATTATATTCATAACAATGTAAAATTTAAAATGAAATTGACATAACAATAAGAGATATCAATCCCTGTTTTAGAACGACGTATGATTTTGTCTTTGTGCGTGGATTTTATGGCAGGTTGCTCGGGAATTACATCACTCGAGAAACGGTGTCACTGTAAAAACAGAGGATGGTTGCGTCTACGAAGCTAATTACGTGATTTTGTCTGTTAGCATTGGCGTTCTTCAGAGTGACCTCATTTGCTTTAAGCCTCCCTTGCCCGTACGTTTCCTTTGCCTTCTTCTATTAAGAATTAATTAAGTTTCATTATTAACATTATTTTATATGCCGCATTAATTGTAGAAATCTTGACTGCCAAGCTCTGTGTAAATTTGGTCAATTGGTTACTTGTTGTGAACAATTGGCTCACTAATATTTAAATACACGGAAGTAAAAGAAGTCAGATTTTAACTGGCAGCCAGTGGGCCTAGCCTACTGTCGGATGACGCAAAGCAATATCAATTTTCGAGGTTGTCTTTTATACAAGCAAATTCAAACTACCATGGGATTCTTTGATCCCACAGGATTTTCTAGTCCACAGTTTCACGGATTGGATGTGCATTCTTAATTTCTTTTGGTACCGTATAAAGTGGGCAATTTTGCATTTAATATATTTGTGACAGCTGTTTAACTTTATTTTATGATAGATTTTCCAGGAAAATAATGAAACAAGACTGCTTGTTTGTAGTAAGTAGGAGTTATTTGGGCTGTTGTTCATCTCAAAATTGTGGAAAATGACAAGCTGTTGTCAATATATTTAATGGGATAATTACTTATCAGAGATGGAAAACGGAGGCCATCGAGAAATGTGATGTGATGGTTTACACAAAGATTTTCCTCAAGTTTTCTTGTAAGTTCTGGCCATCTGGTCCCGAAAAGGAATTCTTCATTTATGCCCACGAGCGGAGAGGATATTACACTTTTTGGCAGGTTGTTTTTTAATTTCCGTTTTATTTTATGTTGCTTGCCTCCCTTAGTAAAGCTTACAATAATTGCTTATAAATATCAATTGATTAATCTCATCAATTAGCTTTTAATAATTGTCAAGAGTGTTTGGTATTTTATTTGTTGATTAACTCAAATGTGATGTCACGTGCATCTTATCCATGACTTGCATCGTGTTTGGCAAAAGTTTTATTGGATTGTTACAGTGAATTTGGGATATTATGCAAGATTTATATCTGATAATAATCTGATTTCTGTCTATTTCCGGATTTGTCGAAATCATTCTTAAGATTACAATATGAATATTTAGGAAATTATTGTTTGATACGGCAGAGTGCACAATTAGTTTATATAAATATTTAGGAAATTATTGTTTGATAAGGTCGAGTTCTCATGGGATATTATGCAAAGATTTATCTGATAATAATCTGATTTCTGTCGATTTCCGGATTTGTCGAAATCATTCTTTAGATTACCATATTAGTATTTAGGAAATTATTTGTTTGATACTGGAGAGTTCCCAATCAGTTTATATACGTATACTGCACCCACATTGTTTCCATGAGAGATCATAACCGATTCATTTTGTACATGATTAAATTAGATTATTAGTTTATATTAATTGCCTTTCTTGTTCCGATAAGCAACTTGAGTCTCTTGCATTATTGGTTTTTAATTGTTGCATGATATTTCTGCCATTATCTCAAAAGCGGGCAATATTTGTTGCACTAATTAAGCTTACAAATAACCATCAGATTTATAAAACCCCGTGTTGGAATTAATATTAAAAATTGTCAAATATTAAACAATATCTTTGGTAGACTATAGATTCTTTGCTCATAATCATGATTATGACAACTAAAATAATATTAGACTCATAATCATCATTATCATTTATCCTATCTGGCTCCTTATCTGTTGCAATGTCATCAGCACATGGACAATGCATACCCTGGTTCTAATATCCTTGTTGTGACGTTGACCAATGGCGAATCAAAACGTGTGGAGGCTCAATCTAATAAAGAGACCATGAAAGAAGCTATGGAAGTTCTTAGGGACATGTTTGGACCCAATATACCTAATGCCACTGATATTCTTGTGCCCCGTTGGTGGAACAATAGATTCCAGCGCGGCAGCTACAGCAATTACCCCATCATCTCGAATAATCAAGCTGTTAGTAATGTTAGGGTAAATGTTCCTTACTTATTTCTAGATTTTTTTTATTTTTTTTTGAATAATTTTTTTATGATTTTGACATTGTGCTTTTCTTTTCTCATCAGGCCCCCGTAGGACGCATTTTCTTCACTGGTGAACATACAAGCGAAAGATTCAATGGCTATGTTCACGGTGGATATCTTGCAGGTATGCATGTGTTATATCGCTCTAACTTTAAATTTTTTTTTTTTTAATATATATTAGGCTTGGATTCCTCTACGCATGCTTTATATTAGACTTGAAATCTGTAATAATACCCGTCCAACAAATGTTATTAGTCAGATTTAAATTTATTAACATTTTACTAATGCTACTTCTGGTTATATAATTTACAGGAATAGACACGGGTAAAGTAGTAGTGGAGAAAATAAAGGAGGAGAGAAATAGTGAGAACCGTAACTTTTTGCTAGAGCCATTGTTAGCATTGACAGGGTCATTGACTTTGACACGTACAGAAACAGTGCCAGGTCTTCAAAAATGTGATATTCCTACACAGTTATATCTCAATGGCAAGCTTGGCATTCCAGAAGCAATATTATGACTATATGGACCAAAATTTGTTGTTGGCGATGACGAAGACAATCACGATCATGAAATTATGAGCGGTGAGCAGGGGGGGCAGATGGGATTCGATACAGAGATAGATCCCTTGAAGCGATCTGTAAAGCAGCAGCATGCACGATGGAACTATAGGAGCGAGAAAGTCAAGAAAACCCTGTAAAAAAGATGGGCGGGTTTCCTTCAAAGTTGAAGCTGCTACAACAATATTCTCAGATTAACTGAGAATGATTTATAATATAAGCAATCAAGTAATTTCAACCATTCACAATCTTGTAGTGATGGATTGACCTAACGTAAGTATTTGTCATGCAATGCTTTAGCAATAGCAAGAGAATCTCCTTTGGCCTCGGTTGGGTCAAGTTTTTTACCTCTTTGCCTATTGGCTGAAATGACTATCCATTGTTTCCTCCATCTCTCCAACTGAAAAGACATCCTTCTCTCAAGCTTTTTGACATAATCAAAATATGTAGACTCGGGGAAGATAATAGTCTTCTAATAACCCACTCCAAAATTTGTTTGCTGAAAAGGACAAGGAAAGATTTTGTGTTACAGACCAATTAATCACGTAATTATAATTATAGCACAAAAATTTCATTAGTAAAGTCACCATAATCATGAAGCTCGCTCTGTGTAGTTGTGTTGGTATCATACCACATTGCCAGCTGTGTTCTTGCTTTTCACTCGTACTAAAAATACATTTATAATTAATTTATTGAAAATATGTATCAGAAAAAAACTGGGAGTCACTGATTTAACAATTGACCAAGTAATTCTTTCCAGGCAATACAATGGTGAAAAATATCAAAGAAATATAGGAGCTGTTCTAACCTGATTCATTTCAATATTATTGACTGCTAACTTTTCAGCACTTTCAAGCCATGTTCCAAGCAGAAAATTATTATTCGAAGCAAGTAGAACGTCAATATCCTTTACAAGTTGAAGAAATTTTTGACTATGGAGATTGAAAGCCACGGCATCCTTCCTTTGAAAAGAAAACACTACATCTCCATATACTTGGTTTGCCAGCTTTGACAATTCTTGCTGCTTTATGTCAACCAAGTCATATCTGTTATGAATCATTGATCTCATGTCAAATTGTTGAGCATTTTCAAATATCAACATTTGGACAGCAGAACCACAATGGTGGAATCTTTATTTTCCAAAAGAACTTGGAAGCCGTTTAATGCATGACATTAAAATAGAAGAAAACAACATAACTTATGCATATTATGTTTGACATTTTACCTATATGTGAAACTTCCAGCTAAATCATTTCCAGCATCAAGGAATAGTTTTAAACCCTTGATTAACTCCTGAATGGAATACCATAAATGAGCCAGAGGAATATTGGAGTTCTCTTCCAGTACAAATCTTCTTGGTCCTTGTAAGGTGCAGACTGCATGCATTTGGTCTTGTTTTGATATGTCAGATGCAGAATCTAGTCATGCATCCCAATCTGGAAATTAACTATGAAATCTGTGTTATGGTCCTGCAAAAATAAAAAATTCATAGTACTTACAAAAGGCTACATCCATCTAACTGGGCTCTATTTCCAATACAATCTACTAAGCAGAAACAAAATGATATAGAGATGCTGCAGTCGATTTGTTACAAAATATACAGCGATTCCATCTATACAATTGTAAACTTTGTGATAAAAAATTTCCCAAGCTGCCTAAACTTGATGGACCACTTTACCATAGCGCCTAAGGGCATATATCTTTAGCCATTCCTACAAATGTATTAATGATAAATTCAATTATACAGCACCAGCAATATATAGAAATAACTTCAGAACTTGATCGCCTGCTTTGGTGGTAAATAATGGGTTATTGGTTTTACAATCTAGACGATTCTCTTTGCAATTTGATTTAAATAATTAGTGAGTCAGCATGTTTCTAAGACTCTGACACAGTGATCGACTGAAACCCATGGTGGTGTTTATGTTACGTATGGCTGACCTATAAGAATCACTATCCAAACTAGTCATAGGAGAAAAAAGATGCCAATTACAGTTTAAAGTGAATTCTGGTTAAATCAGTTCGAGCATTGAATATCAGAAAATTATAATTACCAAAACTCAGACTTTTTCATTGCGCAATGCCATTTCAGACATTAACTCGTAAACAACTAGATTTTGCTCTATTCCTTCCATGCACATGCCAACACTAACCTATGCAAAACCATTATAATTAGTTATGCGAGGACACCTGCCTTAGGGGTAGAGAATGAATGTGCCAAGAAATATAGCTTTTAAAATATTGGCAAGCAAAATTTTGTTATGTAAATCAAGATTGTAGAATTTACAAGAATACAAGTTTATTATTCTTTTTCTATGCAAAATTTGCAACACAAATAATGAATGTTCACGGACAAAACTCTACATACCATGGTCAAGTTTTCACTGATGCGAGCATCAATTGGACCTGAAGCAATTGAATCCAATGTACCATACATTTAAATATTTCCCCCAAAATTATGCAACAGACACCTGATACATATTGAAATTTGATCAGCGATGAACATATTTAGTAATGGAATCAAAAACTGAATAAAAAATTAAGATAGCAAAGAGTTATGGGAGACATTGAAGATTAAAAATCTTGTTGATGATGCAAGAAACAGAAAGAAGAAAGAGGTAATTTCCAGACGTGGGGGTACCATAAAATTGAGAGGAGGTTTTCCATATTGGTTTGACATCAGCAAATAGATCAAGAATGATCGTTTTCCCTAATGGAACAGAATGCAAGAGTGCCTCAAGATATCACCAGGTTTCATAGTAACACAGTTTTCAAAATAAGTAAATAACCAAAAATTAAAATGAAATCCCTCTTTTTCACAGAATTCTGTTGAATTAATTTTAAGAAACAAGGCAGTGTCCAACAACATGAAATTGAAAAAAATCAAATGAAACTACTTCATCGTAAATAATTCAAAAAGTAACGGGATTAACTTGTTTACACTCCGAATATCTTTTTTCATTACACTATCATATTTACCACAATGAAGAAAATAAAGATTTAATTGTCCATGTAAATGCTTACTTTCATTTGTGGTGGTTTCCAAAAGGCAGAGTCCGAGTAAAAAAGCCAACCCTACGCATAGGTAGATGTAGGTAGAATATCAAATAAAAATCAATCCATGCATCATGTGGTACTAAAGACGAAAAGAACTGAAAAAGAAGCACTTTGTGGAAAAGAACTTGCATGTCATAAGAACTCTTTTCATTCAGATAGATGAATAACAAACTTCCATAAGGAAGACGAAAGGGATATATATGGAAAAAATGAGGCGCATACTTGCAACCACACGGAATCATTATCACCACTGGACATTGCTTTATACACAGCAGCTCCAAGAGATGAACTATACATTGGATCATTTGCAGGGGGTTTATTCTCACTAAATGTATCACTGAATTAAAGATGGAATTAACTTGTGCAAGCAATCATGGTACAGACACAATTGAATCCATATATTTACACACAGTGTAGTCAATGCATAATCATAACATCAAATAAACCTTTTAAAGTATTCTTTTGTACTTAAAGTTGTCCAATTGTCCATAAGCCTATTTAATAAATCACAAGCCAAGATCAAATCAGAATGTAAATTTCACTCATTATTTAGGACTGATCAGGACATAAATTTCCCCTACTGCAAGTTTGCATTTTATTCCAGCAAAGCTCATTATTAATGACAGTGCTTGAAATGATAAGAATACCAATGTACGCACATGATGCCTGACACGTATCACTCATAAGAGGGTTGCATAAACCATGTTTTAATTGTCTACTCCATAATGGCAAGATATTTAGAAACAATACCAGTTGTAGATGTCAGTCACATCCACGCATTCTGAAATATATGCAAACAAAATATAAACTGAAAAAGGTAAGTTAAAAGGTATAAAATAAAAGGAAAAAATGAACATAACATACTCAATCTAGTTAGACATAAGACATATCTTTCACAACAAATCTAATGTACAAATGAACAATAAGCATATTATTGATTTAACAATAAATCAATGCCTAAAGAGAAAAAAAAAAAAAATAGGAGGAGACGAAGATAAAAAGCAAGAGGAACTGGGACAGTCCCTTGATAGTAATTAAAAGATTAGCCAAGGTTATTCTGAAAGAGAGATTAAAGAAATAAATTGCACCTGCAACTTGTTCCTGGATAAAAGCCTCTCTGATTTCAACAAATAATGGATAGTAGTAGGGTCAAGAAGGTAAGACAGCATCAACCAGGATTACCATCAACAGTCTTCTTAACATGACAGATGACTTAAATTAATCAACATAATAATAAGTCAAGGTCCACCTGAAATTGTACAGACATACACAGGTATTCTATTTGACATATGGATGAAATGACATAACAGTATGATGAGTATCAAATCATCTTTATAATCAAGGGATGAAATACCACTCGTCAAGTCTGGTAATATTTGCTGAAGGAAAAATCTTCTTTAATACTGCTGGAACATTCCCAGAGAAAGATGAAAGACTGGAACAGAGAAGAGATTATGTTTGATCAGTTATATCATTGAGTTGCAAACGATAAGATAAACATCAGTTTTTCTATCCAAGACTTCCAAAGAAGACACATATTAATATTACCTCAGGTGAGTTGTTGGCCGTCCAACATGTCACATGGAGAACATAAATGAGAAGTGTTATTTCCATCAGGAAAGTCAAGCATACCTGGAGTCATGCCCAGCTCTAGCTTCCGAAATAGTATCTTCTTTTGCAAAACCAGCTATTGGTTTAACCAATTTTGTGACAAAGGTCCACCCCATCTGCAAAATGATAAAATGTTAAAGGAGGCTGAGGGCACCAGATAACATTAAAACGAACAAGCAATGCCTCATAATGGGCCAGTAATGAAAGGAAAATATGCAATATGATTGAAATGAAGGCCAAAAGTTTCCAGAATTACTAAATTAATGTTACTATTTTCTTTGCTGTTCATACACTCAGGAACTAGGTAGAACTGTAATAATTACCTACCCATGTAAGTTTCCCACGCGGGCCCAAGCAAGGAAAGCAGGTCCACCAAAGAAATCATCCAAATCTTCCTTGCTGACATTAAAATTCTGCAAGAAAAAGATACTAGTCAACACATAGCGGGGGACTTGTCAATATCTATAATCACAGTAACTATTGTTCACCATAAAAGCTTTTTGCTAAATTCCTTCTTGCCCATTGAATGCCAAAGGCAGGTTAATCCCTTGAAGAGCCATCCAGTGTATCCCTTTCTCCCATCTGTCCCAGTCCCACCAAACATATGAATCTGCAAAGAAGAATGAGATGATTACACCTCCATTACCTTCATTAAAATCAACTAATGCCAAAAAAACCATATGTCATTTTTTTATTCTCTCTTTTAAGTGCCACTATTCAGTAAGGATTTTTCTTTTATTAAAATTAAAGCTTTTGGTTAAGCTGAAACAAGAGCACACTGGATATTCAAAATATAATGAGGACAGCACTCTATACGAAATGGAGAATACAATAATTTATATTTGAATCACAATTAATCAATAATCATATTCATTTTATTTTTGTTCAATATAGCTAGATAGGACCCATAATGAATCAACAATGATAGCTGAATGACATTTGTTAATAGTATTTACAACTGGATGCAACTACATTTTGACAATACTTCCATGGGACTGGTCGTCGAATCCTCACATCCCCAATTTTGACAAGGGCCAGTGATCCTGGCTTTCGAACAGTTGCAATCCGAATTCCACCTGTCTTATCCCATGAAACATGAGCATCGCACCAATATTTGATATACCAACGGAAGCCAGATGAAATTTCAACTGCCGTTGTTCCTTTAATCCTACAAAGTAATGTAACAACAAGAAGTACACAAACTTGCAACAGAAAAAAACTTCTTTACTTCAAAATATCTATCAAATTTAGAAAGTGAGCAATGAAAAAATACGTCTATAGCATATATAAAGATGAAAATTGGCAAAACTTGACGCTGCAAATCCCTAATAGAAGATTGAATGCTATATGCTCAAATAAACAACAAATTCTGTTGTAAACTGAAAAAATTCACCTGCACATTTCTACAAGAGCAAATTCTACATATGTTACTTTAGGCCGGTTAGGGCTAGATCGTTTGTAATTTTTTATCAAAAAGAAACTGGATCCCCCACAAACGTCCTGATATTTGGAATTGAAAACAGATAGTGTCACTATATACAATGATGAGGAAAAATAAGCATCATGAAACCACACTACTTTCTATCCAAGCAAGACTTACACGCACTGCATGAGAAAATGAAGGATTAAAATGAAGCTGCTTTTGATGAAATTTGCATCTACAAGTAAATCATAGATTATGAGATTCTCAGAAACCACCGATTCACAATCCTCTAAATGATAATTGCATTATAGTTTTGGCCTAAAGCTAACGAAGCCTATAATTGTAATATACCCTACGATCAAATATATTTCAGAGTAATCAAACATATAAATGTGAGCACGAGGATACAAAAAGAAAGTAACAGTTGCCTTCTTACCAAAATGTCATATCAAGAAATAAATGATGCAGTAGATAAAGCGAATGTGGAAATTGAATAATACAAAAACATGCTGATCCTCAGACATTAAGGAGAAGCGCTTACATAACAACAATAATTCAATCAAACCCAGCTGAAACTGAATGATCAAAACGAAAACAAAATAAGATCGCAGCATTTTAAGTGTGTAGAGCAGTGATACTGAGAACATTATATCACATTTCACAAAATTGAACGACCCCCAAATGAGAAAAGGCAGCAAATAAGCTAAAAAACTAACCCAAAAACCAAAAAAAAATTTAGGGAAACGAAGTACCTTGGAGACAATTTTGAACTCAAACTATTTATATGGGTAGGCAGCAATCTCTGCAATACAGCTTTAGCTGCTGACTCTTGAGTTGATGATGATAAGCATTTAGAATCCAAACGGGTAAGCAAAGTATTAATTGCTTCTAGTTTCGATAAAATTGCATGCGACTACACTGGGAGAATCAATATCAAGCACAGCAAATTCAAGCGGGACACTGTGCTTTTCTGCATGTAGTAATTTGTTTTTTTTCTTTTAATAGGGAAATTTATTGTCGTTATTTAATTAAGAAAGCAAACGATATATAAACCCAAATAAAAAGCCAATGGCGTCGAACATGTGCCGGCTTTTTGTTCAACAAAGAAGGGTTAATCATTGAATTCAATGGTTATCTGTGTATATACATAAATATATTTTGTAGTATAAATTGATCGTCTACCGTCTGGGTTTGGGACCTATTTAATATAAATTCAAAAATGTCCTTGCTGGAAAAATAAAATATTATCCAAAACAAATTGGGCAAATCGGTTTACCTAAAAATCCGACCCGCAAACCCTAATGTTCTTTTAATATGTTCATATTTATTTTGTTGGAATTTTAGAATATCTGGATGCCTGCACATGCCAAAACCGGCTCGCGCCTGGACGTTTCTATCTGGATATTCTCCCGGATATGGATATATGCATTTCAATCCGGGTCCTGGTTCAACAAAACTAAGGTCACCCGCATTTTTGTCTTCCCAGCTCCTGAAAACGTTAAAACCCTAATTCCCCTCTATTTCAGAACTTGTACACAGAGCGACTTAGAAAAGCAAAAGCAAAATGGAGGTAGAAAAGGAGACGACAAGCAACGTTATGTGCCTGTTAACGGACCCAGAAGGGACTGCTTTAGGAGCTCCCATGTACGTCCCCCAAAATTCCGGTCCGCCACAGCTTTCACAAATTGTTAACAAGCTTCTGAATAATGTAAGCAGTTCAAATTTTGAGTAAAAGATTGAAAATTTACAGTAATGGTTTATAAAAATTAAAGTTTATAGCTTTGGTTTTGTAATTTGACCAATTTGTTGAAATTACGGTCTATGTGATCAGTGTTGTGGAAACTGTTTAAATGGTGCCATTTAATTTGACTATGAAGTGTTTCTCAACTTCGCGTTTTCGGTTTTGCTTAGGAGGAGAAGTTACCGTATGCTTTTTATATATCAAATCAAGAGCTTCTAGTGCCCCTCGGAAGTTACTTAGAGAAACATAAAGGTTTGTTCTTTTTAATTTGTTTAGGATGTAAACACACTGGAAGTTTCTATATTTTGGCATCAATTGTTTGGCATCTTTTACAATTTTCAATTAAGGAGCATTAAATTTCATACTTTTGTTGTATCAACGAATTTTCAGTTTCTGTGGAGAAGGTTCTGTCAATAGTTTATCAACCTCAAGCTGTTTTCAGAATTCGTCCAGTTAATCGCTGCTCGGCCACAATTGCGGGTGAGTGAATGATTTGATAAATTTATCATTTTGTTGTTATTTACTTTGTAGTGACTCATTAGCGGAAATTATCTTTGATAGCCTGTGTCTGGTGTTTTTCCCTTAATATTGTTTCATTGTTTCAAAATGTAGGTCATACAGAAGCTGTGCTTTCAGTAGCCTTTAGTCCTGATGGGCAACAGTTGGCAAGTGGTTCAGGTGATACCACTGTTCGACTGTGGGACCTTAACACCCAGACGCCAATGTTCACATGTACAGGTTAGAAATATGAAACATGAATCACCATCTCTCCAGAATATTCAATAACTTAAAGTTGCTGCACAATCTTACACACGTGGACACACACTTAGCAAAAGGAGTAGAAGATTGGATATAATAGATAATTTTGGTATTTGAAATAATGCTTTCTAACAACAATTATTGAACCAGGAAAATTATTTTGTAGCTTATCAATTATTTGCTAAAGGAAATCATCTTAAAAATTTGAAAATCTCTAATTGACTGTAATGATTAGCTGTATATGTTCTGGTTGTTGGCTTATGCATTTATAGTTGCAAGAAAGTTCCTTGATCTCTCTTTGTTTTCCTCTATCATTCTTGCGGGGTGTTGTACTGTCCAACGTAGCTTCCTTTGGCTCCTTACTCTTGTTCCCATTATGTTTACTGTAATTCCTGAAGTCTTTCATTTTTTAATTTTAGGACACAAGAACTGGGTTCTCTGTATAGCATGGTCACCTGATGGTAAGCATCTAGTAAGTGGGAGCAAGGCTGGAGAACTTCAATGTTGGGATCTGCAGACAGGAAAGCCATCAGGCAATCCACTCATTGTATAGACTTTTTCCTTGATAAACCTCGTTTCTTTGTGAACTTTACAAAATTTAATTAGTTTCTGCTATTATATGACTGGTTTCTGGTGAATAGGATCACTACTGCTACAATTGTTCTGTTTTGGTCAACTCTAGAAAATTTTTCTGTCTGTAATTGTGTTGATTGACAGAGGAGCTACACATGTTCCTACAACAGTGCAACTTGTCTTCGCTTCTTTAACATATATATAGTTTTTTTTTTTTTCCTTCTTAAACTTCCCTGTTTGAAGTTTTCAGTGTGAAAACTCTGATGCTTTTGTTGTGTACCATCCAGATTTCTCTGGGATGCTAAGATTTGGAGTTTATTATGTATTAGGGCCACAAGAAATGGATTACTGGTATCTCTTGGGAGCCAATCCATCTGAATGCTCCTTGTCGTCGCTTTGTTAGTGCCAGCAAAGATGGCGATGCACGCATATGGGATGTTTCCCTGCGAAAATGTGTCATTTGTCTTTCTGGTCATACACTTGCAGTGACTTGTGTGAAATGGGGTGGCGATGGAGTGATATATACAGGGTATAACTATTCTTATATACTCCAGTTTCTTATTTTCTTTTAAAATTGCAAATGTTTAAGGTGGGTTTTGGCTTGTTCTGTAACAAAAAACTGATGCTTTACTTTGAAACTGTGCATACATCACTGGGCTATTTACTGTCACCGTGCCCTATAACAGACTTCATGGTGTAGCGGCTAGTATTCAAGCTTTTTTTTCCTTATTTATTGCTAATATTTCATCTCAACCGTTGCAGCTCACAGGATTGTACTATAAAAGTCTGGGAAACCACACAAGGGAAGCTGATTCGTGAATTGAAGGTATGTCTTTTGGATATTATGCTTCTCAAATTCAGTTTTTACCCCTTTTCAAATTATGACTATGCAAGTTCTATTATGTTATTATGATTTCCATCACCTTATCTTCTGTTTATATTTTCATTTTAGGGTCATGGACATTGGGTCAATTCCCTGGCCTTGAGCACTGAATACGTTCTTCGCACTGGAGCTTTTGATCATACTGGGAAACGGTATTCGACTCCCGAGGAGATGAAGAAGGTACCCTTTTTTGGGCCCTGCCATAGGCGATCTATTGATTTTTTTATTTCATGGAAATATAATACCTATCATTATATTGATCTACGTAGGTTGCTTTGGAGAGGTATAACAAAATGAAGGGCAATGCTCCTGAAAGGTTGGTGTCAGGATCTGATGATTTTACAATGTTCCTATGGGAACCTGCTGTCAGCAAACATCCTAAAACTCGCATGACAGGTCATCAACAGGTACAAGTTGCATATGTTTCTAAGCACAATCTAATTTCTACAATTATTGTTTGTTGGGAGTGCAACATTGTTCAGTTTTCCTCGTCTTTTATTGTTGTTTTGAGCAGCAAGGTCCATATCATAGATCTTTTAAGGGATCTATATGGCATATGAAGTATTGCCTTTTGGATTTAATTTCTCATCTTCATTTTTCATAGCTGAAGAAAAAAAAAAAATGCTTTTCTTAGGGAGATACATGAAGAGTTTGTCTTTGTTTGCTACCAGCTTATAAGAAAATATGTCAGTTGAACTGCTAATGTTTTATTTTGCACCTTGATTATAAGATTAGGAACTTAACTTGTATGGCTGATTGGATGTTTCTTTGAGCCGAAAACTTTTAGCATTTAAACCATGTCCTTTTGGTGGTTGCAGCTTGTAAACCATGTTTATTTTTCACCTGATGGCCAATGGGTGGCAAGTGCCTCATTTGATAAGTCTGTCAAGTTATGGAATGGAACGACAGGGAAATTTGTTGCTGCTTTCCGGGGACATGTTGGGCCTGTTTATCAGATCAGGTTTAAGTAAATCCATGGTTTTCATGCCTCTGATAACTTTTACTGCACGATTAATATATTATGTTGTGTGTCAATTTGCAGCTGGTCTGCAGATAGTAGGCTTCTTTTGAGTGGGAGCAAGGATTCCACACTGAAGGTAACTTTATACAATTGTCTCTGAGACTCTGATGAGAATGTTGAGTTCATATAGCATTTGAAACATATCATAAGCAGTGAACTTAGATTACTCATTACTTAACTGGTTTGATTACTATCAAAGGCCAAATTGTGCTACAGTGTCCTTGAAATGTCAATTGTGTTGTAACAATGGCATTTAAGGTGGTTTTATTGTATAGTTGTTAAAATGCTGGGATTTCTATTGACACTGTTAAAGCATAATATATCTTTAGGTTTGGGATATTCGGACACAGAAACTGAAACAAGATCTCCCAGGCCATGCAGATGAGGTATTTCCTGTCCTGAAACTGGAATCATTTATCGTATATTTCATTCCTAGCACTGACAGTTCGGTAAATAAGATACAATTCTTTTCATCCTTTGACATGCTGGTATATTATATGTGATTTTGTTTTGGGAAGGTCTTTGCTGTTGATTGGAGTCCAGATGGTGAGAAGGTAGCCTCTGGTGGTAAGGATAGAGTGTTGAAGTTATGGATGGGCTAAATTAATCAAAATAGGTAAATGTGCAATCAACTAATTGTTGGAAATTGAGATGATAGTCTGCAGTTTCTATCAACAGCAATCAATTTGGTTTGATCTTATCATATAGATGTGTACTTCCAGTATTATGCTAAACTAAACGGGATCAAGGTGTTAAATAACAACTTCAAGGGCGTTTGGTTGGAAAAAGTTCCGATCACATCAAAGTGCAATTTGGAGCAGCGGTGGTGGCGTTTTACAGGGTTGACTGTTTTGATTCTCTCCTTTCCATAAGGATGCTCTATAGTTACTGACCAATTGTTCTAGATGTGATGCAGAGGAAGATTTGGGAGATAATTTAGCTTCAATGCATTGGCAAGATTTTTTTTATTTTTGGTATAAACTTTTGCAAAGTTGTATATCAACAGGTTGACGTATCCTACAGTGCGTGGTTAAGCAAATCATTTGCTTGTAAATCCATGTATGTAACGTTTTATTTACACTAGCATTTTTGACAACATAGGCTGGTAGAGCTATAGGCATTGTGGACTGTTTGATGCACATCCGATTACAACTTGCATACATGATTTTACACTTATTGCTGGACTCTTGGATTGTCAGTCATTGGAAACAACTGCTGAAAATATAATCGATGTTCAAAAATTTTTGAAGAGGTACTTAGAGGGATACATTTTTTTTGAATGCCTTGCATCATTCAGATGCAGAGGAAACTCTTTTCCATCAAGCTTTCAACAGTGTCCTTAACACCAACCTCCCAAGACACAAAAACGGATGCCTAAACTTTTTGCTTTCTCTAGAGAAACTTTGCTTCTTGGCTCGTGCACGTCGTTTTCGAATCTACAATTGTAAACAGGGATCGTGAACTTACCAAAGAAAAGTGAACAAAATGCTAAGTTTTGGAGTGAGCAGGATTCATGTATCATCTTTAAAAGTTTCTGTTTGAACAAATCAACATCCAACTGAAATAGTGCATGAAAGAACACAGAATTTATATAAGAGAATCCGCACACATGATACCGGTGAAACATAATTTCCAGGAATCAGCAGAGTAGGATAATTTTCATGCAAGAATTTGAGAATCTCAGAACGATGTACTACGCTTCCAACAATCCAATGCCACTAGCTGTGGGAGCACCTACCACATCTCTAATATCAACATATATGTAGGGACTGGGAAAGGTTGTTTCACCTCATTAGACCACTCGGTAGTAAACTTACAAAAATGGTGTGAAAAGGGCGTCTGTGTCCATAATTCAATTCAAACTGGTATTAAATCATTATTTTGCGCTCTCTTGTATCCTGTCTACATATATTGGTTAAGTGACTCGAATTAGCAGTGTGTCATATGTTTCTATTATTTATCACGAAATTTTTGTCATATGTTTCTATTATTTATCACGAAATTTTTCTTCTGGACTGGAGTTTGCTGTAAATTTGAGATGAATAATAGAAACATATATAGAATGATCATAAACCTCCACAGATTCATAAATACTCCTCTATGTGTGCTGAATATTATTACCATTTATGACTTTCACAATCTCCTCTGCACCAGAAGAAGGATTGGCCGGAAAAGAGAGGACCAATCGCTATTCCAGGATGAACAGTAATCAAGTCAATCCCATTCTCTTTTTCAAATTTCCAAGCAGGTTCTTCAGCTAAAGTCTTTAAACAAGGATACCACTTCTGGAAGAAAATAAAAGTAGACTAATTAACTGTTAGATATTTTTTCTGAAATTCTGAAGATAAGTTCAAAATATAAAAGAGACTAATCTATACAAGGAAAATCTATGAAAGAAGATTTACAACCTCAGACTCCTGGCAATGTGCAAGATGTACAACCTCAGACTCCTTGCAATGTGCTGCATTCGAAAACCAAGTTTCGTCAATTACCAGATCAGGGGTTGCAAAAGTTCAATCTGATGTAGCTGCTACTACAGAAGATGTTACTACTATCCTTTCGATTTGATGCATTTTTGCACATGATCGAAGAACATTAACTGTTCCCTTTACTGCGTGATCAATTATTTCAGCCTGAAATGTGGCAAGAAAAAACGAAAGTAATCCAGTGATTTCAATTTACAGCAACTACAGAATAAAAAGCAACAATGCCAGGCTTAGACCTTGCCCCCAGATCCGACGAAAAATTTTAGTCATATAGTCGTTATTTTTGATAGATATATATTTTTGTCCCCGACTACTTCGAAAAGTGAATATTTTGCCCCCGCAATTATAAATCATTTTTACTATTTGACCGCTTTAACTTTACCTTTTTGTTATTTTGCTACCTTACTTTAAAAACTTAACGTCTTGCCACTTAATTTGTAGACTACTTTTAGAATTTTTCTTCCATTTTACGACCTCATCGTTATGGTAATGGTTGAACTTGGCAAACTCTATTTTTTGTATTCCCGGAAGTAGAAGAAAAAATGAAAATCTAAACTGTGGCTCATTTGTTGAAAACACAGCAGGGGAAGCTGTATGGAAAACACCAACACGTTCGTCCGCTACCGAGCCAAAAGATCCTTGTTCCAATAGGTTTGCCTGGAATAAATGAGGCCTTTCCTTGGCTCCATAAAGTGCCCGCAAGGATTCTGTTTTAGGATCATCTGTGACACATATGAACAAATAGCTTATGTTATTAGTCATTAGATGGTCGTACAGTAGCATGGGAATGTGATTTTTTACATAATAACTTTTAAAGGGTTTGACAGGAAGATTGGATATCTTGTAAGAATGGCTCTTTTTATTAACTCCAACCCAGAAAATGAACAACTGAAAGAAACCGTATGGGCAAATGATTACTTTCTCCATTAATACTGGTTTAAAGACAAAAAAGCCAAGACTTGGGGAAATTAAGTCACAACAATCAAATGAAGTACTGAACCCAGAATTAGAACTTGGAAAAGATACAAACTTTATCTCATCACAATCCCCTTTGTACTGGTAACATGAATTAAAAAACTTCGGTATGAAAGGTAAGGAAACTGACTTGGGTCAGGAACAAATGCATTGACAGTTTTTTGTAACGATTTGATTGACTTACTACTGGCTGGCTTTAGGAGACATGAATAAATTACTTGATAATATGTTAATTGTTGCAGAGTTTTCATTTTTTGCATATAACAATTTCATTCCTGCCGGCGAAACCATCATTATAGATGTCGCCCAAGATTCTTAACTGTCCATCAATTTCCAAATATTAGTACAAAAGGGAATATTATCAGAAGTCGTTGACAACATACAGCTCAATTTTCTTATTCAATTGTATCTCACTTGAATCATCGGTTTAATTTTATAGTTGCACAGATAATGTGATACAAGAGAAGTATTCAGAACTTTCTTGTCTTTCACTGTTCATACCATGGTTCAGAAATGTAGGAAGCCCTTCTCCTTGAAGCTTTCAATGGTGTCCTTTAACAATCACCTCCCAAGGCATGAAGTTAATTCCCAAACTTTTTGCTCTCTCCTTGGAAACCTGGTAGGTTGGCTCAGACTTGTCATCTTCAAATCTGCAATGAGCAAACACTTCATTTTCTGAATCTTTACAGTGGAACAAAAATTAACTTTCAAGAAATTATCGACTAACCAAGGATTACAAGAATGAGGCTAGTATGGAAACTCACTTTTCTGGAAGGTGCAAAGAAGGGTAATTCTCAAACAAAAACTTCAGAATCTCATAATCATTTGTTCCTCTTTCAACCGTCCAATATCTGCCATTAGCTGTGGAAAGGTCAAGAGCTTGAATATGTGCATGTGCAATATCTCTAACATCAACAATTCTATTGCGGACTGGCGTAAACTGGATCCCGTTCATTTGGCCAAAAAATTCAATAACTTAGTAAAGTGTCATTGACTTCTTGTAATCTGAAACGGTTTGCTGAATATTACCATGCACGATTCTCTGAATCACTTATGCAGAGGCATTTAGGTTTGGCTGTAACAAAGGACCAATGACTAATCCTGGATGTGTTGTAACCAAGTCAATCCCATTCTCTGATGCAAATTTCCAACCAGCCTCCTCAGCAAAAATCTTTGACATTGCATACCAGTTCTGGAAGAAAAGCAGAACAAACTATCCCATTATGAAAAGATAAAGATAAATGCCTAAGAACATCTTGCAAAAGTCATGAATCCCACGAAATTAGAAAATTTACAGACCTTTAACTCTTTGCACACATCTAGATTCGAAAACCAAGTTTCATCCACTGCCAAATCTGGGGTCAGGGGAGATCCATTGAATAAAACTGAAGCCATTGAAGAAGTTACAATTAGTCTCTTGAGAGAATCAACTATTGCACATGACCTAAGAACACTAACCGTTCTCTTCACCGCAGGGTCAACTATTTCAGCCCCAAATTGAGCTAAGCAGACTTTAATCTGTGAGTAAGTTTAAATCAATCAAAGAAATAATGGGTGAAATAAAACTCGCAAGAACTCATTCAGTCGAGAAATCTAAGGTGGTGTGAATTTGGAAATATTCATTTGAATATACATATTACCTAAAGTTTAAAAGAGGAAAACAAAAAAATAATAAAAATGAAAAAGGGATGCATAGGGGAAAGACCTGTGGGTCATTGGCTGAACTAGTTACAGGGGATACTGTATAGAAAACACCTATACATGCATCCACCGCAGAATCAAAAGATCCTTCTTCCAGCAGATTTGCCTTGAATAATCGAAGTCTTTCCTTCGCTCCATCGAGAGCACGCGAGTGTTCTGTCTTTGAATCTATTATGAATAGAACTGGCATATGTAAATTATTGCCCTCTATTTTCTTAGAAGCTACTTTCTCTTAACCTGAAGCTGAAGCTCCTGTTACACATAAAACCTTCCCTTCACCTTCTCCACTCATTTTCCATCTTTCTCCGAAAATTTGCTCCAAATAACAGCTAAGATTTGCAGCTTGCCCAAAGTAATTATTTCTGCTTTTGTTTCTTATTTTCTGCTTCGCTCATATGTATGGATGTTGGGATTTAACCCAAAATCACTGCCGTGCAAAGTTCAAATTAAAAAAATAGCACCGTTTAAAATTTAAATCAAAATTAATCTATAGTAATATTTGTGGGACAAAATTACCTTCATATAAAATATATATTAACTAAAGTAATCCTAAATATAAAAAAAAAAAATTATTTTTAAAAGTTTTACAATAATTTTTTCATTTGACTTTTTTATCAATGTCGATTATTGTCTTCGTAAACACTAACATTGAATAAAAATTCGATCACTAAATTGAGGTATGTTTTTAATTTAATTAAATAAATTTATTATTATTTATATATTATTTTTAAAAATAAATTATTATTAATAATTATATATAAATTGAATGATATTTTTGAGGATGAATAGTTTATAATTTTTTAGCATTTTTGATTAATATTTAAAAAACATTAATGTATAGTAATGTTTTGTTGAAATCATGTGTAAAAAAAAATAAGAGATATCTTAAATTAATTATTTAAACTTAGGATTTAAAAGTGGACAAATGATTGATTTTTTTTGTAAGAGTATGTAGGTTTTTCTCAAAAAGTTTTCGAGAAAAAGCATTTGAAAATGTGCCTATTTTTGATTAGGCGCACTTTTGAGGGGTCACACTTTTTTGGAAGTATGCTCACACTTTTAAGGATTAACATTTTCTTAGAAGTGTTAATAACTCTCAGGGTTAACTTTTCTTTTAAAGTACACATTTGAGGGTTGACGTTTCCTTGAAAGTGAGCCAATATTTTTTTATTATTTGAATTTAAAATTAAATAATGACTATTATTTATTTAACTAATTTTAATAAAAAATTAACATTCAAAAAAAGTATTTTAAAAAATATAAAGTTATAAATAAAATATTTAATAAAAAATAAATTGATAAATAAATAAATCATAGGTTTATTCAATACTATTTAAATTTAAAAAAATATTAAAATATAAAAAATTATTTAATTAATATTTATAATAAAAAATTACTAACTAAGAATAATTGATAAATTTTTATACCATACGTAATTAAATAAATTTAATAATCTCTATAATTTATTTAATTATAAAAAAATATTTAATTAATGTTATAGACGATATTTAGTTATTTTAATTATATTATTTGCACATACTTATATTAAATTAATTATTATTATTTTTAAATAAACAACATTTTCGGACAATATTATTTGTAATAATGTATTAACCAGCTATAGACTATGTAATATAAAAGAGAGAAAATTGTTAATTAAAAAATAAATACATAAAAAAATAAGTTATTTAAAAAATATTTGTTACAATGTTATTATTAAAAAATTATTAATTAAAAAAGAATGTAATAATAATATTATTACTTCAAATCTATTTAATTTATGTTATAATAGATAATATATAAATAATAATTAATAATATTATATTAGTTAATAATATTTTTAGAATATAGAGAAATATTTGAAATTATTTAAATATAAATAAGTTGATTGTATATGTGCGTAATTTTATTTTATAGAATTATAGCAAATAAGGTGAGCTATTTTCTCAATTTTTTGTTATATTTATTATGATTTTTTTTTACAAAAAAGTTGTAATATGAGTTTTTATATTATCAAATAATTAATTAAATTAGTTAAGATATATATTTTAATCATAAATTAATAAATAAGTGTACTTAATATTATTTGGCAATATATTTTTATACAGGTAGCTATATTTATTTTAAAAAGAAAGGAGGAACAATATTTTAAGAGTAGCATGACATCGTTTTCTCACTTACACATTATAAAATTAATTAAAAAAAATTGACCTATTAACAACAAACACTATTCAATCAAACATGTTTAAGATATTTTTTTGATATACAGCCAAATTTGTCATTTTTAAGAAACTTAATACATCATGTGATCATGTACAAGGTGAATCTTGACTTTAATTCAAAAGAGGTGATGTGGCTTGTAATTGGAGATAGTCTTATGAAATTTAGTCGAATAGATTTTGTACTCATTACGAGATTAAATTTGGGCGATTTTTAATAATTGAATCACAGAGTGATCTGTTAAACCTTCGATCACATTGCAAATGATTGAAGAGATTTACATTAAGATGAACTTCAGTATGAAAGATGATGTGGATGCGGTAAAGCTATCATTATATTTGTTACTTAAGCGTACAATTTTAGGGGGAGATCGACGATATCAATTAAATATATGGCTATTAAATATTATCAATGGTTTGGAGGAATTTAATTGATATTTGTGGGATTCAGTTTCTTGGACATACACTTTGCGATCATTATGCAATGTGTTGACCAAGAAAGTTTCAAGTACTAAAAATTGACTAATTTTGTATAGTCTGGATGAATTTTCTATTGCATTTTAGGCATAAAATATTGATTATACTTAAATTAATTTAATAAATATTTTTATTTTTAATTGATCTTTTATACTACTACAATATACATAATTACAATCATGTGTGTAATTTGGGCAGATTTAGATTTATGAGGTCGTTCCAATAATGGGAGGAGTTTTTTGCTAAAGAATGAATAATTGACTATCATGTATATTACAATAACAATTATTGAGAAAAAAATACTTGGTTAGTGAATATTATTGATCACCTTTATAGCTGATGATCGATAATATCATTATACTCTTATTATCGTACTATTATATGAATTATATGAGACAAATTTTATAATTTTATCCTTTTTACTCAGGTACTTGATGTATTATGATTGATTGAAAAAATAAAGAAAGAGTATCGACAGTCATAATTCAGTGATTTTGTGAACATGATTGGTCGCCTCATCAATCGAGTATAATTATGAAATACGCAGACGATGACACAATTCATGTGTCCTTTGATACGTCGGGAGCATCTTGACTTAGGAGAAGACCATGAAAGGTATATCATAATTTTTGAAATTATATTTGAAAAATTATTTGTAAATAAAAAAGTTGCATATTTGTCAAATTGTTCTCCTTTTTTAGAATGTACGTCATTTTGTCATATCGTTGCATATAGAGGATTATTAACAATATGAATAAGGGACAATCGAGGTTTATAACACATAGTACGAAAAATTTAAAATTCACAAAAGAAAAATAATAATCTTGAACATATAAATATCACAATAATATTACATCTATATCTCTGATATCATGACTATAATACATGCTCTTAGATAGAAATCATGCCCGTATCTTTATCTTTGAGATAGAGGATTGTGCCTGTATTTTTAACTTTGAGATTGGGGTCGTGCCTCGAATCTTTATATATACAAGCACATAGTTATCACATAAATAAAATTCATCATCATATTATCAATATATAAAACAAACTATTAATACAAAATCACACATTGTAACCAAATATAATCTCAAAGTATAAATTAAAAACTATAAATAAGGAGACTTTCTCTTGGTCTCTACCACTACAATAATTCTATCTCCTTTCATATTTTAACATACAATATATGTAAATCACATTTAAGACTTAAAATAGCTCATAAGATTTGAAAGAGATTAAAATAAATTCACTCACAACACATAAAATATAAAATTTATGCTACCATCTCAAAATTTTTCAAAATATTACAATTTCATAACATTAGAAAAATAAAGATCATAACTAGATTCATGGATCAATATTTTGGTACATGCATTTGTATACAATCATATCCATATGTATCATACATAAAGATATATATCCAAAATCAAATTAGGACTTCTCCTGATCTTAATACCATATAATACATCAACGCTTTCAAATATTCTTAATAATATAACAAGCATTACCATATATATATAATTATAAATATTACATTTAAAAAATTAAAAAAAACACAAGAATTTCTTCTCACATCTATTTATGTCTCATAAATATATTCATTTATACAACAAATGCATACGTGTTGATTTACATGTACATAAATATATACATATCATCTTTATCTGGTCTATGTCTAAGGTTACGTACTTGATCGAGCAAAGGGACAATCATATCTAAATTCACGAATTAAATTTATAGCACACAAACATGTATGGAATTGTATACAAATCTATAAGTCATACATAAGAGAATAAATCTAACAATCATGTTAGGCCCTCTTTTGGCCTTTATCCAATTCAATAAGTTAACACTTTTAAATTTAGAAATCTTGCAACATACAATAACCATTGCCATAATTTTATCCATAAACACAATATATGTATATACATCATATTTATAACAAACATCAAAAAAAATAATTGTTCCACTCACTTATATTTGTTCACACTTTTATTTACATAATCACATATACTTATTCATATATGCTCTGCATTCATTTCTGTGCTAAAAACATATCTACATGTTTAAAATTTCATTTATCTATCTATCTATCTATCTATCTATCTATCTATCTATCTATCCACATAAGCTTATATTCGCTTACATATATACTTATTTATATTTACATGCATATAAAGTTACATATAAACATATCCATGTAAACATAAAATCATGTATGCATGCCCTTACACATGCACAAACACACATATATATGTTTTTATAAACTCATATAAGTAACAACATTAAATAGATGTGCATTCATTTAAATATATGCATCAAAACCAATATCTTATCCATTTACCTTACTAAAAATACATTTTAACATATTCCAATACAAATGCATACGTATATATGTATGTATATACATAAACACATGATAATTATCGTGTGAAATACTTATCTCATCTTGTTAATATTTTAATTTAAGTCCAAGCTTAACTTTGCTGAATACTTGAATTGCAATTCACATGCTTGCCAAAGTTATAGTTGGCCTCCTAGACTCAAATATACATACATACATTAATACAATAGTCTATGAACTCCATAACTCACTCCTCAAAGTATCTTAAGTAATTAATTATTAATAAATCAATCAACATCTCACTTAGATATTTTAACGAACACTTGATATACAACTTATATGCCTTTTAGTAATTTAGACAATTTTATATATTTCAAGATATTCTTTTTACATGTCATTTATTACATTGTGCATCACATTATGCCTAGCAATATTCTTAGTCATTTAATTTATAATACGTTACACTTACGCTCATTTAGGCATTTTGTCGAACACTTAATGTGCAAGTATTTTTAACCCAATTTTTTTTAAATGTTTGTAATTCTAACATATTCAATAGTATAATTATTCAAAATCACACATTTCTATTAATAATATAACATCATCATTAATCATCAATCTTCTAATAAATCTATAAAATTATCACATCATAAATTATTATCTATCCATCTTTTAAACTCATAAAAAATTAGATTTCACAGTGAAAAATTACTTACCAGAAGGTTGTCTAGTTTTTAAAAACAAAAACTTTCGATTTTAGAAGTTGAATTACTAAAAAATATTAATTTTCTAACAATACTACAGTGATGCACAGACACTATTTTAGAGATATTTTCGACAATTGAAGGCTAAAATTTGATTCCTCTCGTCAACACGAGTCTAATGGCATAAATGGTGCATCAATTTGATGTGTGTACACGAAGTTATGGCGCTAGCTAAACTTTCTCTCTCCTTTCTTCTCCTCCTTTACCCCAATGAAATGAACAAACAAGCTAACCCTTACACATATTTATATATGCACACAAAGGCAAAATGATTATTTTAGACAAAATTATTATTTCTCGCCCCATTCTGAGTTCCAACCTAGGTTTCGTGATTCGTTTTTGTGATAGCTTAATTTTTTAACTTTTAATTTATTTTTAATATTTTTTAAAAAATATCATAATTTTATCGTTCTTTATTCGAATTGAGTGTCGTTTACGGCATTGGACTCTACACATTATGAGCTTTCATTCGATATTAAGATTTGTGAAAATAAATTTTACTACAGGTGAGCTTTCTTGGAAATCAACTCGCGATATTACACATTTAACGTAAAAGGGTATAACTCCCTCAATACTTATCTGATTTGAGTTTTGCTTGTGGCATGATGCCCACGTGCTACAAGATTTTATTTGGTATTAACCGGTCCAAATTTTAGTATTACTACAATAACATGCCAAAATTATCAAAATACCTCTTAATCATTTCTATTTACTTTTTCGCCTTAATCAATAAACTAATCATTTACTTACATTAGTACTCTATAAATCTCAAATTTAGATGGAATTCTATAGATCGATATCTAAAAGTATTTTATCTCTTTTTGGCATTGACATGATGGTCGACTAATACCTCTTTTTTGGTC
>JAWDEX010000012.1:4127499-4142873 GCA_035221805.1 Trichilia hirta
GACTAGAAATATGCATAATTTGAGAGAATTAATTATATTCAAGTGTAAAATAATGAATTTAAACCTTAATATTCATACACTTTTATGTACTCATCACATTACCAACCAAAATAATAGTAAGACACAAATTGATAGCATGAGCAACTATACAAAATGCTTTTACCTAAAATGAATTTGACAACTTTGCCTCTATAAGTAAACATCTAACTCTCTCTACTAAAGTTTTGTTTATTCTCTTTGCTAAATCATTCAGCTGAGAAGTCTTAGGAGGAGTCTTCTAATGTTTAATACCTTATTGTCTATAATAGTTATCAAATAGTTTACAATATTCATCACTGTTGTCAGTACGAATATATTTTAATTTCTTACCCGTTTATCTTTCAACCATTGCTTAAAATTCTTTGAACTTCTCAAGAATCTGATCTTTGGTCTTCAAACATAAACCTAAAGTTTTCTTGAATGATCATTAATAAAAATCATAAAATAAAGTGCAATACCATATGATCTCACCTTTAAAGGACCATAAATATCATAGTGCACAAGTTTTAGCAAATCTAACTTTCTTGAAGGAGGATGACTCTAAAAAGAAACTCTTCTCTGTTTTCTAGCCAAATAATAAACATACTTATTCAATTTAAAAAGTACATTTTTCTTAGCCAGATAATTAATCCCCTTCTCACTCATATGGCTTAGCCTTTTGTGCCATAATTCTTATGAAGTATCATTCTTTATCATATTCATTAAACCACAAGAAATAGAACCTTATAATATATACAAATTAAAAGACTTATTACCTTTAACCATAACCAATGAACCTTTAATAAGTTTCTATTGCCCATCTTTAAAGATATTTAATAACCATCATCGTTCAGCTTTTCTGCAAAGATTAAATTCAAGTGAATATCAAGTGCAAGCTTCACGTGATTAAAAACTAATCTTGAACTATTGTTAGTTTTTAAACAAACTATTCCCATACCAATCATATTTATCTTGCCATTATTTTCCATCTTCAATATCCTAAAGTCATCGGGCATATAAGAAGTGAAGAATTTCTTCCTTAGAGTGACATGATAAGAAGTAACAGTATCTATCACCCAACTCATCTCATAGCATACCAAATTAATGATACTTTCATCACAAGTAATAAGAATATTATCATCAATAGTAATAGTAACACGGTTTTTATTATCACCATCTTTTTTTCTATCTTATCTTCTTTTTTAACTTGAAACTGAATATTTTAGTATGTCCTATTTTACTACAGTGATTATAAGTAACATTTTTGTACCTAAACTTTGATTTACTTCTACTGTTATTTTTGTTCTCTGAATTTACTTTTCCCCTTATCTTTAGTAACTAGAACATCTGAGTATAAAGATAATAAAGATAAGCCCTGAGATCTTCTTCTCACTTCTTCATTCAAAATACCACTCTTAACATATTTTATAATCACCATACCACTAGGAGCAAAATTGGTCAAAGAAATATGAAAAGCTTCTCAAGAATTAGGTAGAGTATTAAGCAACCAAAGACTCTGTATCTCGTCATCAAATTTTATACCCATTTTAGACAACTAATTAAGAATACCCTAAAAATCATTCAAATGATTTGAAATAGAATTGCCCTCTTTATATCTCAAATTCATTAGCTGTTTAAATAAAAATAGCTTGTTATTATCAGTTTTTGAAATATAAAGTATTTTAAACTTATCTCAAAAAGTTTCAGCATGTGTCTCATTAACAATGTGATTAAGAACATTATTTTTGACCCATTGTCTAATATAACCATAAACTTACTGATGTTCAAATTTTCAATCTTCGTCAGACATAAACTCGAGCTTCTGAGAAGTAAACACAGGCAAATACATCTTTTTTTATAAATAAAAGATCTTTTATTTACCATTCTATTACACCATTTTGCTAATATTTGCCTCCATCATTTAAATAAAAAAATCACAAATATTCAAACAGTAAGCTTTGATACTGCTCTATTGAAAATGAAGCACTAAAATAATGCAAGACTAAAAACACAGTGGAATAAAAATTCAGTCCAAACTTTTTTCTTTACTTGAATATGTTAGAAGCTTGCAAACTTTAGCACAATAATAATGTATAGCATCAAGTATAATAGGCAAAAAAAATATAAATTAATCAATAAAAATCACTAATCAAGAGACACCAAAATTTTTACGTAAAAAATTCTTTTTAATCAAGTATAAACACTACGGGACCTCGAGTCTATAAAAGAAGCTCTATTATATTAAAAGAGTCTTACAAAATATTCTCCCAAATGATTGCAAATTATGTACCAAATAAGGAGAAATAACCAACAACAAAGTGAGAAATAAATTGAAAAAGTATGGAGAGAATTCACCCAAAATTGAGCTTCTGTTCTCTACCTAAAAATTAAAGTTACCATGCATAAAATATTATCTTCACCATTCAGATTGTAGAACTAGATCTTTAAAAGATTCTGTCCAAATTTTGTGACAATCCAACATTTATCAAGTTCGATCGAAAGTTTGATGAAGATTGTATAGTAAAACAAAATCTGTAAGTTGTTAACTATTATTCACAGTTCAAAACTAATGCTACAAAATAAGAAATCCATTTGCACCATTGAGATCATAAAACACGATCTCAATAACTCTTAAATCAAATTTTACCTTGATCCAACGGTTAATTTCTCCAAAAAAGATATTTAATCAAAACTGTGCTATAAGAAGAAAATAAAATCTTCTCTCTTTTTTTCCTCTCTTCTCTAAAACATTTTTTCTCTCTCTCAAATTTTCACTCTCTCTCTCTTTTATACTCTTCTACACTTTTTTGAATAACATTACAATGTTAAAAAGAAAAAAAAAATTAAATAAAATGATAAAGGTACCAAAATTAAGAAAGAAACAAATATACCTACCATATGATTTTTTATTCACATAGGAAGGAAAAAGTCTACCCAATAAAAAGGTTGGTTATCAAAGCAAAAGGCCAGCCTCAAAGGTATACCGAGCTTCTAGCCCTTGTCACAAGCACATACCTGATAGCAAACAATTTACACGGGGAATTTCCTACAGAATTAACAAAATTTCCAGGCTTGATGATTCTAAACTTATAAAGAAATCACATCAGTGGCAAGATTCCTGAAAATTTTCAAATTTGCATCAACTGGCATATCTTGACCTCTCCACCAATTATCTGCCTGGTGAAATTCCTTCAAGCTTGTCTTCATTATCCTTTCTGGGTTATTTATGTCTTCATAATCCTTTCTGGGTTATTTAAACTTATTAGACAATACCTTTTCCTGCACAATCCCATACGTGAAGCAGTTGACAATGTTTGATGCATCATCTTTTGCTGGCAACCATGATCTCTGCGGAAATCCTCTAGCAGTGAAGTGCGAAAACGAGGATTCAGATGGAGGAGGAAATGATGTTGAAGATAACAATGAAGATGAATTCATTGACAAATGGTTTTACTTGAGCCTTGACTCGGGATTTGCAGCTGGAATTCTTGTTCCCACAACCATATATGCTAGCAGAAAAGCTTGGAGTGCTGCTCACTTTGGATTTTGTAGACAAAGTTGTTGACAGGTGGTTATGGAATCAAAGAGAATAAAAGATGATGCATCTATTCACAGAGGATAAATCTTTTTTTCTTAATTTCTTGTAAATTGTTTTTGTTTTTATGCATAAAAATGAACTTGAAAAAATCTCTGTTTCTTCAAATTCAATGGCTCTCTTCATTTCAATAGTCTTAATTATACTTAACGCTACTCTTATGTTGTACTTTTGGCATAATTTATAAAAAATTTGACTCTTTCAAGTGAGTAGTACTTTATATATTGGATGATAAATTTTTATTATTTTTAAAATAATTTATTATGAATGACATTACAATTAATTTTAAATTGCATATAGGTGCTATTTTTTTTTCCCGAAATAGTAATAAATTGGACTAAATTTTGTGTTGTTCCAATACCAAATTAGCATGAGAGAGCCTGAAACTATTATTTATGAACGTTTTAAATTTTGTAAACTCATTTCTTGATATTTCTTTTCTTTTCTTTTCCTTTTGTCCAATGCGTGCGAATCTTTTTTAAATGTTGAAATCAGAAAAGAAAAATCGGAACGTATAGTCCAAGTGGGCCACCTTAAAAATCGAACTTCCTTTCTGACAAATTACGGTTATCACGCTGCTCACCAAAATGAGAAGAATAAGCAAACAAGAATTTTGACATATAAGTAAATAAATCAGTAAAAACGAAAGCTCTCCATCCGTCCAATGGCTCTATTCGCTTCAATCTCGTTTACGCCTGCCTCTGTCTCTGCAGTAGGACCAATCCGGCGGCTTCTAATTAATGGACGACGAGTTTCGTGCCCATTTGCTTCGCTTAGTCCATCCGAATCATCCCCATCGACGCCGGTAAAAACGTCTCCAAGTAATGAAAGTGTTGGAAGCTCTAAAACTCCGTCGTCAAAACCCTTTGTCGAGTCTTCACGACAGCAAGATTCAAGCTATAACTATGCGCTGTCGAACCCAACTGGCAAGCCAGTCCTCCAGTTTTTCAGGTCCACTGAGACCAATATTGAAAGGGTAAACTTAATTTTTGCAGCTTAAATTACTATTTCTTTTCTTTTCTAATTTTGTTTAAATTTGGAACCATATATACAATTTGTTCTAGTTCTTGTTTATTAATTTTCTGTTTGGTGACCTGTGTGTAAAATTGATGAACTTGAGGTCGTTGATTGATTTCCAGAATTGTAAGAACATGGGATTATGTAATCTTCTTTCGTGAATTAAAATTTTATTAGAAATTACTAACTTTTTCGACTTTAGAAAATCTGCTCAAATTACTTTTGGGTCAAGGACTTATAGGGATTCTAAGCTTGTATCCGCTGGGAGTTGATAGTTTTGCCATCAGATATTTGCAGCCAAAATATTTGACAGATTGCTGAATGATTGGTGAATAATTTATTTCTAATGCATAATGATATATAAAGAATTGGATCTATGGCTGTATGATTATTTTGTCTTAGAGATTATGCAAAACCCTCTAGGAACGATTTGATAGTTACAGTTTGAATGTTCAACTCTTTAAACTAATGTCATGGGACACAGGATTTGATATTTCTTCACAGTAACTGGAGATAGACATTATCTTGTGAATATTGTAATATACACAGTTGCTAGCTTCTTTTACTTATCAAATACTCTAGTGGGACTTTTCATTGTCCTTTATTGAGCAGGTAATTTTTGACTTCCGGTTCTTGGCGCTTCTCGCTGTTGGAGGTTCATTGGCTGGTTCATTGCTGTGCTTTCTAAATGTGAGTTTTCATAACGGCGTCCATATTCTTGTCTGCATTAAGGGGTTTCTTGTGTTCTACAAAAGTTATTACTAGTACTTATCATTTGGAAACTAAAAGTAATTTAGCTGAGGTTTTGCTCTCAGGTGTAAATGTTTAATCAGGCTAAACAGATTCCAACTGCACTTGTAACAAGAATTTTATATGATTCTATATATCATAGATGCACACTGTTACTATTGATCTACGCAGGGTTGTACTTATATTGGTGATGCATATAGAGTTTACTGGACAAGCTGCGTCAAAGGAATTCATACAGGCCAGATGGTTCTTCGATTGGTCGAAGCTATTGGTAGGATACTCGTCCATTTGGAACCTTCTTTCATCTTGTTGGAAGTACTCATTTTGTTACTGATAACGATTTCAAAAACGATGTGGTACTCTTGTTTATTTTTATTCCATGATTTCTTAATGCAAGCTACTCCACAAGTGTAGAATCTCCATGAATTTTTTTTTGTTAATGATGGCATTTTATTCTCAATGCAGATGTTTATCTAGCTGGAACAGTCATGTTGATATTTGGTATGGGCTTATATGGATTGTTTATCAGTAATGTGCCTCCTGATGTGGCCCCAAATGTTGATCGTGCACTCAAAGGATCTTCGTTATTCGGAATGTTCTCTTTGAAGGTATGGCTTTTACATTTGAACAAGAATCGACTTTTACCATTTTGTTAGAAGTTGAAGCTTGTGTTTGGTATTGTGGTGTGATGGCTTTTAAGACACAACTACTGTGAAATGTCAGCACCTACATGCAGTAATTTGTAATTTATTGATCCCGACTCACACATCATTCATTCGGACATAAAAAGAATATACCTCTTGATTAACTATTCATTCTCACGTGATTTGTTATCATTCTGGTTGTCCCAATCACATCTCTAATGGTTACTAAATGAAAGATTATTTTCACAGGAGAGGCCCAAGTGGATGAAAATCAGCTCACTTGATGAACTAAAGACGAAAGTAGGTCATGTGATTGTGATGATTCTTTTAGTGAAGATGTTTGAAAGGAGCAAAATGGTGACAATAGCCACCGGCATGGATCTACTAAGTTATTCCATATGTATATTTTTGTCTTCTGCTTCTTTGTACATACTTCATCTGCTGCACAAGCCCGAGACAGAATAGAGATGTCAACTCTTGTATTGCGTAATATAGTATTAATGGACAACTTTTAGCATTTTCTAAAGCATCTACAAGTTAATAAACTTCTCTGCCTTCTAACATTTTCTAAGCCATCAAGATGTCAACTCTTATATTGCATAATATAGTATTAATAGACAACTTTTAGCATTTTCTAAAGCACCTTCAAGCTAATAAACTTTTTCTTCCTTCTAACATTTTCTAAGCCATCTTCTCTGCTTGGCTATGGACGGGAAACGGACAAAAAGCATAAGGGTTGCGTTTGCCGGGAGTCGAACCCGGGTCTATTGCTTGGAAGGCAATTATCCTAACCGTTGGACTACAAACGCCTGTTGAGACGGATGCCACATTTTCTTAAATTTATATAATACAATAGAGAGGAATCATTTATATTTACACGATCATTCCCTTCCCCTCCCCCCCCTCTCCCCGCCCATTTTCCTTGTTATCTTTAGCTTGATTTGACCAATATTTGCCACAGAAAGAAAGAGAAAGAATAGGGTAGGGGAAAACATCCCACAGAATAGCTAAGCAATCAGTGGTGTAGAAACTACGAATTATGGCTGAGCTGGATTCTCATGATGCAAGCCGCTGACGTTTTCCTAAAAATTCCCCATCTTGAGTGCGATTGATGACTTGTAGTCCCCTTCTAGCCTCAGTGGTAAAAAACAAAAGGAACGGTATGTATATTTTCAATCAAACGTACAAACTGTGGTCTTTCTGGATGTTGCATTGCTGCTTTAGCTTGTTATTGAAGATCATTCAGCCATTTAGGAGGGCATGAAATGGGAAATCATCACAACATTTGGCAGAGGAAGCAATCCTATTTCTCGGTTCAAACTAGATGACTGCTCAAATGAAATGATAAACGGAAGAAAAAATGAAGGAATTTCTTTGTTTGTATTATCTGTTATTCCTAACTTCAATTTATTCATCACTGAACTAGAATCTATACAATGTACATTTTCAGATTATTTGCATTCCTTGTCTGCCGTAATTTTATTAGTGCAATGGCACTGATCTGTCGAACTCTCTCCCTTGACAGCTTCAGAAATCTTCCTATTTCCTCAAACGACTGAGGGGTATTTCCATTTAGGCCAAAATGTAATCTCAATATATGTGCTTCTCTTTCACTGAGTGTCTTGAGAAGCCCCGTCAACTCTTCCTTCATTAGCTGTTTTTGTACCATTCTTTCTGGCAATGCTTCGTCTGGCCCTGCTATGACATCCTGGTACAGGTAGTGGACTGAACAAACTAAGTTTACACAATGATGCACAAATGAATAACAGAGAGTTTAGGTATAAAATTTAAAAGAGGAACCTGCAAGGCCATGAATCCTCGATCAGTTACAGATCCATCCAATGAAATTGGGTATCTAGTTCTCTGGAAAGCAAGTCTCACAGTTGAAATGTGGATGTCCAGCATTTCAGCAATCTCATTATCAGTAGGCAGTCGCTTTAGTCTTCTCCTCAGGACATTGTTCGCTTCAGCAATTTTGGCCACCATCTCACACATGCTTCCCTGCACATGACAAGCTAACAATGCATTCACTAATTACCAGCTTACCTCCCATACTCATTCACGAAAATGTGAAACTCCCAAATAAAGCAATTAGATGATTAACTAAAAGCAGAAGTAGAAAAACCGGTTCAGATCAACGTGTTTTGGTGGTGCAGGTGCAGAGTCTCACCGGTAATCTGATTATTCTAGACCTGTTTGCTATGGCTCTAATAATAGCTTGTTTAATCCACCAGTAAACATAAGTTGATAGCTTATAACCTTTCTCTGGATTGAATCTCTTTGCACCTCGAATAAGCCCAATTCTTCCTTCCTGTCAAAGCAGAAAGGGAAAAAATTTTAAGCCAAGTATTGGGAACAATACTAAATAGAAACATGTAAAGCAACCTGAATGAGTTCTTGGAGGCTCAATCCTTTTCCCTGAAAACCAGTGGCTATGGAAACAATAAATCTTTGATAGCTGCGAATGATCCTTTCTTGTGACTCCCTTTCTTCGCACAAAATCTTATCTACTTGGCTTCTTTTCATCCCTACAGCCTTATCCAACTGCTTTGAGATTGATTCATATTCTTGAGTTTGTGGGATTGTTTTTCTTGCTCCTTCCAGCCTTGCTCCCTCCTGTCCAATTGCAAAAACCCGAAATTATCCGTTAAATTTCAGCAGGATTTCCAGCAAATGAAGCATTCATTTTATCCATATTAAATCCTATTGCTCTCTCATTCATTCGATCAAATTATCTATTTCCATTGTTAGGCAAAAAGGCACAACAATTTCTAAGCAAATTGAGCTGAAAAATGTCAAACATACCTGGAGAGACAGACAAATTTCAGCCTCCTCACTTGGGCTCATATACAAACTCTTCTTAATCTTCATCAAATCATCAAGTTCCGTATTTTCTTCATTGGAAAACTTACACCGTTTCATCCTTCTCTTTCTCCTACTTTTCCTCCTCACTTTCATCATACTCTCCCGGGCTCCATCCAACCAAATCTCCTCAACCCCGCGAGCCAACGCCACAGCATCTCTCGCAGCACGCAATGCTGCGTTTGCCGGGGCCACGGCTTCGGTCGCTGATTCAGCAATGGGCGGTGCCCCATTGGAGTTTGAGTTCGCTTCATTTGGAACGAAAGTGAAGTTGAATTTGTTAGAGCGAGAATAAGAAGAGAGTGATGGAATGAGAAGAGGATGAAGAGTTTTGAGAGATGGAACTGTTGAATGAGCTGGAGGTGAAGACCATATTCTTGTGATAGCCATACGAGAACAGTGAAGACCTAAGATTACTGTGTTCTACGTTGTATGTGGCAGAGGCTTTGGTCCGAATGTGTTGGAGATATCGTTTGAAAGATATTTCATAATTAGAAACAAACAAGAAATTAAAAAAAATAAAAATAAAATTACGGCTTATGTAAAAATTTTAACAAATTACTATGCACTTGTCTATTAAATTATAAAAATCTGGGGATTTTGATGTTATTATTGATTTAAAAATCAAAACATATATATCATCGCCATCATCATCATCATCGTAAATTATATTAAAATTCACATCAACATTATATATTTTTATGCATGAGGACAAATTATTGTATTTATATATTTTTTAAAAAATTTTATTATTACTTTTTATATTTTAAAATTTAAAAATCTACAAATATAAAACATTAAATTTTAAAATTTTTATTTAAAAATAATTTAGTTAATAGTTTTAATTTAAATTTATAAAACATAATATCATTCATAAATTTAGTTGGGTTATTATCACTTATCTTTTTTAAAATTTAAAAATATTTTATTCAAATAGTAAAAATATAAAACTAAATTTTACCTCTGCCAGTTATATTTTGTGATTACCTTTATACTTTCATATACAATAATAAAATTTAATATTATAATTTCTTTATTCTCTATTATTAAAATATATTTTTAATTATTGTTTTAATATAATTATTTTTTTATTCTCTATTATTAAAATATATATTTAATTACTGCTATAAAAAAGAATAATCATTTTAAATATTAATTAATTTTATTTTAATTACTCTCTAATTTTATTTTGTTATTAAATTATATTTAATTTGTGAGCTAATAACTGTTGAAAAGTCAATAAAATAATTTATAATATTATAAGCAAACTACTTTTTATGACATTGTTCATATTTGATTTTAACATATGCCTATGTGGTAGAGTGTGTCACACTCGCATTCATTTCAGATATCACAACCATCACAAATTCTTAAAATATATTTTAATATTCAAAATATACCTTTCGAACCTAAAACTTATAAAGCATTACGGTGTCTGTTGTTATTATAAATATTAATATTTCACCTTTTTAAATATATACGTATGTCAAATTATTTTTCAAACAATATTGTCCTCATAATATAAATAATATATCTCTCTAAGATAGTTAATGATATTTTTCTTAAAAAATAATTATTTAATTTAATAAATATACAGAACGTATGGTTCAAAATTTTCTTTTACAAAACTCATAAATAAATATGCATCCTATTATTTTTATTATGCATACAATTATTTTTAATCATCTTAATAAACCCAAATCATAAATCTTTAAGTAGAGTATAAGAATATAACTAAAAGTTCTAAATTATCGTGCAATCACCACCTCTGATAGCACTTAACGAAATTCAAGTTTACTTAAAATTGAACAATGAAAAAGGTTAAATATATAGTTGTATATTCTATAAGTGGATATAATTATATATATAAAATAATTACATAAAAACACTGGAAGAAAAAAAAGAAAATTCTTAATAAAAAGAGTTTAAAAATAATTATTTATAAAAATATAGAAGACATCTCATTTAATGACCTTTTGTTTTCTATATAAAATCCAATAAACTTCAAATAAAACTTTAAATTTGTGAGCATTAATGAAAAATAGTCATGCTCATTTTATAAAAATAGTCATGCTGATTTTATAAAAAAAATTTCATCCATTACTAATGTTAGTTTTGAGTAACATGGAATACCCCACGTAATTGTTCTTGACATTTTCATCTTATAGGCTATTTTATTACAAATGAGATTATCATCTCCTATATAACTGCCTTATCAATATATAACTCACCTAGATGACTACTGTCTTGGTACCTCGGTCTTTCCCTGGGCTATTAACATCTTATAGTTATAGTTGGCACTCTAGATATATCATTACAAAAATTAATTATGCAAAAATAAAATTATATAGCATATGATATAATAATTTCATATAACTTATAAATATTAAAATTGCATTTGCTCTCATGAGCCTCAATTATAAATCAAACACAACATAGACCAATTATAATTTTTAAAATCAATAATATGCAAACACTATTTCCTATATTATAAAGCATTCAAATTTTAGACTACGTAGATCGAAGAAAACATAAAGTGTAAAAATTCACTTACTTGTAGGAAGGTATGCACTCCCATTCTAATCGGCATGCTTTAGAAGTTCTTCTCTTGATTTATCAAAGCTTAATTCATACATACCAATAATTTCATCGTTTCTTATACCTTAAGTGAAATTAATGCAATATATATCATATGATTAAGATAATTATTTAGATGTCCTTAGTCAATGCCTAATCCACTAAGACTATACTTATTTTTGATCATTTATTTGATTTTGACCAATAAAATTCTACGGTCATTCATATATTATCATCAATTTGTAACTAAGTTTGGTTTTTCAACTTATGGTGTAAATATAGATTTCTTAAATTTCTTTTTACTTTCCTAGAATTTAACCTTAAATTAACTCATTCTAACCTATAACACACATATTCTAACTTGATTTATAAAATCATTCTTAAATTATTAGATTTTTAATGTACAATTAACCTTAGGCTTTTAAACTATAAATTTATGCTTATAAAAGGTTCGAAATTTTACCAATAATTTGATTAAGGCCTTACAAAGCCGCAATTCCCTTGGATTGTTAGAACTTCCAACTTTGAGAAAAATTTTAATTTTATTTCCTATTGAATTTCTTGGCCAAATCGGTAAATGAAGCTTGCATAGAGGATGTCTAGTTCGTATGATTTTAAGTAAGAAATTAGAGTTTAATTGATAAAAATTGAAGAAATTGAGAGAAAGATGAAGATTGTAGAAATTGGAGAGGGGAAAAGATATTAGGTGGAGAAGAGAAAGGGAAGAAGAATGCATGTTCTTCTCTTATTTGACATTATATTTAATGTTCCATGTAATTACGAAAATGTCTTTGAGTATGAAAAATAAAAAAAAAAATTCTAAAAGGAGACAAAATTGATAATTTAAGGGGAGATTATGAAATCCGATGCCATTTGATGCAAAGGAAATGATGATAATATGACTAGCCCCATAATCGGTGCTAGTTGCCCTCTATCGACCAAGTTCAACGTCAAGACCAATGTGAGTCTTGGGGTTGGTTTTGGGCTAATTTACTTTGGTTCTCCTCCCCTCTAATTCTTTCAACTTCAGCCCTTGTCCTCTTTTGTTTTTGACTTTCTTTTCAACGTCATTCGATTTCTATTTTTGTCCCGTTTTCTTCTTAATTGCGATTTTTTCCATCTCTCTAAAATTTCTCTCAAATTCTAGAGTTTGCAAATAGACCTTCCCCCGCTTAACTATTTATTAACAAAATTTTTTATTAATTACACATTAAACTTTAATATCGTATCAACTATAGTTAAATTATACCCATATATGCATATAATAAAAACAATAAAAATATCATTAAGACGTAAAATGATTAAACTACTCCTAAATTTAAAAGGAAAATTCACTGAATGATTTTTAGAAAGTGAAATTTAAAAAAAAAAAAGAAAGTTTAATTAATTATAAGGCATTGGTGCAAATTTAGTAAAAGTGAGAGATTATTTTCTTGGGTCATCAGTAATATCAAAGAATTTGCAGGATGTTCGTTTTAATAATTTAGTTTTACGATTGTGTATTTAAATATTTTTTATTTGATAATAGTAATTACAATATATATGTTAATGATATAAGATGTGCAAATAATTTTAATTTTAATTTTATTATTTCCCTCCCTTTTTCTTCGCGCCTATTCGTCCTCCATCTTCGGATACACATTCCCCCTCCTTGAAAACCTAATTTGATTTTCACGATCGAAGCCAGTAACAAATCACAATGTACAGTTTTATGCACTCTCAGACTTCAATTCGGTATTTAAGATTCCCGAACCTTTTTAAAAATTTTTAATTCTTGGAAAACAAAAATATTCTGCGCTGGTGGTTTTCTTTTCAGTCGATGGGAGAATCTCGGGTAAAACGCCTAAAAATCGCCAAGTCCGTACTAATCGTCTACTCGCAATTATGCGACAGTCTTGCTGTTTGTTGCATAATATGTTCGGTTATGGCCGAATTTTCTTTTTTCTTTTTAAGTAGTGTGTGTTTATATGCTGAAGTATTTGTGTGTCTACGTGATAAAGTGTTTAAATTATTTCTTCTTATTATTTTTATATGTGTCATAAATTTTTATTATACCCTTTTTTGTATTATAAATGAGAAAATTTGTATATATTTTAAAATTTAAAATTTTAGTATATAAATAATTTTGAAATTATTTTTATTTAAGTATAATAGAGTATGAGAACTAAGAAAAAGAGTGAGTTAAAGAGAGTGTGTGATTTATAAATACTTTTATTTTTATAGTAAATTATTCTTTAATTTTTGTCCATAATTTTTTTCAATTTAGATTTTTCATGTAAATTCTCGTGTCATTTATTTTAAGTTTTGCTTATCTTTATAATTTGTATTTTTATATGATTTATTGATCTTCAGTAAAAATTTCAATAAACTGGTATCAGAGCCTAATTTTTGAATCTGTAGATATTAAAATTTAATGAGTAGTTTTCATCAAATTAAGATCCAGGCTCGTTTGCCATCAGATCGATTCGATTTCTAGATATTGTGTTCATGAGATATATCTCTACAATTTAAACGATGAAGATCAGATTTTCAGCAAGTTAACACCATCGTTTGGAGAACAAACGGAGTAGAGAAATTATTTTTTTGGTCAGCAAATAATTTTCATTAGAACAAGATCTGGAGTAATTCTACCATTAGATTGTTTTGAATTTTATTTATGTTATTTGCAAGACATAACTCTACATTGTGAACGGTGGAGATCGGAATCTAACTTAATAAGGCCTTTGTTTTGAGATAAAATAGAGTATAAAAATTGTTACTTTAAAAAAGTGAATAGTTTACTTCAAAATAAGATCTAAAGAAATTTTACCGTTAGATCATTTTGGTTTTTGAATATGTTGTTGGTAGGACATAACTCTACATTGTGAACGATTTAAGATTGAAATCCGATTACATTAAGACTGTCATTTATGGCGGTGAATGCTAATAGAAAAGTTATTCTTAACTCCATAAACAGTTTTTGTCAAATTCAGATTTAGATTTTATCCACCATTGAATTATTCTGGGTTTTGGATATAGTATTTATCAGAACTTTCTCTACATTTTGAATGGTGTATATTAGAATCCAAGTATTTTTTGATAGTCATTTTTTATTGTAAATAGTATTATAAAAAGTATTATAAGCTGCGAACAATTTGCATCAAGAACATAATTCGAAGCTCATTTCAATGGTGTCTACTGCAAGATCTAGCAGTATTGGAGTGTATTTTAAGGTTAAATTTGAAAATTTTGATGGTACAACAAGTTTTGCAATATAATAGGTCAGAATGATGGCAGTATTGACAAAGGAAGGTACTAAGAAGGCACTATAAGGAAAAGAGCAGAAACCAAAGTAAATATCATATACAAAATTGGAAGAGTTAGATGAGAAGGCCTTCTCATCAATCCAGTTGGCGTTGACATCAGATATACTATGAGAAATACTAGAAGAAAAGACAGCAACAAAAGCATGGAAGAAATTAGAGGATAAGTACCAGACAAAGTCTCTCACAAATAGGCTACAGTTAAAGTAATGCCTTCACATATTACGAATGTTGGAAGGTAGTTCCTTAATTTCCTATCTAGCTGAATTTTTATCAATTATTACAAGTTTGAGTAAGATTGATGTGAAAATTAAAGATGAGGATCAAGCACTTTACTGTTATGTTTATAGCCTACATCATAAAAATATTTTTGAGATACTACGATTTATGGTAGAAATAAGTTATCCTTAAAAAAGGTTAAAGTCAAATTTAAAAACAAAAAAAAAAAAAAAGATATTAAAAATTTGATAATTACCGAAGGGAGTAGCCAAAGTGTCAGATTGTTTATAGATGGAGGAAGATCTAAGGAAAGAGATTTAAATTCAAGAAAGTCTAGGTCTAAATCTAGACACAGGAATTTAATATGTAATTATTACAAGAAGAAGGGAC
>JAWDEX010000012.1:4152027-4169536 GCA_035221805.1 Trichilia hirta
ATCAACTCTAAATTTTATTTAAATATCTACATATTTATAGAATACTGTGATTTATTTTAAATCACAATAAGGTTAATTTTTAAACTCTTTTTTCGTTAAATAATTTAACGCGTAAATTACTTATGACTTTTAGTCAAATAATATCTCCGAGAGTGTTAACTCTCTTGTAAATATTATTTTCTCTCTCTAATAGCAAAGATAACTTAGGTTTATATTATGACCTCTCAGGTTTACTATGATGTTAACTGTGAGCTGAATTCAATCTTATTGACCTCATTTCAAACTATTCAAATGCTTAACGACTATAATTGACATATAGTAATATGCCATAGCCCCTAACTCATAATGAAAAAAATCTTTATCGAACTTTTATTCATAATTATAGATTTTGTGTGAATAATCTCCTTTTATTCATCTAATTTCAACTAAATTAGGGCCATAAATGTCAAAACCCTAAATTTAGTTTTATTTGAATAATCAATCAATACGAGCTAAACTTGTCACTACAAACTCTTTATATAACATTTATGATTTGGCCAAAGATTTTATTTTTAGTCATTTACTAATATTCAACTAAAAACTCAAATCTAGATCGACTCAATGGTACCTCAAAATTCACTATATCGAGTCAACAAATTTCTTTTGATAGTTATTTGCTTTTCGATATAAACAATACATGAATAAATTAGCTTTTACGTATAAGATATGATTAGTCTCGTATTTATACACCATATAAATTATATACACTAATACCGATTGACAACCATAACATCCAAAGTCTGATAAGTAGTTAACACACTCATATAATTTAATAATAAATCATAAACATCATACATTCGTGTGATTCACTATACTTTGATCACGTTTAAATAATAATTTTTTAATTATTATTTTACACTAATATTCTAATAATATGATTATCATATCACTCGCAATAATATTATCTTATAATATTCACAAAAGACATTCAGTTTCTCTATTATACAATATCAATGCTCAATTGATATTACGTCTATAGGAAATAATTTAGATAATTCAATTATCTTGAATAATTCACAGATATATTTTATCACTAGTATTATTGGATAGAAACAGCAGTATATACACATGAATTGAAGCACTTTTTTATTAATAAATATGTATATAATATATATTTTATAGTAATCTAATATAATATGCCTAAAACTGACAGCACGAATAGTTTTAGGGTATATAACACTGACAAACTCTCACTTGTACTAAAGTCATTCGCTGTTGTATTTTATATTTATCTTTTTAAAATACTAGTTCAGTTAATTTAGTGTCATCGTTTTAGTAAAAGGGTGAGCGACATTATCTGTTGAAGATATCTTTTCGATCAAAATTTGATCAAAAAGCTAGTCGGAAGAGCTCAAGGGCTGTGTGCCATATCCGCACAAAGTGTTTCCTGGCTTATGCCTCTGAATTTTGCTTCCATAGAAGGGAAATATAATGGGAGTAGCATTAACATTCTTGGGAGAAACACCGTTTTCAATGATGTGAGAGAAATGGCGATTGTTGGAGGCAGTGGATTGTTTAGGTCTGCTCATAGATATGCATTGGCATAGACAATGTTTGATTTCAAGACTGGAGACGCCATTGTTGAGTACAATGTTTATGTAACACAATATCGATCATGTTAGACATTATCATCGATTTAGCTGTTTGATTTTGTTCACTTTGTTGTTTGAAAGGTACTTCTTGCAAGAATTTGAGCGTTCTGTGGCAGTAAAAGTTTGTTCCGTTCAGATATAGACATCAAAGAGAAACAGAAAATCAATAAAAAAAATAAGAAAGAGAATGTGGAACAGAGGATGAAGTAGTTCAAACTTTTTACTGGAAACGCTATGCAATTGCAGAGAAAGTAAAATATACGATCCTTTATACAAAGAACAGGAGGAGAGGAGACAAGAAAGGAAAAGAAAAAAGAAAACCACAATCCCTGCATGGTGGAACAATTTCAATCATACCTCCTAAACCTCCAGGCAGATACAGAAAAGAGGTGTCTATCCTGCCAGCAAATAACTAGACAACCATTCTCTTCTTTGATCTTATAACCATCATAACCGTAATTCTGCAATAAAATCCTGGCTTGCAACATACCATTGTAGCTTAAAGGCACTCTTCCAAAACCAGCTAACTCAAGCCGCATAATCCATTTCTCAAGTTTTTCGTGCCTCTCCTTCCGGTCGGATCCTTCACATGCTATGATATTCTTAATTTCCTCCCCAAAAAGCATCTTCTCAACCTTCTGCCGCTCAATTGATGCTCTTGATACGGTGGATTCCAAGCAATCAAACATTGCAGCGTAAAAGTTCAATGCTTCCATTACCCTCTCCATTAAAGTAGCCCCATTATGATTTGATTCCTGCTCAGTTACTACCATCAGCTTTGGTGAGAGACTCCAAAGGGCACTTAAAAAATTTCCCATCTTCGGGGAAGCGGCAGGAGAAAGTGGGTATGATGCTGATGCAGAATCAGGGCTTGGGCTGAAAACATGGACTGGATCTTTCTCAAGCCACTCTCCTAATGTGTGGTAGTTCCTCTGCAAGACTCTTTGCAAGTGACTGGAATTTGGAGTTCTTGATGCTGCCGGTGAATTCCCCCTCAGCATGTCATCGCCAGTTGCCAAGAGGGAGTGCAGCTGAAGGACTGAGCTGACAGCAAGAGCTTCTCCTGTTTTCACACGTAAACTTTCGAGATCAAGATTCTCCAATTTGCTCACAATAGGATTGAATTGAAATGGAATGTCCAATTTTTCAGCTTCCTCTGTCAACCGAAGAGCCATTTGTTCTAGTACCTCTTTCTGTTCATGAATACCTGTAATCCTCAAATGAGGTGGGCCATCTGGACGTGCACTTAACGTCTGAAGAAGATTGATCCATTGCGCAGGTTCAAATGAGTAAAGATCAATAATATGAACCATCTTCTCCCCTTCCATAGATTCTACAATGGCCTGATTTGTTACTACGTATGCAAGTTTCAAGAAGGGGCAGAGCTCGAAGAATAATTTTTGAACGAGTATTTCTTCCGTTACTGATGCTATTTTTGTAGAATTGAGGGCTTTGTGGAGACCAGGCCAGGCTTTAAGCATTCTATCAGCAAGTGCCTCGGTAAAATACGCAACTATTCGCTGCATGGTATCACCATCAGGAGAAGCAAGGTGGGAAATTTGCTCAAGGCCAATATTTGCATTCTCTACACTGCCAGCAGCAACATGGTTAGCACAGGCGACAAGGAGATGGATCAGACACAAACCCCTCTCTTCAGATTTCAGCTCCCCAAGCCACGGATATGGTGATCCAAAACGAGGAGATAGTGACATCAAGGAGAAGAACTGAAGAGGTGATGAAGTTACAGATGATGATCCGTCCTCTTGAACCATGCCTGCCATTAACAAGTAAACTCCTAGCCCTAAAATGCAAAGCAGAGACCATATTTAGTCAGAACTAGACCACGCCATCAACAATAATTTGGAGACGATGACAAGAACATTTAGAATCTCCCCTTTTACAGGTATTTCCATCAAATCTTCGGTAGAAACATTGTTTGATTTTTCAAATAATAAATTAATCAATACAGATGTAGTAGTCTCAGTTGAAAAATTCCGTTATAAATTGCCTAACTACAAGAAAAACAGCAAGCCAAATAGTTGTATGAGGCTCGGTTAAATGGAAAAAAAAAATCCATTTTTGGTCTCAGAATGCCTTCGTTTACAAATGTTTTCTTGGCAAAGAAATTCCTAAACGGATACAGTCCAAAACAAAAGCAAATTCCTCTTCTTCAGTAACGGTTAGAAAACAGAGCTGGCTCAAATGGAATGTACTATTTCAGCAGTTCTCCAAATTAAGCTGCAAAAATCAAGTAATAACAGCAAGAACTCACCAGCGAAAGCTCACGAGCTCTGCTTGAGATTCACTGACGAAACACAGCAGCAAACTCAAACTATCAAATGTTCGAAATTCAGCAAATACTCTTGAAAATAATATGCAATGTCGTTGTCGTAAATGTCCTAATCCGTTCAAAGTGAGTAAAGAGAAATTAGGCAGGGCTTGTGGGTTAGGGTTTTGCTGCAAAGTGAACGAATTGGAATTAAAGCTCGTCTTGAAGGACTTTGACGACAACACGAGTTGTTTTTGTCTTCATTGTTTTATTGTCCTTGGGGGGTTCCGGGGAATAAGGAATTTCTTGAAATACACTCCTACGAGAGCACACTCTCTCCAAAATGAAAAAAATATTTTTCGGTTTCTCTCTCTAATATGAAGTTGGTTTTTTCAATCTCTAGCTAAACTTGATTTCCTTGTCTAAATCTGAGAAGGATGGGAATAAGAGCCAAAATTGTTATTATGCTTGAATACAATGTCAATCCAAACATGCCCCAACAAAACAAAACAGCCCCCTCGCTTGTTGCTTAGTGGGTGATAGTGGGGATTGCAAGGAAGCGCTTTACAAGTGCTTCCAAATCCATCATTTGTCTTCTTTTCAAAGTCATAGACCATCCATTTGTTATTTACTTCATTTAAAAGGACAAAGAAACAAGAGAAGATGGAGTGAAAAGCCAAAAGATGATTGAAGATTTAAACTTTGAGAGTGGAGTCTTTGCTGGGAAGTACTTGGGAGTATCCGAGGCCGAATGGCTTGTTGACAATCAATATTTTCCGAGTATAATACAATCCCGTATCTGAAATTTTAGCTTTTAAGTCGTGCGAAAATCTAGGTTTAGTGATAAACCACTTCATCCTACTAAAGATAAGCAGAATCTGCAAGTGGGAATTTAATGCCACTGGCCAGATGTTGAGTTTTTTTCTTCTTTCTACTCTCTTTCATTTTTTTTTTTTAGACTTTATACTAATTTCATTTACCTTTTGGTTGTGGTGGTAGCATTAGTGGCAAGTACTTTCCTGTGTTGGCTGCTTGCAAGATATAATGCACAAATTCAGATAAAAGAAGGTGGGTATTTTGTATCATTTGTCTAAAATCCATCGTGACTTCTTTTTTTGGCAGAAGTTTGCGAGTTAGAACAACAATCTTGCTTCACAAATTATGATAAAAAGATGGTCGGCATTTTGAATCATTTGTCTAAAATCCACCATGAGTGTCTTTACTTTAGCAACAATACAATTGCGTCACCATGCCTCCTATTTCTTGTGGCTAAAAATATAGAAAGCATAGGAAAACAGGGGAATTTGACGAAATATTCATAATATAAAAAAAATGGATGGCGCACAATGTAGCTTCTATTATATTACCATTATCCAAGATCCGGTTCAGCATTCTGCAATGAGTCAAATATTACGGCTGACCTATATACGCCAAATATTAAAACCCCTCTCTATTCATCAATCTCCGTCATCTCCTTTGCGATGTTATCCATGCTAAATTTGGTTGTATTCATTCACGTGGCGATCAGAACCATGCCGGTCAAACTATGCCAGCCATAATTGCAGATAACGATCTTCACTATCTATCTTTAATAATCACAGACATTTTTATCGCACACCTTCGAAATAATGCAAGGGAAGATTGTGATTTTGGATTGCACAAAATCTACAAAATTCCAATGGTTACAAACTATATGTGCATCAAATTATTAGGTGTTTCCGAGGTTTCATTAGGTATTATAGATCACTGAAAGCGAAATCAATTGGCATTTTTGTAAGACAATATTTATATTGTCTTAGGCAGTTCCATTGGTTCTAACAATGCTTTCGTGGTGAAGTTTTCGAGGGATGAAATTTTTTGTAGCTATGTAGCCGGGCATCGTTAATGGCGATTCTGGGTATTAAGATTAGTAATAATCATGTAACTTTCAGGCAAAATTTGACAGATTCTGTGAATTTTGACGGGATAATAGAATTTTTGCGATGGAGACAAAACACAGATGAGAATAGGTGGGCCTAATGTCTTTAATTTCGTATGGGGTTTTGAGTCACGGGGCTTGGAATGTTTGGAAAAATATGACAATAATTGTAGATTCTTGCGTCTCAACACAACTTTTAAAATGGACAGAGCCAAAATACATGCTGGTGCACAATAGACTGTCCTATAATTTCAAATTTATAACTAAAAGTAAAAAATTATAATAAAAATTAGAGAATAAAAGCGAAAAATTATAATTTTAAAGTTGGAAAAAAATAAAAATGTACGGAACATATGGATACACCGTAGCATAACCCATCAGATTTAGCTTTAGCATATACAAATTTCAAGACTTAATAGTTCAAGAAAAAGATGGCGGTGGGTTGCCATTAAGTTATGCCCTAATTTAGTTTATAATTTTAGTGATATATGTTTTTGTTTTTAGCTTTATGTCTTCTAGTAAGATTGAATTGCATAGTCAAATTTAATAAGTTATCTGTAAAAGAGTTTCTTCTTTTGACATAATCTGAAGACTTCAATTTTTATGTTTAATAGAAACATAAAATTGGGAGACATAATCACATGAGTCAACAATAAAACTAAAAAATAAATAAATAAATTAAGACCATGTAAAACATTCATTTAAAAATTAGCTATGGTAAAATATAAAATTACGTAAAAGAATAGTGGATATTAAACTCTTGAAACTTTAATAAAAATTCTTAATATTAATTTTTTAAAATAATAATACAAGTGATTTGAAATTCAGACCTTGCTTTTGCTAAAGTTAGATAGGAGTATTGTTTAAATTTTTCTAATTGGAAAAAAGCTCTGCTACGAGTGAACCCATTTTGAATTGAAACATTAGGCCCATATTCAAACTATCCCAGTTTCAGCTATAATATGGCCCAACATTGTTTTATTTGGATAAAAATGGGCCTCACACTTGGCCCACTTTCTCTTTTTTCGGTATTTTTAAATTGTTGAACAGCCACTAGAAATATATAGTCATTAAAAAGAAAAAAGACAAGAAAATTTTCAGATTATAATCATGAAATGACCTTCTTGTTTTTTTAATTACACCGACATGAAATTTTATTTTGACTTAATTTCTTGTTTAGCTATTATTGTATTATTACAAAGGAAAGAAAATAAGAAAAAAGGGGTAATGAGAAAGAAGAGAGACGAGAGAAGACCCATTTTAACATTGAGCTGTGCAATCCGTTAGTCGACACCTTGTGATCCATTTTCTGATTTTCCTCTGGTGTAACCTACTCAAATCCATCCATTTTTTTGCAAAATTTGTAAATGTTTTTAGTTGAACTTAGGATTATTTTAAAATTTGTGTATGTTAGATTTTAATTAAATTTTTTTGGTTGATATTTTATTTTGATGATGAATATATTGATATTTTGTGAATATAGATAGATATATTGTAGTTGTAATGTGCATAAAAGAATGTGATTGGTAGTGAAAAAAAATTATATAGCTCCTCGAGATCTCCGGCCATCAACTTAAGTGCAAATTTCTTGGCCTGTCACACTTGTTCATATGAAAGACTGACTCCGTATTTATTCTAAATGTCATTAATAATACTTTTAGACGTATATATCTAATTGGATTCTTTAAAATTAGACTTAATAAGCTCAGCTCCCCAATTATAAGCTTGCTTTTCAGTGACCCATAGACAAATCGTCACTGGACAAGTATGGTCTTGTCAAATCTTTCTAACTTGAAAGTTCGATCCCTTTTGGCAATATATATATATATTTGACTTCAAACCTGAATCTTATAGAATTACACGAAACGAAAATACTTTTTTCATGACAATAAGTGCTAGCTTACGTTATAATATCATCTTGTTAACGTACAACTTTCTTTCAATAATTTTGTAATTAGAGGAATTCAACAAAAAATAAATTTGGTTACTGCTTGATGGTAGAATTGAAGGCAAACACTACAATGGACATGTGATGGTTGAATATCTATCGTTATACCGATTGATAGAGTATGTGAAAATCATTTCTGGTTAAGATATCATTGTTGTATCGAATGTAAGTTCACAATCACACGCATCATTATGCATGCAGTAAAAAATCTACAGTTCCACAACACAAATAGAAGTGACCACTCCGGTCCATTTCTTAGTATTTATATTAATCTTCAAAAACCAACGAATATCAAAATTTTGCATTGTATCAGTAATTAATGTTGTTGATACCAGCTCTAGGGGCTTAAAAGTTTGCTGTGGGATTAGAATAATTACATATCTCAATCTAATACAATACTCAATTACATTTATTCTGATCACGCTGTAAAGTACAGTAATCAATTAAATTTATTTTGATCAGGCTGTAAAGCTGAGCAACAAGTTCTTAATAATTTGAATTTAAGAGAACATACACAACTATTTTTTTACGATTTGTGCAAGAAACTGTACATTATCAGTACTTCTTTCATGTTCTTGTTGAATAAAATAAATTGGTAATAACAACAAATATATTATATGAAAAGTCAAAAAAAATAAAAAAAAAAATCTTTTGTAAATAATAAAACATTAATGATAAATAGAATAAAAAAATATATTTTAAAACTTTTGCATTTAGATCTTTAAAAAACTTTCAAAATTTTGTATTTAGATCCATACCTTACTGCAACAAGAAACTACCGCAATGTGCCACAAGGTGCAATAGGATTTAGCACGGTTGCAGCATACTATAAAACAAATTTATAGTCAGCATTTAGAAGCTGCTGCACATGCATGGATCGCCTAATGAAAATCTCTTGAGTCTGGCACGTGGTAATTGATAAAGAAAATTCCTTTCTTCCCTTCTTGGTTTGTTAAAATATTCGGATTACGTGCTCAAACAATATTTAGAAGATAAATAATTAGCATGCTAATAAAAAATTAATACAATATTATTTTAAAATTCACCGTATTTATAGATATAATAATAAACATATCTTTACTTAAACGTTGCTTAATCCATTGATCATTTCATTATTCTCACGAAACCTGGTGTTGTTCACATACGGTGTAACCAAAGCTGCATTCTTAACTTTTAGTTGTTTTTTTAATCATATGATTAACTTTTTATAAATAAATAAAAATAAATATTATCGATAAAATTTTTTTTTATGAAAATAATGAATACGATTTATGAGTAATTTTGTAAATCTTAGCAACCACGATGTAACATTTCTCTCCCTCTCTATTTTTTTTTTTCTTTTGTTGTTATAAGTAGGACCAAAATTCTAAAAATAATGTAAAATAGGATTCAATTCTAAATAGATTTTAAATCACTTTTAAAAGCTATAATAATTTTTTATTCATTAGGATATCTATTTTAATTATCTATCATATGTAAGATAATAAAATCAAATTAAAGATGCTAAAAATCCTTTACAATATGTAAAACATTCTATCCAAAATTCACATTAATTTATATGGTAAGAAAATAAAATTAAGATTTATCAAAATCAACCAAATATCTTGCAATTAATTGTTTATATAGTTGTCATTTTTATCATTGATTTTTTATATAAATAGAAGCGTTTGTAATTTATTTTATCAATTACAAATAAAGAATATTCTTTAATTTATAAAATATGATTTCATGAACTTAATTTCTATATAAATTTTAAATATATTATTTTTTGAAAATAACTAAATAAATATAGAGTGATCTTCATAAACTAGGACTTTTCGCCCAAATTTTTTGTTCATTTTAAGTTTTTTTTTAAAGATTATTTGTTTTAAATTAAACATTGGATTGAAATTAGGTTTTTTCCTAGTAGTTTATTATATGATAGTAGACATTTACTAATGATATTATGTCACCAGAGTTTGAGTGACGATAAAACAAACTTTGGAGGAAACAATTGCCAGTAAGAAATACGCAAGTAGAGAAAGAATAAACAATTAATCAACCAAAAATTAAAAAAAAAAAAATTGTTCATGACATATAGACAAAAATGAGAGTCATCAACTAACCTATCAATCCCACAATGTTCCATCAAGAAATCGAAATTCCCACGTAATATTCGCCCCTGGTGAACATCACTAGGACTCTCTCCATATGTTCTTGTCAATACATCTCTACATATAAATATTTCGAAAATGTTGTTATGTAATCTTTCAATGAACTAACTAGAACCAAATTTGCTGCACTAAGAAATGACGACAGAATAGGAAGTGGCAGTTCTCCTATCTTTTTCTTTTGCAATGGAAATTTTCACTTCGTTTAGGGTTTTGTTTTTTGTCTTGTTCGTCGTCTTTCCTTCTTGTTGTTGTTTTTTTTCTACTTCCTTGCACCCTTTGGTTGTCGATTCAGCTATTGAACACAGAAACTGCACGGGAATATCTGCGTTTCGTTTACTGAATAGAAGAATTTTGTCCGAATGTCCTGATCCGGGCCCTTTTCTGCAAGTAAATGTTAGTAAAAGCACTGATCTCAACGATGAAGAATTTATCAATGTCACTGTCAGCGGAGTTTTGCTTCCTGCTGAGAGCGATTGGGTTGCTATGATCTCACCTTCTAGTTCAGAGTAACTAAGAATACACAACTAATTTTATTAACTGTTAACTCGTTAATTATTTTGTGCCATCAATTGATTATGTGATTGTATGCAGTGTGGAAAGCTGTCCTACCTTGGCTATGTATTTGCAGACAGGTGATATTAGCACCCTTCCTCTTCTTTGCCATTATCCTGTGAAGGTAATTAACCTCCATTAAAAAGAGATAATACGAAATGGCTTGTATTATAAATAGATTATAGTAAAAGTTAGGTTAGAATTGAGAAAGACAGCGTATGTTAAGTGTGGATATAACTAGAAATAAAGAAGAAACAGAGTGGCATTGCATGAAAAATGTATATGTATAATGAGACAATTTAGCCACGTTAATTTTTTGATCGACGTAACAGCTGCCAAGTCTCCAGTTAATTGTTGAGTAGTACTGACAATACAAATTTAATTTTGATTTATAAAAGTTAATGTGACAATATTTTTTTTTATATTATTATGTATGTAATATGCTATGCTTCTAAAGAAATAAAGAAAATAAATAATATATAACTAGTGACACAAATATCGCTTAATTTTATTTGTAACAGTGACACAAATACTGGCATATCAATTATAAGCTATCAATTTTATGAAATTTTAGGATAAGAACAATTTCATAATTATACATAACCATGTACAAAATTAAACCTTCCGTTTCAATATGATCTTCCTGTTCAATTGCAGGCACAATTCGTGAGTAATGATCCGGGCTATCTAAGTTGCAAGAAGAAAGAATGCAAGAAATACATGAATGGAAAATGCTTTGTTACTACTTGCAGTGGATCCATAACTTTTCATGTTATTAACATCAGGACTGATATCGAATTTGTTTTCTTCGGCGGTGGATTTGATACGCCTTGCATTCTGAGTCGGTCGAAACCTATCAAGTTTTCCAACCCGAACAAGCCATTATATGGACATCTCTCAAGCACAGACTCCACTGGAGCTTCGGTACTAATTAACATAATCAGTATGAGAAAAAGAACTAAAAAATTGATTAAGTTGGTTTTGTCTACTGAATTTGGGTACTATTTTTATAATTAATGTTATTTCAGATGAGATTAACATGGGTTAGCGGAGATAAGGAACCTCAACAAGTTCAATATGCAGTTGGAAAATCGAAGACATCACAAGTTACTACATTTTCACAAGCTGATATGTGCAGTGAGTTCCATATTCTATTTATTTTTCTTGCTTATGTATATGTATGTATGTATGTATGTATGTATGTATATCCTGTTCGTGCTCTCCCTCCGATGCTTATTATGATGATCTTATTTTCCTAAAGTAATTTTGTGATGACTGAAATTGATAGATTCTACATTTCTACAAAGCCCTGCTAAGGATTTTGGGTGGCACGACCCTGGTTACATTCACACAGCAGTAATGACAGAACTTCAGCCTTCAACCACTTTCTCTTACAGATATGGAAGGTTAGCGTGCCACTGAATTTTCATGGTATTTATTCCATTTATTTTCGCCATACAATTGAACTAATTCTAGTGTAAAAAATTAATTATATATGTACCCAGTTCATTGGATTAATTACCCAAATGTTTATTCACGTTTTCGTATCTTTTAATTACTAATTATGCTCTGGAATTGATTATTCAGTGATTCAATCGGTTGGAGTCATAAAATTCAATTCCAGACTCCCCCTGCAGCAGGATCAGATGAACTCAAATTTCTTGCATTTGGTGATATGGGAAAGGCTCCTCTTGACCCTTCTGCCGAACACTATATTCAGGTAGATCAAAACAACTGTACCATTGATCAAAGCAAGCACATGCCCGCCCATATTTGAATATGGAACTATCGAGTTAAGCATCTTATTAATGAATATTAATTTCTATGACAAAAATATAATATATAGCCAGGATCTCTCTCAGTGATCAAAGCCATGGCGAATGAAGTAGATAATGGGAATGTCGATTCCATCTTCCACATTGGTGATATAAGTTATGCGACAGGTTTCTTAGTGGAATGGGATTTCTTCCTTAACCTAATATCACCTGTGGCTTCTCGAGTTTCTTACATGACTGCAATTGGAAACCATGAGAGGTATTAATCTATATTGTACATCTCTCTTACCATTTAAGATGAATTTGCTTCAGATTTGTAAATATTTACAGAATTTCATTCCTACTTTTTTCAGGGATTACGTAGGATCGGGGCCAGTGTACAATACTCCGGATTCTGGTGGAGAATGTGGAGTTCCATATGAAACTTATTTTCCGATGCCAACCCAATCAAAGGATAAGCCATGGTATTCCATAGAACAAGCCAGCGTTCACTTTACAGTAATTTCAACTGAGCATGATTGGTCAGAAAACTCTGAACAGGTAACAAACACTAAAAAAAATACACTCTTTTTACATTAGGGTTTCGAGTAATTTGCCCTATCATTTTTACACTGATTATTGAAATTGGTAACAGTATGAATGGATGAAAAAGGATATGGCTTCAATTGATCGATCAAAGACCCCTTGGTTAATTTTTACTGGGTAAGTAATTAACCTGTATGATTAGAAATTACTTAAGTTACTTATAACAACATGCTTATCAATTAATTGCTTCGAATTTGTTGAATTGGTACTGTGCACAACTATCTCAAAACGCAGGCATCGACCCATGTATACTTCCTTAACATCCAGCGTAGACAAGAAATTCTTGGACGCCGTAGAACCATTACTGCTAGATAACAGGGTAATCAGTGACCTCAATCCTCTAGCTGCATGCACGTATAATTTCCAAATTGTGAAATTAATGTGGTTTAATTATGAATTGTAGGTTGATCTGGTTCTGTTCGGTCACGTTCATAATTATGAGAGAACCTGTTCAGTTTACAATCACAACTGCTTGGCATGGCCTAAAAAAGATGCAGATGGAATCGATACATATGATCACAGCAATTACACTGCACCAGTTCAATCTGTTATTGGCATGGCTGGTTTCAGTTTGGACAAGTTTCCAGACAATGTAAGAAAAATTATAGTAATATTTATGAAGTAATTGATAAACAATTATATATATATATATAATTATGATTAATTATTTGTAATTTCCGCTGACAGCAGGATCATGCTTGGAGTTTATCGAGGATTTCGGAGTATGGATATTTAAGAGGGCATGCAACAAAGGAAGAAATTAAATTAGAGGTTGATGTTTATTAACAACTAATAATTTATTAATTAAATTTATTTGTTAATAATTAATAAGATCCCTGTGATTGTCATTTCATGACTTATTTATTTATTTATTTTCCTGAACTTTTGCAGTTTGTGAATTCGGACAGCGGGAAAGTTGAGGATATCTTTCGCATTACCAAAAAAAAAACAACAAACAAATAATTAATTAATGAAATTACAATTTCCGTCAGCCAACAAATAATCTGCAGATATTCAATCTGTCTAGTTATATATTTTGTAGAGTTTGTTTAATTATAATCCGATAAATTTCAATGTATATAGATCATGAATTGAACAGAAAGTGGTTGCGATTATTTAAGTTACAGACAGTTTGAATGTATTAATTGTTTGACATCTTTAAAATATTGTCTTCTTTAATTAGTCAATAAACATTTATGTGTCTATTTTGTGATTTTCTTTTATGAAATAATACAAATGAGATGAAGAAAATAATTTGATATATTTTTGTAAAAATGATTTAAAAAATCATCGAGAATCACCTTAGACCTGGCCAAAGAAAAAGTTTTAAATCATGCTCCCTTCAACATTACTCATCACGTCACACTTGCAATTTAAAATAATTAATAATAATAAAACTAATAATTAATAATAAAAAATTAGCCATGTTAAAAAACATACAAAATGTTATTCGGTTGAACAATTTTTTTATTTTCTAAATCAACAATCGAAAAAGGAAAAATTGATCATTTGAGTAAGGGATATAGTGCAATCAAAAATCAATTGTACCTATAATTCTGTTTCGACTTTTCATTTCTGTTTCTTTTGTTAAAATTTTTAATTTTTTTTTTTGTAATTTTCAAAGTTTTTATAAATAAAAAATTATAAAATATCCCAAAAGAGTCTTAATGGAAATGTTAAAAAGAGTGTAAAGATATACTCTAGAAGGCCACTTAGGGATTTGTTTCTATTTTAACCTCCATTCCGAAAGCCTTTATTTCCCTTAAACTCAATGTCTATCTCTTTATATATACATTCATAAAATGTTTATAGTAATTTTTTTTAATTATAAAGTGACTTTTGAGTTTTGTATATTTTTTATTTTATTACTGTGACTTATTTATATTTTAAAAGATAAAATTAGTGGAGAAATATTTATAGTTATAGTATTTATTTGGGGTTTTGTGTATATAAAAAATATATAAACTTGTAGGATTGATTTTATAAAATTGCACATTTAGATTTTGTAAAGATTGATTTATACATTTAAAATATGCATCTTGAGTGTCATGTAAAATTTTATTTTGTTTATAAATGTTAGGTTTTCAATTTATAATAATATTTTTAGAAAATGCCAAAAAATATCATTTTCTCCTAATTGTTTGAATAGAAAAATTATTTTGGTCAACTAAATTATTATTAAAAATTATAAAATTTAATATACCTATTCCTTATTATGTCAAATATAATACATTAAAATTTTGTTTATAAATCGTAATTGTTTGAATTGCTATGAATTTTTAAATTGAAATAGTTCAATTCAAAATTTCATGGACAGATTCTAAGTACTGAAAATAAATTTATTTAAAATAGTTTAGTGTCAGTATATGATTTATATGTCTGTGAATTCCTAAAAAATTTTATTACCTTCCAGTGACTGATTTATTAGTTAAAAATTAGGGAGTACGAAATGCTCGATTATTTTTTTGCATTATATATTAGAGAAAGAAATATATTTTAAGGTATGATAAGGATAAATTAGTATATATTTAAGGATAAATTAATATATTAGGTATGCTCGATTATTTTTATATGATATAAGTTTATATTTTTCTAAGGTAATATTTGATTTCGTGATAAATGAATATTGCGTAGTTAATAAAAAAAAAATTTGATTAAATCAAATTTAGATTTGGAGCACTTAGAATCGTTAATTATTTAACAATTTTGATAGTAAAATGGGACCAATAAGTATTTCAATTTATGATATGCTTTTGCATTAGATAATAATAAATATGAGGGTTATGGCTAATTTTAATATCAAAGTGATTTACTTATTATATTAAAAGCACAAACAGGTAAGTATATTAGACTTTTAAATTGAAATCACTATAATATATATATATATATATATATATATATATAACCTTATTTTAAAAATATATTTTAAGCTATGGAAGTATTGATTTATACATTATTACGACATTATGTGTTGTTATTGTGGTGGCTATGATGAGAACGATTATGAATATGTGCAAGTGTGAAAGTATAGGATCATGCATGATTATATGTTTATTCTTTTGTTTACAATTCAAATGTGTTGGTATTAATCATGGACATGCATTTATTTTAAGAAATAAGAAAGTTCTTTTAAAGTAAAAATGCTCGTAAACTAAGAATTATGTTTTCTAGGTATTTAAGTTTATTAGTAGACAATTTTGAGTTATGACGATCCTTTTAATAAGTTTGGTCATTCCTTCGGATTTATTATATGCGATAATTTTGATAAATGTTTCGTATATAATAAGAGAGACTTTTGGATACTCTTAGGACTTTCGATTTTTCACATTCATGTGTTAATGTATTTGTATATATGGGAGAACTCACCAATGATTTAAGGTAAAGGTTTATTTCTTATCTTTCAAAGCCCTACTTACACAATTAACTTATATAAAAATAGTTATCAACAGATAATTCAAACTCAATATATATTAAGTGAAGGTGAAATCCTATTAAATAATAAATGAATGTGTATATTGCTAATAAAGTTTGAAAGAAAGAAAATTTAAAAATATTTTTATATTATAAAAGTATGAAAATGAACATGCATCATGAAATTTCTTAAAATGGTTATAGTTTTTATCTCATATCATATCATATCATATCATGCAATGCATTATATTTATGTTATATATAAAAATTTAGTATCTTATTGAATTTAAAATCACTTTAATTATTGTGATTTTGAAAAGATTGAAAGATGAGCGTGTTGGTTGTTCTTTTATCTCTTAAGACTTTGTAATTCCAATTTTTGTTCTGTTGAATTAGACATTTGAATGTTATTTTGTTTTGTTGGATTAATGAATATTTGTCTGAAAGATTTATCCTATTAAAAATATTCAAATGGATTCTAAGTTATGAAATTTTAAAGAAGTACTATTTTGCCTTATTGGATTATAGTACTTGGATTCTTTGTGGGTTACGTATTACATGTTGTGATTTGGATTTTCTCTCAACATAATATTTGCTTTACCTTTGTAAAAGGTTGCCATATATGACGTTTATAATTTATAGAATTATTTTGTTAACTAACTAAAACTATATATGACATGCTTAATATCACTTGACGCTTCTCTCCCTTTTCTGCCAATTGGTTTCTTTCCCAACTTTCATATTTTGTAGCACGTCAAACTAAAACTCTCTTATAAATTCTTCCAACAATTAAAAAAAAATAACACTAAAATATTAAATAAAACAATGTAATTCGAATAGTTTGAGATAGCAAAATCAAAAGCATAGTTAGAAAAAAAGGCATTCAATTACAAAAGTTATTTCAATGATTTTAATCTAATAATAAAAATAAAAATAAATTAAATATTTATCATAATACATTTTAAATGCTACGTGTGATAATTTTCGTTAGGTTTAAGAAGCATTAGATGATGGGAAAATCGAAATCCCTCTCAAATAAAAATAAAAAAAGAAAAGAAAAGAAAAGAAAATCATGGCCACACCATCAACACCTACAAAATGGGAGAGCCCTATGGAAGCCATGCATATCTCCCATGGATCATTCTCAATTTGCCATCACAAGATACAACCTCTCTTCCCTAACAAATTAAGGAGCTAACGGTTTCATTAATTCAGATATTTTCTATACTTCTTGTACAATCATTTTGATTTAATCAACTTAGATGAG
>JAWDEX010000012.1:4169636-4180064 GCA_035221805.1 Trichilia hirta
CTATACATTCAAACCCATGCTCTTTTTTGTATTTTTCATGCATTCATCACTCACATTTATTGCCTTTCTTTCTCTCTCTTCTTTCAGGTTTTTTTTATTCTTCACTCCTTAACTTCGATCTCTAGACAAAGGTTCCATCCCTTTACTCTGATCAGGTTATCTTCTCTTCTTATTTTTGCATTATCACTTAATTCTTAATCTCTATCTCATAAAACAATTCTTTATAGGTGGCCTCGTAAGTGGTGATGAATCGCTTAGTTATCATATATCATTCTCTCTTCACACAAAGCCCTCTTTTTGGCCCTTCTAATGCTAAGAAATAATAAAATAAATCTAAGGTTAATTACCTTATCATAAATCTCTTGAAAAAGTTTCTTCGGCTCTTGTTAAGCCCTTGATAGAATAGAAAGAAATAGCTCACACTGTGAATTGCTTAAATAGCACCTTAAAATTTCTCCAAGAAGACCTGGCTCAAATGTCTAAAGTTACTAATAGTTTCTAAGGCCAAATTTTTTAACTATTTCCATGTATGTCCCTTTAGAGTTAAGAAAAAAAAAGGCAACACATTTAATACTCTGTTAATTTCCAGATTACTGTCATTTCTCTAAAAATATGGAGATATAAAGTTGGATCAATCTTTCTAGTGTAGGGCATAATTTATAGAGATCATTAGCTCTATTATATCTTTGATAAATAGGGAGTCAATATATCTTTTAGCCTAAAAATGGTGCCCAAAATTTAGAGTAGGGTTAACTTTTTTCTTAGTCTCGACTTTCTCGAGTATTTTTTGGATTCAAGCTTCTAGAGGCTAGTAGTCTATTTTATGGGGTTCAATAAGATAGGTACGTCAATCTTAAGATCTCATTTTGTTAAGTTGTAACCTCAGGTTTATAGTGATTTATTTAGGCCTCAAGCCTCCTCCAGATTTCATGATGGAACTACAATGCATGTTGAACATTTTTGGGTATAAAATATCGAATACTCAAAATGAGGCATTGGCATTCCTCTATTCTCAACTTTCTTAAGACCTAATAATTTTTTTTTCTTTGTGTGTTATTAATAAACTAAGTTGCGCTAGTTACAAGGGCTATTGTAGGGCCTTTAACCTTCAGTTTTCCCTTGAACTGAGTATAGCTTTCTCCCACCTCTAACACTTTTAGCATTCCTATGACATGCCTTTACTGTACCACTTTTGTATCAACCTTTTTAGTTCGACAACCTCCTTCTCTAGCTACTTATTTCTTTGCTCTAGCACTCGCCTTCAACTTTCTCTTCTACGCATCATCTTTTGTATTTTTTTAGCTCTATTATCAGTTGTAAGGATTCATGTTCTCCAATCTTTATGGTTGTTTGGCTTATCACTAGTGTAATAATGTGGTCCTGTGAATCATTCTCATTAGAAGATTCTGCTATATGATCTTAATTGGTTGTAAGAATGGGGTATCCGTTTTTTTTATAGGTAATCTTTGAGAATAACGGCTACAATTATTTTCAACCATCTCTATTGTTGATTTAACAAAAAAAAAAATTTCAATTAGTAAAAGGCTTTTAGTGCACTTTTCTATAAATAGTGTCAACTATTGATACTTAAATTTTTTAGAAAAAAAAAAGTTTAGAGTGCTATGCAAATTTTGTTTCCTGAAAGCTAAAGGAATGATTCGGTCTTACCTTGGGTCAAGTGATCCTCTGCAAAATGGCTCTCTAATAACTTGAAAATACAAAAAATAAATATAGAAGTGAATTCGATTTTTAACTCTGATATTTAATTTAGGTACTTAATCAAAGAGACAAAGAAAAAGAAAAAAAATATGTGCAAAGCTATTTAAGTTCGTTTTTTGTAAAAATACTGATGCTAGTAGGCCAGCAATTAATTTTTTAATATCTCTCTCTCTCTTTTATTCATTTGGAGGAATGCAAATTATAGTAATTCAGACATATACAAATATAACGGCATATCCAGACAGAAAATAAGTCATTTTATAATTATAATCTAACAATTTAAGGTAATGTAGTGATTACCTATGGAATAACTTGTGTAGTGGATAACTTTTGAAGGTGATAAAATATTTTATAAGCATTAAAATGCGGGTGCTCTTTTGTCTGCTCAACTATCCTGTTTTTATATGCTAATAACTCAAGAGTAGGGCGAATTATGCAAAATTGAGCTGATAAAACTAATAAATGGGTATCAAATAACAAACAGGCAGTCATTTTGAGTTGTCAAAAGTTGGTATCACAAATAAAGTGTCATCATTAATAAGGCCGTCAATTCTAAGGACATGACATTTTGGTCCTTGAAAAATTCAGACTCAGAGTATGAGTCATCGTAATACTCTCAACATTTGATTTTATTAAATTATTAAATTAGAAGTTAAACAAAAATATGAAACTAAACTAATAATATTTAAACTTTTTTATCGTTTATGTCGTATGCAAACTCATTTTTATTTAATAAATTTTGTCACATGGACTGTCATTAAACCCATTCTAATACCATCAATTACTACTTGAACTTGAATGCAAGTGCTTGATACCTCTTACTAGAAGTAATATTTTTTATCATTAATAATTTTCTTCTCATTTCATTCAAGTTAACAAAAAAATAAATAAATTTTAACGGATATTTTTCACTGATTATTCATTAGTAAATGTTAATATTTGATATATAAATAAATTATTTGTTATTTAATTATGAATCAATAAATTTTCTTGTTTGACGTATCAAAAAAATTTTAATGCTTAATGTTGTGATTGAAATTCTCTCCTAATATAATATTTCTTAACCATTGTAAAAGATTGTGACAAATGACATTTATAATTTATAGGATTATTTTAATTTTCTTAATTAAACAACAAAACACATTATTCTCTCTGTTTTCTGGTAATTGTTTTCTTTCCAACTTTCATATTTTGTAACACCTCAAACTCAAATCCTTTTATAAATGTTTGAAAATAAAATTCTTCCAACCATTAGAAAAGAAAAATAACGCTACAATACCAAATAAAAACATTAATTGTACCAAAGCCAAATTACTAATGGTTTGAGATAGAAAAATAAAATACATAGTGGGAAAATAGGCATTCAACTACCAAAATTATTGAATGATTTTAATAAAATAAGAAAAATAAAAATAAATTAAATCTTGACCAGATCCATAATACCATCTAAATGCTACGTGTGATGATTTTAGTTAAGTTTAAGAAGCATTAGAAGATGAAAGAATCCAAATCCCTCTCTAATAAAAAATTTTAAAAATATCAAATCAAAATCTAAATTAAATCATGGCCACACCATACAACATCTAAAAAAAAGGAGAGCCCTAGGGAAACCATGCAACTCTCCTATAGATGATTCTCATTTCGCCATCACAAGCTACAACCTCTCTTCCCCTCTAATTACTTTTCTAACAAATTAATGAACGAACTGTTTCATTGATTCAGATATTTTCATTAACTTCTTCTACTATCATTTTAATTAAATCAATTTAGATGAGGAAACTTTGTACAAATGTGGAGAAGGAAGATGCGCTTGAGACGGTGCTGGAAGTTCCTATTCCTGAAGAAATGTTCACCAGCATGGGTAACACTCCTCAGTTACGTTGGCAAAACATGATGACATGGATGAAGGCTCAATCTTCTGACAAATGGTCGCAACCGGTCATCGCCGCTCGCATTAACGAGCTCCGATTCCTCCTTTACCTTGTTGGATCGCCGCTTATCCCTCTTCAGGTGCAGGTGGGGCACTCCGTTCATAAGCCCGTGAAAGATTGTTCCATTGTACGTAAGCAATGAAGTATATATATAACAACATTTTTTCACATTAAATTGATTAATTACATTATTAATCAGTTAACTTATTGATTAACTAATCTGTGATCAGCAAGCTTCAACAGCTAAATACATAGTGCAACAGTACATTGCGGCCACAGGAGGGCAAGCAGCTTTAAATGCAGTTCATAGCATGTGCGTAACAGGACAAGCGAAAATCACGGCGTCCGAGTTTCACACAGCCGATAATGTACAAAATGCCAATGTGAAGACCAGCGAGGAAGTTGGTGGCTTCGTTTTATGGCAAAAAGATCCTGATTTATGGTGCTTGGAACTCGTTGTTTCAGGTTGCAAAGTTATCTGCGGAAGCAATGGAAAGCTTTCGTGGCGTCATTCATCCAACCACCAAGCGCCCGTTTCAAAAGGACCTCCCAGACCCTTGCGTCGTTTCCTACAGGGGTTGGATCCGAGGTCGACGGCTAATTTATTTTTAGACGCATCGTGTATCGGAGAGAGAGTAATAAACGATCAGGATTGTTTTATTCTGAAGCTCGAAACCAGTCCGGCGATTCGAGAAGCACAGAGTGGGCCAAATTACGAGATCATTCATCACACAATATGGGGTTATTTTAGCCAAAGATCAGGACTGTTGATTCAATTTGAAGATTCGAGGCTGCTGAGAATGAGAACAAAGGACGACGATGACGTATTCTGGGAAACTAGCACGGAATCTGTGATGGATGATTACAGATACGTGGATACCGTTAATATTGCACATGGTGGAAGAACTCGAGTGACGGTGTTTCGCTATGGTGAGCAATCGGCTAACCACAAGAGACAAATGGAAGAAAAATGGAAGATTGAAGATGTTGATTTCAACATATGGGGTTTGACCAAGGATCATTTTCGGCCACCTGCGGACATCCAAAACAAATAATAGAACATTATCATTAACATATATAATTCAGTTAGAGAGACGGGAGATCTAGCAGAGGATGCATGCATAAGGATGGGCAGTGAGAATTAAAGTGTGAATTAATACTAGCAATATTTTTTTTATTTTAATAATACTAACAATATTACTAAAGGCTTTTTATGAAATATATATAAGAAAAATAAAACAAATAATTAAAAAAACTTTATATTATATATTTATAAGATCTATTTTTTATTTGTAAAAATGACAAATTAACATTAATTTAAAGGAACTAAATTAATTTATAAAGTGATTATTAAAATTTTCTTCAATATTAAACTTTTTCCTTACTCATTTAATAGTCACAAATTTATTTATTTAGTAGGGGAGTTAAATCACCAAGTAAACCCAACAAAAAGAATGTCTAAAATTTTTCTCTCTTTTTTTTATTATTTTATTTTTTGTGTATTATGTGATTTGTTTGAAATGAAATAAAACTTTTGAGATTAAAAATTAATTTGAAGTATTAATAAAAATAGGATACTGTTTTTTAAAATATCCTTTTTGAATCAAGTTGTTATAAGTGGCTTTTTGACAAATGCTTTAAAACTGAATAAAGAAATATTATTGAGAAGTATCCTACAAAAAACGATTTTCAATCATACTACAAACTGTAAAACCATTCTTCTTGAACATTACTAGATAATATATCATCCAGTCTATGATATCAATAAACATAGAAGCAATGTTGAAGGAACTGGAATAAAACAAATAACAATAATATTATGTATAGAATGATAATTTAATTTTCAAAAAAAAAAAAATTATTTCCAATTATGATGAGCTATAATTTAATTTAAGATTATGGATGGCAAAATTCGTCGTGCATATATGGATACGCACTAACATTATACTCTTTATTAAGCAACGCTATATATATATATATATATATATATATATATGGGAATATTTAATGAGTATGGAATAGGAGGTATTGAGAAGGACGATCATACTTGCATTTTTTATATGTATTTTTATATTTTTAAAAATAAATTTAATATTATATATATTGTTTTTCTATATATGGATACATAGAGATATAAATAGGTTAAAATCGGTACATGAATAGTTATTAAGAACTGTTCTTCATTAAAAAAATCTCTTTATATAATGATACTTATAGAAGAACAAGAAAATGATTAGGATCACTAATTGTGGGGAAAAAAAAAAGAGGCTGCAAATTTTGTTGGCTAACGACCAGGGTCCAAAATTTAGGGGTAATGTTCGTGTTGTATGTGTTGTATAGTTTCAAAAAATATAGTATAAAAAGTTAAAATTCTCGTTAATTTACAGAGTTCGTTTATAATGTAGTTTAGACAGTTACAAAATTCTATAGTTTGCTGCCTATCTATTATATTATTTAAAAAGTTAAAATGCCTTTGATTTGCAGTTGCCGACAAACTAGGACTTGGAATTATAATTAAAATAAAAATATGGATACGACAAAGAATCTTTTAATACCCCATTTAGCCGTGCTTACGCGGATGCTATCTCAATTTCAGATTTTTTTGTATAATTTTAAAAAAATATATATTTATTGAGTCAATTATGTAATAATCAATTGATTGTTAAAAAATATCTTATTTATTTAAAGTAAAATTAATTAGAAAAAAATTGGCAAATTTCTTATCGTGCATGTGGATAAAATGTACCCGAAGGATCGTTATTCATTTGGCGAATCTCTTTATTTATTTCAATAACAAACTTCACGTCAAGAAACCATTTTATCAAATAACTCACGTCATCACAGGAATATGGTCCCTGACTAATTAATAATATAAGACATAATTCAAAGAATACCAAACCACACACTTGGCCTTGGAGATTTTGTCACTTCCAAGTCACAAACTTATAATGGAAAAGAATTTTCTACACTAATTTATTTGGTACTAAGACGTGATAATGACAGAAGAAAAAAAAATAAATAAAAGTTGATGAAACTCAGAACCCCATATAATCTTTCTTTCTTTCTGTATCTTTCACAGTAATCGAATTAATTCTCTCTAATGGAAACCTCCATTTCTTCTGTCTCGAAATCTTTCCTCGTTTTATTCATTTTCCTCTCCACTACATCTTCATCTCCTTCGTCTTCGTCTTCTCTGCTGCCTCCTTTGATAAAAAATTCAACTATCGAGCACCTTAATTACACAGCAATATCAGAATTTAGGGTATTAAACCGAAAAGCTCTATCCATTTGTCACGATCTTAACCCTTTTGTTCATATCAATGTTAGTAAAAATTCTAACCTTTCTGATGAAGAATTTCTCACCATAACTGTTTCTGGAGTTTCAAATCCTTCAGAAGATGATTGGGTTGGCATGGTTTCACCTTCTCACGCCGAGTAAGAATTTTAAACATATACGTATTCATGTTCAAGAGTAATATATAGATATATTCAGTTTCTATTTTTGATTTTATTTTTCTTATATTTATGCAGCGTTTCGAATTGTCCCTTAAATGGGATTCTGTATGTACAGACTGGTGATCTCAGTAAACTTCCTCTTCTTTGCCATTATCCTGTTAAGGTAATCATGAAACTAAATTTGCATATATATATATATATAAAAGCATTATCATAGTACCATCAATATCATTCATATATTTAGGGTGCATATGCCTCTAATTAAAATATTATTTCTTCTCTATTGCTATCCAGCCACTGAAGCAAAGTAAACGAAAGCTGAGGAGAATTAACAGAAGTTAGCTACGTGTCGCGTTAAGAAACCAAAACTCTTACGAAATAAACATATAGAATACTAGCCGATGAGTTATTAAGACGAAAAAAACAGACGTTGTCCATACGCTAGCCAGCTGTTTGCCTTGTATAAGATTTTTAGTTTACTAGTTTTTTATCATAACAAGGATATCGAATTTTGTAATGTATGGTTGCTTAGCGTGAAAACATTAATTTATGTGTCGACCCATGCATGTGGGTGGCCACCCTTTATCCAATTAATTGATATATATGTAGCATTATTTATTACGTTCTGGAACTCAAAAAAGAAAGCATGATCAATTAGGAATTACGTAGTAACTCTTTCTTTCTTTTTTACTTTTTAAATTATCTTTTGGTATGTGGCTGAAAACATATACTTAGGAGGGATTTGATTGCTTAGTCAATTAATGTTAGGCTAAATATGCAGCAACCTAATAGGAATATCGATGTTGACTTTTCACTTCGAAACCGACGGTGCCAAACCCTATTACTAATATTGTATAAATGCATGCATGAGGGAATTAGACTTGAGTTGAATTATGAAAGCCATAATTATGGAGAAAGAACAAAGGACATGAAGATTTATCAAATTGGATTGATATAGATAATTCTAAGTCCATGCTAAATATCAGAATTGAAAATGGAAAAACTTCTAATAAATATGTATGCATTTTAATTTCTTAAACTGCAGGCACAATTCATGAAAAATGATCCAGATTATCTAAGTTGCAAAAAGAAGGAATGCAAGAAATCCATCCATGGGAAATGCATTGTTACAACTTGCAGTGGTTCGATAACTTTTCATGTTGTTAATATTAGAACTGACATTGAATTCGTGTTCTTCGCCGGTGGATTTGGTACACCTTGCATTTTGAGTCGATCAAAACCTATCAAATTTTCCAATCCCAATAAGCCGTTATATGGACATCTCTCAAGCACAGACTCCACTGGAACATCGGTACGAAGTATAATCATTACTAGAAAAATAACTAAAAAAAATTGATTATGCTGGTTCTGTTTGCTAAATTTAGTGAATAATTTTAAGATCAATATTATTTCAGATGAGATTAACATGGGTGAGTGGGGATAAGGAACCTCAGCAAGTTCAGTATGGAGTTGGCAAAAGTCTGATATCACATGTTTCTACATTTACTCAAAAGAATATGTGTAGTAAGTTTCCTATCTTTTATTTTTTCTTCTTTAAATACATATATAATTATGCATGTCAAATAAATGTTAATTAATGTTGGTATCTAATTAATATGCATATAGGTTCGGTTTTACCTAGTCCAGCTAAGGATTTTGGGTGGCATGATCCTGGTTATATTCACACAGCAGTATTGACAGAACTTCAGCCTGCAACCAACTTCTCTTACAGATATGGAAGGTATATGGCATCTCATATTCTGAAATTGATAAGATACGAATATTTACACTTTATAAGAAGTTGGAGTTATGCAATGTTGTTTTGTCCAATATACTAATTTTCGTATTTTAAACGAAAGAAAAAATATGTATCATATTCCATCAAACTATAATCAATTTTCAGCAATACAAAAAGCAACTATAAGGAAAACAAAAACATGATACATGAAGAGTTCAAAGTTTGATGACTGTTGCACCCAAATTGTGATTCCATGTATGTATTGGACATTAGGTAGTGATCCACAATTATAATTTATGCTCTAATTAATTACTTTTATTGTTAATAACATAATTTACGCAGTGTATCAGTTGGCTGGAGTGATGAAATCCCATTCCGAACACCACCTGCAGGAGGATCATCAGATGAACTCAGATTTCTTGCATTTGGTGACATGGGAAAGGCTCCTATAGATGCTTCTACTGAGCACTACGTGCAGGTATGTGGAGTAGTAAGATTTGCGATATTATTCAAAAACATACTGCCCAAAAGGCCTCACTTAAAAAAAAAAATAGTTTTTTATTTTGTTACAAACGTATACAGCCAGGATCTGTGTCAGTGGTAAAAGCCATGTTGGATGAAGTAAATAATGGCAATGTAGACTCCATCTTTCACATTGGAGACATAAGTTATGCAACAGGATTCTTAGTTGAATGGGATTTCTTTCTTCATCTTATAAACCCTTTGGCTTCTCGAGTTTCTTACATGACTGCAATTGGAAACCATGAGCGGTATTCATCTATATATCTCTCTTGCTCACAATTTAAGACAAATTTGCTTCAGATTTTTTAAACGTTTACAGAATTTTATTCCTCAATTTTTCAGGGATTATGTAGGATCGGGGTCAGTGTATATTACCCCCGATTCTGGAGGAGAATGTGGAGTTCCATATGAAACTTATTTTCCAATGCCAACCCTATCAAAGGACAAGCCATGGTATTCCATAGAACAAGCCGCCGTTCACTTCACAGTAATATCAACTGAACACGACTGGTCGGTAAATTCGGAACAGGTAAACAGGGAAATGCATATAATTCTTCAACTTTATCCTTGACCATATAAATTTTTACATCAATTTAGGGGATTATCATACCGTATTATCTTTCCAGTATCAATGGATGGAAAAGGATATGGCTTCCGTTGATCGATCAAAAACACCCTGGTTAATCTTTGCTGGGTAAGATAATATTGTTTTCTGTCAAGTTTCTCAATGTGTAGTTGATAATCTCTCCCCTTAAACTGCATGTAAAATGCAGACATAGACCCATGTACACTTCCTCAGATGGACTCTTCAGCGTCGATAAGAAATTTGTTGATGCAGTAGAACCATTACTATTGAAGAACAAAGTTGATCTGGTTCTCTTCGGCCACGTCCACAACTATGAGCGAACCTGTTCAGTTTATCGCAGTCAATGCATGGGCATGCCTAAAAAAGATGAAAACGGCATAGTCGCATATGACCATAGCAATTACAGTGCACCAGTACAAGCAATTATCGGCATGGCTGGCTTCAGTTTAGACAAGTTCAACAACAATGTAATGAAC
>JAWDEX010000012.1:4185901-4196492 GCA_035221805.1 Trichilia hirta
ACAGTAAAAGATGATGCAGAGTGGTTTTGCTTCCATAAACCTCAAACATCTTACCTACAATCAATTGTCCTGGCCTCCAAAACAGTCAGTTACCCCAAACCAATTGGAAAATATTTCTACTGGCAACTTCACTGACAGCATTGTTACTCTGCTTCCGAAGCATCTTCTCTTGAGCACAAACATCTCCTTCCTTTTCAGAAAGAAATTAGTGAACAAAGTAAAATAAAATCAACAATAAATAAATAAAAGTTTCTGTTCAGAGATTAACTTGTCCTAGGAGCATCAATAAGAAAATTAACAAAATATAATAATGGATATTGATCAAACAAGCAAAGGAAATGAGTACTCACAAGAAGAGAGTAAGCACAAGCAAGGGATACAAGGGTAGGGTATAAATCCAAAACCAAAATTGCAACCTCCTCTGTCACCTGCGGTACCTGCAAACATTAATTTGCAAAAGTTAACTAACAAATTTTGTAACCCAAGAGTTACAAATAAAATTTAAATATCCATGTCTTCATTTAAACAAGAAATATTCAGGTTCATTTTTCCATGATTATTCAGGGCTCCTCAATGTATGAGCCTAATTTCACATCCAGTATCTAAACACCCACATTTTCTATTTGAATCTTTTACTGTTAAATATAGAAAAGTCAAATTAATAAGTGGAAAGAACACATCCAGAAACAGGTTGATTGAAATGCACGGTCAATTATCCTCACTAATGCTTCCAGAGATACAAATAGAGTTTTTGCTCAGATTGTGTGCATCTAAAAATTGCCTGAGTAAAATTAAATGGCTGTCACAGAAATACAGACATAACATTCTCCATTAAGTAGAGTTATGGGCTAGTAATAGAGCTTTTGCAAATGGTTAATTCAATTTAATGACTTCAAACACAGCCTCAACACAGTGTCTGACCTCCTTAAGAATAATCATTACCTGCATAAGCTGAACTGCAAACACATCACCAACAGTCATTCTATCCAGATCTTGGCACCTTTTGATAAATTCATCAAAAGGAGGACAGGCCGCATGGTATTTAATCTGGTCCTCAGGCAGTTCTAATTTATAATATTCAGTTATTGCTTGAGTAAGATAACCGTACTTCCTCAGCGTATCAGCTAAACCACTAGTTCTCTGTACATCAAATCCCTCCAAAATCTCTGTTGTAAAACAACTGCGTAGGATATGATACCCATAATTGAAGTTGTAATATGTTTTATTTCAAAAATATGATGGCCAAAACCAAGTATGAGATTGGAAAAAAAATAATAGAGGTCAAAATTGAACAATGAGAATTAAGATTAACATTTGGAAACAACCCAAGACTAGACGGAAAAAAAATGATTGACAGCATTTATCTTAAACATGACACTCAAAACTATAAAACAGCATACACACCATTAACAAATATACTCAATAATAACAAAAGAACACAGAACAGCATGTTTAGAACCAATAGTGACTCAGTGAGATGCAAGACAATAGAAGAATATCATCAAAAGAAAATTTTTAAAGATCAGAATATGGTAAGTTTTTCCCTTTTGTTGTCTTTTGCACAAATCACTATTAGACAAATCAAGTTTGTATTATATGGAAGACTGCAAATTGCTTGATATCTATTTTTAGGAACGATGGAGGGTGGGAGTCCTGACACATATATCACGGACGGACATCAGAGTCAGAACTTTAGATTACAAGAAGCAGCTACACATTGCATAAGTTAATATATCTTCACGCTGAAAAGTCTATGAAATGTCAAAATATTTTTTTGACTTTAATACTTGTACTGAACACCACTAGTAACACAACAAGGTTCTAAACTAAAATATTGATGGATAAATGCTTACGCTGTTTTGATACTCTCAGCAGATTCAGAAGAATTTGGGTCACCTTCCACAAGATATATCAGCTTCTTAAGTCCACATCTCTGAGAAAATGCAGCACAATGCCAAGAAAAAAAATGATATTTTAAATATCACATCAACATGCTGAAGGTCAGTTATAATAACAAAATTGCCATTACCATTAGTCAAGCTAAACTTTATATACAAAACCTAGAACAGTTCTTGGCAAGAAAAATAAACCAATAGATATAATATCTACACAAGCATCAAGTATCATGGAAATTAAACAAACGGTTTAGTCATTTGAATACAAATGAGTACCTGAAGCCTGAGTTTCTGATCTCTATAACGATTATCCCTAATTGAACAGCGTAAATCCTCAACCTTTTTCCTCTCAACAATAAAATCTAGAACATATTCACTCTGAAGATGTTTATGGCGAGCTATCCAGAGTCCATCCCCAACTGGTAAGCGCCTAACCTGTTGCATGGTCTTTATGTAAAAGAGTATTGCTAATATAAAGTGGATGGCTGAAGACAAATACAACATTCGAATTTTCACTGAAACAGTCAAACAAAAATCAAGATGATATCAAGGCTATGACACAATGAGGGCAACCATCAAAACAAGCAGATCATATACAAAAGACCACTCCTATACCAAATGGTGGTTGCAAGCCAATCCATATCTCCGCACCATTATAGCTTTGAGGAAGTATATACTCCACAAAATTCAGGTCCCTTTTCTGAAATCGTTGAGATGCATACAGCACCATCAAGGAAGGTCAAGCCCTGTGGTATAAGCCATAACAAGCATAAAGGGCAGCTATCACCCTTTGAAGTGTACAGTATAATTTCACATTATTTTTAATAGTGAAAAGATTCTGGAGGTAAATATAACCACACACACCTCCAATACACCACGGAATCAATGGACAAGGCCCTCCTTAATTTAAAGTTTTCAGTAAGAAATACTATATACGTTATTTGAAAATTTTTGGATATTAATTACCAAATAGCCAAAAGTGTTTATAGTCACACACCGAATCAAAAAAAGAAGATAATAGATCACTAATTTTTGTCACTTTTACAAATGGAATTCCAGCAATACATATAGAGAAATCGCACATCATCCATTATTATGCAACAATAGTTAAAGAATAAACAATACAGAGAAGACTTGTAGGAGGTAACCTCTATTTGGATCTTGAAGTGGTAGCAAATATTTTCAATAATTCTCCTGGAACGAGACCTATAAACCAGAAAATATATGCATTAACCAGAGTGACTATTCACGAGAAATACCAGCAAGAAATAAATGCAGAGTAGATGTTTAAAAATACCATACTATATAGTGTCAACAAGAATGTGTCCATGTACATAAACCCACACACAGAAATATAGATTAAGCAGTAACAACAAACATATATACAAAGGCTTTTGAGGAAGTTAAAAAATTGTCAGGTTAAACATTACAAACATGCCATGCACAAAACTTGAATGGTTGATAAGCGAGAATGAAGAAGAATTAGTATTTACTAACCCTTGTACGGCAAATTGCTCCCGATCATCTAATATTAAGATCACTTCATATGAATCCCCAAAGCTCTCCCCAAAGCTCAGAGGTGGTATACTCAAAAGATTTATATTCATTGTCAGACCATCTGACCTAGACCTTTGCGCAGAATAATCCTAAAAAAGTTTGGCATGATTATGAGTAATTTTATACAATAAGTTATTTATGGAAACAAACGGTTAGATTATTTATATAAACTCAACTAAACAAAACTAACCACCAATCTGAATGCACACTGGTCAAAAAATTGAATATTAGCTATTTTGAATATCAAAAAAGAATTCAATATTCAATAAATACTGCAAGTGAGAATAGTTTGATTGGAAGCATAAATATTTATGCTGTCTTTAAGACAGGTTTTGCCATGTTTACATATAGGAATGTAGCAGTTATAGGAATTCATAATAAAAGCTCTAAATTTCTATGAATGCAATTTGAAATAATAAAGTGTATCCTAAGTTTAGGTAATGTAAAATCGTAAGTGTCCCTACATGAAAGAAGTCCGTGCATTATTTATTACATACCATATGACTCTGTCACAATAATTCAGAAATCATCACATATACAAGATGTTCCCCATGTAATAAGTAGTATCCACTCAAATTGCATAATGCACACTTACAGATGAAAAGCAAGCGTTCAAGGTAAACAAGCTTGATGTAGAACTAGCAGAGAAATTTGAGGCACTCCCACCAACACAATCAAAACTCTTCTGGTTCCTCCAACTTCCATCAAGATCTACTTGACCTGAGCATTTACCAAAGGCCAATTTAAAGAAAATGTTCAAATTTTCCAATAAGAGCAAATGGTAACTTCAATATTATTTATTACCATTTGCAAATGCACTAGTTCTTGATGCTACAGGGCAATCCTCTCTTAAATTTAGAGACTCTGAACGAAGACCATACACTTGATCTTCTCGAAGACGGCATAAAACTGCAGGCCAGAGGGATGAGATCTCCTTGTGTTGGGAAGTTTCTGAAACTTCTTTAAAAGCACAAAGAACGAGTTCTTTTGAATACCCCATGTGCACAAACTGAAAATAGCAAAATCAAAATTAGAACATAAACTTATTAAAAAAACAAGAAAGAAGAAGAAGAGAAAGTGGGGTTTACACATTTAAAATTACACAAAGAAAAAAAGGACTAAACATAAATTTTCTTATAATATAGATCCAACTAAACAATAATCGTTGGCTTAAAAGTAGTGAGAACCACTAGAGAGAGCATATGAATTATATGAAATTGACATCCAAAACACCATGAATTAAACAATTTTTATCAGAAGATAAAATCATAACTCTGCAGTTAAATGAGCAAACAAGGGCCAAAGCCTTCCTACAAAGGGGCAAAGTGGCGCACGTTGCTAAAAGTTTAGAAAGATGTGATGGTAACAACACAAACAGGTAACCTTGCAAAACAAGGATAATTGCAAGGGCAAGTTAAAATCAAACCTTTTCAAGAGATTCAGGTGGAACATCAGTTGATTTCTCCAAAGTACTTAGAGATACAGAATGTAATGTTGCTTCACCAGTCAAACCAGGACGAATAGTCTCCAGATCAGAATCCTTTCCATCAGACAAGTTCTCTATATGATCTACTAAACCAGATCTCATAAGACATTCCAGTGCTGCTTCTCGCCCTTCCTGAGTCAGCATGTACCTGCAAAAGTACAGAGGTTTGCCTGTTGATACACAAGACATCAACTAACATTGCTCAAACATGCAAAATTGATTACTTGAACCAACTTAACACCTTAGAGGCCAAGACTCTGATCAAACATGAACTGTCAACTTTCAAATACCAGTCTTCCAAAAATGATCAAAGTGGGAAATGCAACTAATCTGTCCACTTGCTTCTCACCTAAAGATTCAATCAACAAAGCAACACTTGGACAAGTCATGACTCTTCACTTTTTACACATTGCTGCAATAACTCAAAACAAATACACCTAATGTTATTGACAATATAAAACTGTTCAACATGAACACTAAGTAGTATAGCGGTGAATCATCATTTCAATCAGTATACGTGTCCCTTTCTACAGATGTAATCAGATACTAACTTAAGGATTGAAACTCCTGTAATTCAAATTTATCACTCACTTGTAAATAACACAAGTAAAAACTAAAGAAGTCTTACTTTGCTGGGCAACTTGATTTCACCACTAATCCTTTGGTTATCAAAGTTTTCATGCAGTTCCATCCACTATACCAGTCTCTTGGAGAACTTCCAAATTGAACCGGTTTCCCTTTTCCCTTTTCTGGCCTAACAACAAGTGAATCCAATTTTTAAGTCCTTCAGTACAACTCCAGGTTCACTTTGCATAGTGAAAAAGAAAACTCAAAAGAAGAAGAAGAAGAAGAAGTTCAATTAGCATACATAATTGGCACCCGAGAAAGACCACTTGCTTCGGCTGCATCAATTAGCTCCTGTTTACGCATAAATTCATTCCCATTTGCAGTTCCTCTGGAAAACAATTTTTATTTAGTTCATAAGCATTATCATTTCAAAGCAAAAAGCATGTACCAAGTAAAAGGAAAGCCTATTTTACCTGTATAAGCAAATCAATAACGCGTATGCCACAGAATTCCTTTGTGGCACATAACGTTTGGTTCCTTTAGCTTTCGTTGCTTCATTTTTCTTACCTAAATGATTAAATTGGGAATTGAAATAAAAGATCATTAAGTTTTCTATACGAATTAATTAAGAAAAAAGGAAAATATCGTGACTGAAGTACCTTTACCAGTCAAGTCTTCTGGTTCAGAAACAAGTGAACCCGTCTCAAAGAACTCTTGCGTTAGCCTCAAAATCCACTTTCCAACACCCCTGTAATCAACAGAAAAATAATGTAGATAATTTTGATGAGTTTTAAAAAGAAAATATATCCAGAAGAACACATACTTGATTTGAGACAAGTCTTTGAGAGTCCTGATAGGATTCTTTGTGTCGCAAACATTGTTATAAGCTTTAGACAGAGTCATGTCGATGTTCTCCGACAAACCTTTCGGCTTCTCCGCCATTTCTTGCCTCTTCTGCAACATGTACATCGCCAATTCGCTGTTTTCCGAACAGACAACAATTCTTTTGTGGTGATTCTCCATTTTGATTGAACTTTCGATGAATACTGAATAAATTCAAATTTTAAGGATTTTGATTCGGGGAGGGAGAGTGAGACGATAACAAAATTTTCGGGATTCAAATTTTTGCGGGGCCAGCTTTCTCCATTTGCACAAACCAATGGATTGTTCAAACTATTTCCACTATCACCCCATCCCAACCGTCGGATAGACATCTTTCAATCTGAACGGTCCAATTTGACCAATACAATTATGAAATCCAATGTTCACTTGTATGTTTATTCACCGGATCAATCCACGTTATCCATTCGTAAGAATCCCCTCGCAGTCGGGAGTCCAAAGGTGGCGAACGGCCATGTCGGGCTAGCAGGGCGTGACACAGTTGGTGTTGATGAGTTGGGCCATGACAGGCCAGCCTCACAACCGCGCAGGTCCATGAACCTAAATAATTATTATTTTAATAATTATTATTTTAAATTATTATTATTATTTTAATAATTTTATATTTGAAATTGTAAATTAAATAATTAATTTAAATTATTTAAAAATAATAAAAAATAATTAATGATTTATTAAATTCAAAATAACAATATAGTAAATAAAATGAGTTAAAAATAATAATATATCTAATAAATTATAAATTTATTAAATTTATTTATTAAATTTAAATTTAAATTTTGAATGACAATTAATAATAATATATTTATAACTTACAAGTTGCATCCATGAATAATTAGAATTTAGTTTATTAATATATAAATAAATTATAATAACTAGCAAAATTTTGATTATAATTTATATTTTATAGGCACAATTTAAATATTAATTTAGTGTTGTAATAAATAACCATATTACTTATAAATGATATAAATTAAATATAAAATTATAAAAATATAATATGGGATAATCAATTATACTTAATTATAAATAAAATATTATAAAGACATTAATATATATAATTATTTAAGTAAATTATAAAATTTATTCAACAGTTTGAATATCATATAATAATTGAATCATATATTAATTCTATTAATAATTTCTATAAATATTATTTTATTATTTTATTACTTAAAAATAAAATATCATAATTTAATATTATATTTAAAATTTAATGTATAATGATAAATAGATAACTAACTATATTTTAATTATAATTTAAGTAAATATTTTGATTTTTAAATATTCATATTTGTAATTAGTTAATTAACATATAAAATTATAAATATATATAATATATGATATATTAACTTAAATTTTTTAATAAAATTCACCAAACAAATTGATAAAATAAATTTTATCTGTTATTTAATTAAATTAAATAAAAAAAATTTAATTAAATTAATTTAATCTAAATTTGAATTTGAATTTGTACACTATTGTATATTGTAAATATACATTAATTTCGATTCATTATTATTACAAATTGAATTTATTGATATTAATTCAAAGTTTAAGAGAAATATAATTTACATTTATATAATTTAAAAAATTAAATAAATTAAATTTTTATTATATATATATATATATAATTAGTAAATAGATCAAGTTAGACCATGAAAATAGAGCTAATGGGCTACACCAAAGCTAAAGACCGTGCCAAGCTTCAACCAATCGAAAGCTTATGTCAAGCCCAGCCCATAAGTTTAACCTCTCGACCAGGCATAACTCATCAAATAGATTACGCCAAACTAGATTTTTATTCTATATGAGTTAGATGGGGTCAGACTAACATTATTTACTTACAGGCCAAGCTAGCCCAAACCATTTGCCATCCCTAGTTGTGATTGGGGATAGGATCGAAAAATAAAAGATCACATATGTTTCCATTTTTAGATTAGACAAATGTTACAATTTTTGTTATTTACTATGTTGTAATTTTCATTGTTCATGTTTTACTTTGATTAGTTAGAATTTTAAGAAGCAATGGCAATGGTGGATGATCAAAGGTTGACACTAATTCCTAATGCACCGGTGTTCATTCCCAACATTGTGCTTAGTGAAGTGGAGGATTTTAACAACTACTAAAAGGGCGAAGACAACTAGTTGCAACTAAAATTTTTAGATATAGACAATGGCGCTTAGTTTGTGGCATCTAAAGAAAAAACTGAATTAGCTCACATGAAAGGAAGAGAACCTCTCATTGATATATAAATTTCTACCAATTCATCATTGTTTTACAGAATTTTCTTTCTCTAAAATTTAAACCTATAACAATGGATAAACATTGTTTCTGTCTTTAAGCTTGAAAAGAGCTCATGTACAATTATGTTTTCTGTCCTTTTTAGATTCAATAAATCCCAATAAGCTTTGAAATGGTGATCTATCAAGATCAGTCTATTACAACCAGTGATAAACATCCAGACATATTGAAATCATTTTAGAATTTTGATGAATGTATAGATTTAGGACTTGTAGTTTGGAATTAAAAAAGAATATGGATTTGGTAAAGCTTGAACTGTAACATCAAGCCTTTAAAACAAGCTAAACTCATTAGTATAGATTGGAGGAAACATAAAGATTTAATTTTTTTTTTCTACTTTTAAAATTATGTCCTAAAACTAATCGTGTCATATAATTCAAGAATTTCTCCTTATTGTATATATACATATTTTATAATAAGTTATAAAGTTATTCACAATTAATAAAATGACATTTATATTATTTTGTATATGTTCAATTGCTAATTTTATATTTTTATGATTAATACAAAATGAGATCACGTGATATATTATATATCAAAACTCTATCTACAATAAATTGTAAATATGAGAACAGAGTCTATAATTTAAATATATTCAAATATATTTTCAATTGAGATAATCTCATTAAGAATAATGATATTGTATAATTTGCATGTTTTATTACTATTACTAATTAATATTCGATACTAATAATTGGATAATGAGTCTCATATCATAAGAGTAAAATATGAATATTATGTTTAAGAATATACTACTGAACATGATCAAACATGATAAATCATATGAATAATTATTCACAGTCAATGATGTGTCATACAGTCGTACTAATGTATCATTGATCTTTTGACTTGAGATATCACAGCTATTCTCTACACTAAGACACATTGCTCATTTATATATATTGTATTAGGCTAGTCATACTTGACGAAAGAAGCTTAATAGCAATGTGTTCTTATTGTATAAAGATAGGCGATGATCAAGATAAAATTTATTAGCATAAATATTTGAATTTGAGATTTTAAGCAGGATTGTCATGCACGAAAATTAAATTTTTAGCCAAAATATACATATTCAAAAATAAGTTTAGCGAATAAGTGAATCTCATATATAATATGAGTTCTTGATCCTATAATTGAGTTAGAAATTTGACAATTCTATTATCCGCACTTAATCTAGAGTCGACAGTAGAAAGACTTTACTACATAGACACATGACTGTATGAAATTATTATTTTTCATGTTTGGGAGTCATAACATTTTATTTAAAGTCATTTGTGATTATTGAGAACTTCGATTATAATGAGTTATTTATTAAAGTGATGCAAAAATTCGTATATACTCATGTCTATCTTACGGTGAGTCTAGAAAGTAACACACAAAGCTGATAGTTGTTGATAATAGTTATAATATTTTTATAATGACAAAAATAAATATTATTCGATACATTGATCAAATAATATTTTAATTCTTTAAAGTAAAGAATAAATTTTTTGATAATAATGCACTAGTACTCGTGTATTCAAAAAATATTCTAATAATATAATATATCATAGATGTGATTTATTAATATATAGAGACTTAAAAAAATATATATTAAGATATAAAAAAAATTAATAAATAAAATTATATATTTATTAGTAATTGAATAAGTGTTATTTAATTACTTTGAATTCTTGAATGACAAGTGGTATAATATGATTTTGTCATTTGTCATATTTTTCTTTAATCTTATCTGTCCATTTCAAAATGATTAAATGGTTACGATTAATTGTTTAATTTGATAAAATAATTTTAAAAAAATAAATATCTAATATATATTATATTTTATTAAGTTTGACAAGTAAAACTTGTACACTTATCTATATATTTAATATTATAATTGTC
>JAWDEX010000012.1:4196592-4214925 GCA_035221805.1 Trichilia hirta
CCATAATTATTCAGGGCTGTTTAATGTATGAGCTTAAATTGACATCCAGCATCTAAATGCCTTATTTTCGATTTAACTTGAATCTTTTACTGTTAAGTCAAAATAATAAACAAAAAGAACACATCCAGAAACAGGTTGATCGAAATGCATGGTCAATTATCCTTACTCGTGCTTCCAGAGATACAAATGGAGTTTTTGCACAGATTGTGTACATCTAAAAGTTTGATGACTGCAATTAAATGGATGCCATAGAAAAAAGGATATAACATTCTCCATTTAGCAGAGTTATTGGACTAGTAATATAGTTTTTGCAAATGTTTAATTCAACTTAATGACTTCAAACACTGCCTCAACTGTGTCTGCCCTACTTAAGAATAATCATTCCCTGCTTATGGCACCTTTTGATAAATTCATCAAAAGGAGGACAGGGCGCATTGTACTGAAGCTGGTCCTCAGGTAGCTCTAATTTATAATATTCAGTTATTGCTTGAGTAACATAACCATACTTCCTAAGCATATCAGCTAAACCACGAGCTCTCTGTACATCAAATCCCTCCAAAACCTCTGCTGTAAAACAACTGAGTAGAATATGATACCCACAATTGAAGTTGTAACATGTATAATTTCGAAAATATGATAGCCAACATCAAGCAAGAGATTGGAAAAAAAATAATATATAATAGAGATCAAAACTGAACAATGAGAATTACGATAGGGGTTTGGAAACAACCCAAGACTTGATTGAATAAAGATGATTGACAGCATTTATAATAAAACATAACACTCAAAAATATAAAACAACCTACACATGGTTAACAACTACAGTTAATAGTAACAAAAAAACACAGAACAGCATGTTTTAGAACCAACAGTAATTCAGTGAGACACAAGACAATACAAGAATATTGTCAATTGAAAATCTCTAAAGATCAGAATTGGGCAGTTTTTCCTTTTTGTTGTCTTTTGCACATATCACTATTACACAAATCAACCTTATATTATATGGAAGAATGCAAAATGCCTGATATTCAAATTGCCTAATGCACATGTACAGATGAAGAGCAAGCTTTCAAGGTAAACAAGCTTCATGTAGAACTAGTAGAGAAATTTGAGGCATTCCCATCATCACAACCAGAACTCTTCTGGCTCCTCCAACTTCCATCAAGATCTACTTGACCTCAGCATTTACCAAAGGCCCATTTAAAAAAAATGTTCAAATTTTCTAACAAGAGTAAATGGTGACTCCAATATTATTCAGTACCATTTGCAAATGCCCTAGTTCTTGACACTACATGGCAATCCTCTCTTAAACTTAGAGACTCTGAATGCAGACCACGTGATCTTCTCAAAGATGGCATTAAACTGCAGGGCCAGAGTAATGAGATCTTCTTGCATTGGGAAGTTTCTGAAACTTCTTTTAAATCACAAAGAACTTGTTCCTTCAAATACTGCATGCCCATAAACTAAAAATAGCGAAATTAAAATTAGAACATAAACTTATTACCAAAAATGAAAAGAAGAGAAAGGGGGGGTTCGCCCATTTAAAATTACACGAGCAAAAAAAGGACTAAACATAAATTTTCATATAAAATAGATCCAACAAACCATAATTATCAGCTTAAAAATAGTGAGAACCAGTAGAGAGAATACAGGAATCGGATAAAATTGGCATTAAGAACACCATGAATTATACAATTTTTATCAGAAGATATATCAAAGCTCTGCAGTTAAGCAAATAAACTAGGATCAAAGGCTTTCCTATAAAGGGGGAAAGGGGTGCAAGTTGCAAAAAATTTTGAAAGATGTGATGGTAAGAAGTGGTCTCAACCGGCAAATAGGTAGCCTAGCAAAACAAGGAATAATTGCATGGGCAAGTTAAAATCAAACCTTTTCAAGAGATCCAAGTGAAACATCAGTTGATTTCTCCAACATGCTTAAGATACAGAACGCAATGTCACTTCACCAGTCAAATCAGGACGAGTAAACTCCAGATCAGAATCCTTTCCGTCAAATGAGTTCTCTACGCAATCTGCCAAACCAGATCTCATAAGGCATTCCTGTGCTGCTTCTCGCCCTTCATTAGACATGTGGTTTGCCTGTTGATGCATAAGACATCAGCTAAAATTGCTCCAACATGCAAAATTGATTACTTGAACCAGCCTCACAACCAAGAGGCCAAGATGCCGATCAAACATGAAATGTCCATTTTCAAATATCAGCCTTCCAAAAATGATCAAAGTGGGAAGTGTATCTAACCCATCCACTTGTTTCCGACCTAAAGATTCGATCAATGAAGCACCACTTGGACAAATCATGACTTTTGACTTTTAATGCATTACAGCAATAACTCAAAACAACCACACTTAACGTTACCGTTACCGATGATTTAAAGTGTTTGTCATAAACACTAAGTGTCTAGTGGCAAATCATCATTTCAATCAGTATATATGTCCCTTTCTACAGATGTTATCAGTTAGTAAATTAACGATAGAAACTCTAGTAATTCAAATTTATCACTTGTTCGCAAGCAACACAAGTGAAAACTAAAGAAGTCTTACTTTCTTGGGCAACTAGATTTTGCCAGTAATCCTTTGGTTATCAAAGTTTTCATGTGGCTGCATCCCCTATACCAGTCTCTTGGAGAACTTCCAAATTGCACCGGTTTCCTTCCCATTTTCCGGTCAAACATGTCAATCCACTTTTAAGTCCTTCAGAAAAACCCCATGTTCACTTTCCATAGCGGAGAAGAAAATGAAAAATAAGATCAATTAGCATATATAAGTGGCACCCGAGAAAGACCACTTACTTCAGCTGCATCAATTAGTTCCTGTTTACGCATAAATTCATTCCCATTTGCAGTTCCAAAAAAATAAATAAATAAATAAATAAAATTCAGTCCATAAAGAATTAATCCATCATTTTGGGCAAAAATTATTTACCAAGTGAAAGAAAGGTTCGTTTTACCTGTACAAGCTAACCAATAACGCGTATGCTACAGAATTCCTTTGTGGGCACATAAAGTTTGGCTCCTTTATCTTTCGTTGCTTTATTTTTCTTACCTAAATGAATAAATTGGGAATTGAACTAGAAGATCATTTAGTTTTCCATACAAATTAATTAAAAGAAGTATGAAATCATAACTGAAGTACCTTTACCAGTCAAGTCTTCTTGTTCAGAACTAGCTGAACCCATCTCCAAGAACTCTTGCATCAGACTCAAAATCCACTTTCCGACACCCCTGTTGTTAACAGACAAATAATTTAGATAATCTTGATAACTTTTAAAAAGAAAACAGCGCCAGAAGAACACATCCATGACTTGATACAAGTCTTTAAGAGTCCTGTAGGATTTTCTGTATCGCAAACATTGTTATAACGTTTAGACAGAGTCATGTCGATATTCCCCGATAAACCTTTTGGCTTCTCCCCCATTTCTTGCCTCTTCTGCAACATCTACACCGCCAATTCTTCGCTCTCAGAACAGGCAACAATTCGCTTGTGGTGATCCTCCATTTTGATTGAATCTTCGATGAATACTAAATAAATTCAAATTTTAGGGATATTGATTCGGGGAGGGAGGGTTCGACGATTGCAAAATGGCGCCACGTCTTTTCTGGGTTTAAACTTTCAACGGGCCTCAGCCCGCTTAGCTGGGCCCAGTTTAACTCACTGTACTTACGTGGCAGGATATAACTGGTCCAACCTTGCAAAATAAAAGGTTGCCTCTTTGCTGGACGAACTTTCTCGACTCACCATAAAATATCTTTTCATCAACCAACAAATAATTCAAAATATCTCCACCGTCTCCCCATTCCAACCGTCCGATCGTTGTCTTTCCCTTTCAGCGGTACAAATTTGCCACTATAATTATGAAATCCTATGTACACGTGTCTGTTTATTCACTGGCTTCATCAACGTAATCAATTTATTGGAAATCAGTACTCTCTAGATCAGACGGACGTTAAAGTTTATGTTGTTTTACCGCGTTTAATATTCTTGTTCGTGTTTTGCTTTGATTGGTGTGGATTTTAAGTAGCAATGGCAATGGTGGATGATCGAAGGTCGAGATTGAATCCGAATGCGCCGGTGTTCGTTCCGAAAGCTGCGTTTAGTGAAGTGGAGGATTTTTCGCCGGAATGGTGGGACCTTGTGAGGACTTCGCCGTGGTTCCGTAATTACTGGCTGAGTGAGCACCGGGAAGATGATTTTATCAGCAGTCTCGAGGGTGAAGACAACTGGTGGCAACTGGAATTTCCAGATATCGACGACGGCGCTTGGTTTGTGGAATCTGAAGAGAAAACTGAATTAGCTTCCGAGAAAAAAGGAGAACCTCTCAATGGTTTTCTGGAATTTGAAGAGAAAACTGAATTAGCTCCCAAGAAAAAAGGAGAACCTGTCAATAGTATGTAAATTTCTACAATTCATCATCGATTTACGGAATTTTCTTTCTCTGGGATTTAAATGAGCATTGTTTCTTTCATCAAGCTTTAAGAGAGCTCATGTACAAATATGTGATCCATTCCTCTTCACTTTCAATAGGTACCAATCAGCTTTGAAATGGCGATCTGTTAGGATCAATCTATTGCAACCAGTGGTTGAAACGTCCTGACATATTGAAATCAACCTTAGAATTTTGACAAACGTATATATTTACGATTTGTAGTTTGAATTAGAGAAGAAAATGGATTTGGTAAAGCTTGAACTCTTAGAAACAAGCTAAACTCGTTAGTGTAGATTCTGTGAAACATAAAGAGTCAATTTTCTTTCCCCTGCACATTTGGTTTTGAATGAGAAAGAGGAGTGGAAACTGTTGTTAAACTGGCGGTGAGTCCCCTTCCTTAGATTTTTGGTATTTATAGTTTTCCACTGCGAATTTCAGGTATTGTGATAATTTTCAAGTTCTGCAAAATGGTTTTATATGTAATATCTAATTGTGTTGAATTTCTGTCTACATAGTTACATCTTCAATCTGAAATTAGAAACTGATAACAGGGATGCAATTTTTCAATCTACTGTCCCGTTAATGATTCAATCTAATCATGAACTTGATCCTTTTGTGATTGTGATGACAGGTCTCAAGAATGGAATGGATGCGAAGGATCTACTGAAGAACCTGAATGTGAATGCATCAAAATCTCCGAGAGGAAGAGGACCTAAGTCCCCTGGAAGCCCTTCCAAGTATTGTAAGAAGAAGGTAGCTAATAAGTTTGTGATGAGCCAAAAGTGCACAGCCACCCAACGCATTCATCAGCCTCGCTGAGTGAAATCCTCCGGATTCATAGCGTTTTTAGCGTAGTGCTGACCTTCCAGTTGCTTTTTGTATATAAACTTTGCGTCTTGTGTGATGTTGTTGTGTTGTTCATTGTCACTTCTTTCCTCTTTGTATATAGTCTTGACAAACTTAAGTAAAATGTTGTTCTCTTATCGCAACTGAAGGAATAAAGGAAAGCGTTTACTACATTTGGGATTGAAGTCATATGGTTTTAAAGTCTAAATGTTCATATTATCAAATAATTTTTTAAATTTACTTGTAAAATACAGTAGAGGCACCGCCAATTATAAAAGTAGTTTATATAAAAGATGGTTGTGTTATAGTTGTATATTTCAATACGATGAATCAACTTGGTAATAAGATTAAACTTTTTTTTTGAAAGGCCGTTAGTTGGAAAGGAGAAATAAACAAAGAACAAACTACAAATTGAGGTTTCAGATAATGCAGAGGCCATCTTTGCAAAATTGTGGGCGGATGCACTGCAGCCCTATAAACATATCCTAAATAAGGTTTGAAGTCAAGCATTTGAACATATCTCATTAATAATACACCGAACTTCGTCAAAACGATGGCCTTGCTGCCGAATACTATTGATCACGGCCAAAGAATTGGATTCGATAATGACTCGAGTAAACCTGTAATAGCTGCAAGCTTTGTTCCCTCTATAATTGATGCTGCTTCTGCTGGGTCCACACTTCCATTGCATCCTTTCTGGCAAGTTACCGCAACCACTAGTTTCCTTTCTGAGTCACTAATTATACGACGGATTGTTTGGGAAGACTCAAGCATCCACCTTTAGCTCGAAGAAAGCTGTTGGAGGGGCTTGCCACTCGTCGACCTTCGTTCCTTCAGGAAGAGATCTTTCCGACAAGAAACCTGATTTTCTTGCCTCATGGACAGCATTCTGGTCGTCCACTGGATAACCTGCTCGGGATCCTCCATCTGGTTATTGTGGATGAAGTTGTTTCTGGAACATCTATATCGACCAACACAGATTTACAAAGAATTCTACATCTGTCGAAGTCATCATCTGATCCACTTCTTGGCAAAAGTCAGAGAACATTGATGCCTTCATTCGAATAATCTCTATCCCAAGCTCTGTCCCTTTTCACACTTTTCTGGCATGAAAACAACTTTGCAGGGCATGAAACACGACCTCTCGGCCTCGCTTACATCTTTGGCATAATTCTGAATCACAAATTTTCTTGCAATACAAATTAATCCCTATGGGAAGGCTCCCTGTAAAGGCCCGCCAGTAGAAGATTTTTATCTTCAAGTCTATATTTAAATCCCATATCTTCTTCCACCGCCTATTCAACGCCATAGAACTAGATGAAGCCAACTTTTTTGTATCCTTCAGAGCCAGATGAGTCCTCTCTTCACTGAATAGATACCTCTTTTATCATACTGCCATAAAACACTATCATTTTCCTGGTGTTTTGTTAGCGTAATATTAGTAATAATATTTGCATCTTCCTTTACAAACTTTCGGTAGACGAGGGCCTTATTCCAGGTTCTATTCGATTGAATAAGTTCTGCCGCCTTGGCCTCTTCACTAAGCGAAGCCCAAGAGAGAGGTCTGAAAGCAATATGGCAGGGCATCCAAATTTGCATATAGATTGACACATCTATCCCATTCCCAATTCGCCACCTAATGCCTTTTTAAGTCAAACTTTAGCCCCATAACAAAGTATGCCACACACATAGGAAGATTGGTTCCAATCTTACTTCTTAAGAAGGAAATGACTCTGTTTTAGTACATTAAACGTCAACGACCCAGGGGTTGTCATCAGCCCCTAGCTTTGCTTGGCAATGAGAGCCCAGTTGAAGCACAGCATATCTTTGATCCCAAGTTCACCGGATGCTTTTGATCTACATAGACGATTCTAAGCTACCCAGTGAATTTTCCTGTGCTTCCCCACCAGTAAGCCGTAAATCCCTCTGAATTTTTTGACGCAGGCTAAGAGGCATGTTAAACACACTCATAGTGCAAGTAGGCATTGCTTGGCCAGCGGCTTTTAGAAGAACCTCGTACCCTCGCTAGAAGCAACCTCGGCTGCCACTCTGAGATCTTGCCCAGGATTCTTTCTTTTGTAAAACCGAAGGCTTTGTACTTGTTCTTCCCAGTCACTGGTGGAAGACCTAGGTACTTCTCGTAGCTGGACACTTGTTGAAGATCCAACACTGCTGAAATCTCTCTAGTTGTCAACGGGGCCGCGTTTGGACTGCATAACATGGACGTTTTTCCATGCTAAAAACTTGCCCTGATGCAGACGTTTTTCCATGCTGATAGTATATCTTGTTTGACTGTGTACAGCGGATTGATTTCAGGTTCGTGGGATAAGACACTCAAAGTTTGGAGGATATCGGACTTGAAATGTTTGGAGTCCATTACGGCTCACGATGAGTCCATAAGCGGGCTGGTTGCTAGTAAAGGGATAGTGTATTCGGCTTTAGCAGATGGGAAGACTAAAGCTTGGGGAAAAGAAGGTAAGATTTCTCACCCATTAAAAGGAATTCTTGAAGGTCATAAAGATGTTTCTTTGAATTCAGTGATTTTTACATGAGAAAGGAAATGGGTTTATAGAGGAGGTTCAGATGGATTTGTGATGGGTGGGAAAGAAATGCTGAATTTGTGAGCTGGAAATTGGTGTGTGAGAATAAAGCACATCAAATGGCTGTTTTATTTGTACGTCGAGAATTTTTACACACAGGATCAGCTGATAAGAGTATTGGAATATGGAAGAGAGAAACTTATGGTAAATTGTGTAAAATCGTAGTCATTAGCGGCCACGAAGGTCCTATAAAATGCTTGCAAGTATCACAAAACGCTGTCGGCGGTAGGTTCATGCTCTACAGTGGAAGCCGTGATAAAAGTCTCAGTTTGGTGGGTGGAAAAACCGTCGGCTGAGAAAGAAAACAACTACTACTCCTACTCCACGACAACAAATTCAGAAGAAAATTAAGTCCGTCTTATCTTTGTGTTTATTAGGAATTACGCTATTAAGAGTTTTCAAGGATTTTGAGTTCCGAAGCACTGGTTAATTCCTTTTTTAAGGCGTTCGCAGTACTTCCGTCACTGGGTTTTTGGCTATATTGTTTCAAATTGTAACATAGGAAAAGACTTGGATTTGGGTCTTTTGGGTTTAATTTCTTTTTCCCATTGAACTTTTGAAGTGTCGCAGTCTAGAGGATGAAACTGGGTTGGTGTGATTAATTTCCTTCTTCAATCGTTTGGGTCTCGTACAGTGTCTGGTTTTTTACCGTGTTAAGCAAAAGCAATTGTAATTAGTGTTTGGGAAATTAAATTAATCAATGAAAAAGAAAAATAATATTTTTTAGCAGATACATAAATGATTATAGTTGAGCTTTCTATTTTTAGTTAGAATTTATGATTTCTGTGCTCTCTGATAATTAAGGACAAAAGTACTCTTAATTAATCAAGAACCAACAAGAACGTGGCAATGTTACCTTCAAACAATAGACTACTACATCTCCCTCAATCCCCCCACCCTAATCAGGGAATACTACATATAAAGGTTACTAACCAAAAACATTGACAATTATTCTTATTTATGAGAATCTTTCCCTTATCAATTGGTTTAATTCGGCGTTTTCCATCTTCCTCAATACATTTTACTTTTTCTATTTTTTTGCTAGATTAATATAGAGAATTGTCCTTTAAACCTTCTTGTTTTTTTATGTGCCAAATTGGACCACTATCTACTTTAGTGTAATAGAGAAAATATTCTTTTAAGAAATATTACAGAAAAAAAAAAAAAAAAACCTTCTTTGAAGGGATGCAATCAATTTACCAATGTATTACAGAATGTTAGGCATAATCTTTGAGGAGACATTCAGAAAGTTCAACAATTGGTCTCGACACTTTCTGAAAAGAAACACTTTTATATTTGGGTTAATTTTTTTTTTTTTAAAAGCACTTCTGCCTTAAAAAAATTGGCAATAAGTTTGGGTTTCGTGCATATTTAAGTCATAAAATGTGTAAATGGCCCTATAAATTGAAAGGGAAATAAGCGGAAAAAAATAAATGAGTAAAACGTGGAATAAATTAATAAAGGGAAAGGATTGCATATCTAAGATTTGATCAAATGGATATCTTATTCCTATAAATTTTAAATATACTGTGATACACTTTTATACGTTAATTACTTATAAATTATTTAAAGAAATATTATATTTTTAAGTTATAATTATTACTTTGACTCTTGAATAATAAATTCTAAAAATATAAAATTTTTCTTTTTTATTATTTTTCTTTTTTACATTAATAAAAGCTTATAATTCTTTTAATTTCCCTTTTTTCTTGAAAAATTCACCATGATTATAAATTTCAAAATTTTATGAATGTAAAAAAATAAAAAAAGTAAAAAGAGATTTTTTTTTTTTGTGTTTTATACAATTTATTATATAAATTTTAAAATGATTCTTTCAATTTAAAAATAAAATATTCTTTTCAATAGTTCGTAAGAGTGTATTGGGATAAATACCTAAAGATTTGCGAGTCCTCCTCTCATAAATAAATAAAATAAGAAAATCGTTTGGGCCTAGGTGCCAAGTCTAAACAACTTAAACCCAGGGTGCCAATTCCTAAAAGCCGACGTACTTCCAAAGATACGGGCCCAAATCTATTAAAATCAAAAAATAACCCGGTTCAGCTCATCCCCCTCGCCATCTTGTCCCGCTAAAACCCTAAAGTCCAAGGTTTAAGGTTTATAATTTTGTATTAGCCTTTCTGTTTCTCTCGTTAGACATCAGGAAAGCGAATTGCCTTAGAAAGAATACTAATTTATTCATTATGATAGGAAGGCAATTCAACACTAAACAAGGTATTTTGTTCTTTCTTTTGTTTCTTCCATTTGGTTGCGGAGAAGGCCAAGCAAGCTAAATTTATATTTTTTTTGTTCAAATTTTAAGTTTGGTGAGTTTACACTGCTGCAGGATTCAAAAGTCGCAAGATGCTGCGGAAGCTTGATAGAAATAAGAAACGTCTGAAGAAAACTCAAGATAGCGAAGAAAAATTTGCTCGTAGCCCCTCTCCGAGTTCTTCAGGCATGTTAAACTAATTATAATGTAGAAGTTGAAATTAATTGATAAGATTGTCTGTGGAATTTCCGAGTTGTGTATGCCACAGAATTTGTTGTTCAAGTTACTTTTTAAAGCAAATTAATGGCTTTCATGTGAAAATTGTTGTCCTAATGTTTGGATTAGAAGAGATGAGTTTAGTTTGCATCAAAAAAATGTTAAAATTGATGCAATTTTTGATGAATTGTCGATACAGAGGATGCATTTAGTGAAGAATCTGACGGTGGTGTAACTGAAGAAGTTATTTATAAAGAGCCCTCAGTATACGATAATTTGCTAATGAAACTTGGGTCAAGTAGCGAATCTGTTGCTGATGCATACAAGATGAGGTACGTTGTAGCACATGATTCACTTTACTCCTATTGTAGTTGCTTTCTAGTAGTTGCTTTCCATATAGAGTTGCGTCTCTCTCTTCTCTTTTACTTTTTTATTCCTTTTCGTTGTCATGCAATAGAATTATAAGTTATTTTTGGACTGTTGATATTCAATTCTCTTATCACGCATTTTGCAGAAATTTGATTTTGATTAAAGATCAAAAAGTAAAACTGCTATTTGTGTATTTTAATGTATAGACTAAGACAAGAAGAAGGTAGAAGTGAATCAGAGGAAGATGAAGGGGAAGGCTCTGAATCTGTTAGTATGTTGGAGCAAGAGGATAATGACAGTGATGAAGGTAAGGACTGCCATATAGTTTCTTTGGAAATGTAAAGGTTTTAATTCTTTATGAATGCCTTTCTATTCGTTCTTTAAATTTGTTTGGTGACTGTATATTTGCTTTCTTATCTCAGTCAATAATTGGGGGTGGATCAAGTTGTTTGGGTGAGAGTGGGTAGGTCTGTTGACATATTTCAGATTTACTTAACCTGTTTATTTGGGTTTAAGTCAAAATTTAGTTTTCACATTGCTGATACGAATAGCAAGCAGGCTGGATACTTTAGGGATGTCATGAATCCCTGATATTTTATTAATAAGTCATCTTTCGAATTCTTTTATTTATATGTAGATTTATTTGATGTGTATGTGTGAATGTAAGCATGACTTTGTTCTTCATTTACCTTGTATAAAATAATATTTTCTGGAAGTGTACTTTATGGACATAAATTCCTGTGGTTTTGTTTAGTCTTGTCTGTAGGAACTGATGATGAGTCTAGAAGTCATGCAACAGAAAGTACACTGCAAGAACCTGGCAGAGTTAGCAAGAAGAAGCCGAATGAAGATACTGAAACTGATGCTGATTATGAGGTCTCTGACACGGATGAAGAGCATGAGTTTGGTGTCGATAGTCAGTCTTCTGTGAAGGCATTGGTACATGCAAGGTTTACTTGCATTATGTTATTTTGACATACTTCTGTACATTCATTTAGTGTTCCTATTGTTTATCATCATATCTTTCTTATATATTCAATTCATATAACTCCTTTTAGTCATTCTAAGGCCCACGGTTATTTCAATTCTCTTGTGAGCTTCTCATTCTAGTAGATTGAATATAACTTTCGTCATTCAGTTCTTTCAATGAACACTTCGGATACAAGTTGTCTAGAAAAGTGATTGACAATCTGTCAAAGAAGAAAGGGAAATCTAAATGGGAGGTACCTGCTGTTGACATGTCAAATTGCAAGTGGACGGGAACAGGAGAGTGTTTTCCCAAGGTACGTGTTGCAATCAATTTTTAGTTGTAGATTTGCTTCACATTGTTTGACATCCACCTAGCAAATGTATTGTTTTTCTTTCTTTCTTTTTATATGTAAAATAATGAGAGAAGGTTTTTTAGAGATCCATGAGAATGTAGCTTGGACAGTAATTTATATTGTTATGCAAGTCATTGCTGGTTTTTGTGGACAGTTTGATCTTTCTTCTGTGAATGACATTATACTTCGACAATAGTCTCTTTTGTTTATTATTCAATAAATATGTATGCCCATCTTGATGAAATTGGACCTTATTGATAAGATAGTTAAGGAGACTATTTTAAATGAGACATGCCTAGGATGCATTTCATTCACCTTAAAGAGATCTGTAACTTTTGCAATATGTTGCCGTTCTTTAAGCTTGTCATATCTATCTTTTTCTCTTGACTCCTTCCTTTAGACGTTATTATTTCATTATCCTTGATGACCCTTGACGGACGAGGGGAGGGTTTAAGTGTGGCTTGGGTATGCCATGAGAATTGCTAGAGTTTTCAAAATGTCTCTTTGGCTATTGGGGCAGATCCTTAGTCTTTATCTTACCTAATATTTGGTGAATCAATTTCACAATGAAAATTGTGAAATTCTGGGTATGCCATGAGAGACATGACATGGTTGTCTCAGATATGAGTATAGACAAAGGGGTCAACCAGGAGTTTTCCCGTATCATCTGCCTACACAAGATGAAAATTGAACTACTGCTAGCGTCAATCATACATGGTGCTCAACCCAGCTTGCATATGCTTCTTTTCTCTCATTCATTATAGTCTTAAAGCTAGCTATATTTGAATTGTTTGTTCTGCAGTTTTGGCATTTCTGTGTAATTCATTATTTTTTGCAGGATGTTAATCTGTATTCTCATTACGGTCTCAAACCAAAGTTGTATAATCACTGGTTGGATATTTACAAGACGTCTGGAGGCAATGACTTCCATTCATCTAAACAAAAATCGTTTTTCTCTCTCTGTAAGTATACCCCATAAAAGGATTGTTGGAAGTCTGCCATGTTTCTTGCCAATGATTGCTTCATGTATATTTCAAATTCAGGTGGTACCATCATTCAATACAATGATATTTATAGGATTTTCTGTCTGTACCAGTAACTACATGGCTTGCTTGAGTTTCATTTAAACTTTCCGAGTTCAATATTTTGCTGTAACTCTGTCATGTCTGTTACCTGTTCTGTTATGAAGCGATCATGCTTCAGCATATATATTCTTACCCTGGTGACTTTCTTTTTGTTACAGTAGAAAAATTTATGACCGCAATTAGGTTGATAATGATTTTTAATTGATCTTCATGTGACAGTTTGATTCCATCTTTTTATTGTGGGTAACACACACTGTTTCTCTTTTTAGGCGACAGCTATCGGGATATACTGCACTCTAACAAGAAACCTTTTTATCTCAAGGGACAGGAAGAAGACTCAAACATTATGGAAGCATACCTTATGCATTCTGTATGTCCATGCTTCTATCCTTGTTCTTGAGAAATTTCACTTACTCTTTAATACAATTTTGAGTTCTCATTTGTTCACGGTGATGAAATAAAGAATGTGTCTTGCAGCTTAATCACATCTTCAGAACTAGGAGTCTAGTAACAAAGAACGATGCAAAGGTGGCAAAGAATAAAGAAAGTGCTAAGGAGGAAATACTTACTGGTGATATTTTCCTTGATCGTGGGTTTACTCGTCCTAAGGTTCAGAGCGGACTCTGCTGTATTCTTATGTGACTTGTTTTTGCACTTAAGATATAATTATTAAATGGGTCTATATATATAGACTGGGTTTGCATATATACTTCAATTTATGAGTTGCTTTTTTCCTTTCATATTCATTTTAATCTTCTTTTTTTTACAGTTTCACTGTTGAGAAATCATATGTGCCTATATAAATTGTGCTACTATTGGTTTCTTTTAACATGGTTTATAGGATTGGTCTTTCACATTTTATTGACTCAAAATGGCAGAAAGATTGGGACTTCCATTATTGACAGATTGGGTTTTCTTTAGTCTACTGTTAATCCTTGATTGCTTAACTGAATGCTACTAGATTGTTTACTTAGTTTGTACCATAGTATATAGATTGCTTATTCAGTTAGTAGCACTAATTATGATTGTGTGTGCTAGGTTTTGATATTGTTGCCTCTGAGAAGCATTGCATTTAATGTTGTCAGGAGGTTAATAAGACTGACCCCCAATGCTTACAAGGTATTCATATTTTCTCTTATTTGTTAGTCGTTGGCAAAAGGCCATAGATGTTACTCAAATATTAATTTGAGTATATGCAATATTAATCTCGGCATTATTTTGTTACATGTCAAAGAAAAAATGACTGAAAAATTCTTTAAGGGTTCTTACCCTCGCCGTTTATACCCTTGTTACATAATTCTCAGGTGAATGTGGAGCACTTTGATCGTTTCTGTGATGAATTTGGAACTGGGGAGGAAGAAGAGGACAGTAATGATAAATCACAAAATAGCCATGGCACTAGAAAGAAAAGTTCTCAAAAGTCCAAACCTAGTGATTTTCAGTTACTTTTTGGCGGAAATAAAGATGATGACTTCGCAATAGGCATTAAATTTACAAGGTATATTACTTCCATGTATTACTAATGGAATGTCTGAAATTTCTTCTATACTGAAAACTGTTAAATTAACCTGTCTGTTATGGTTGGTTTAGTAAGTGTATGATTTATTTCTGTTAGGCAATCCTAAGAGAATTATGGAAAGTGTTGCATTCAAGGAAAGGAAAAGACAATGAATACATCTTGGGACCATAAATGGAGATGAATATTCTTGAATTTTTCTTGAAAACTTGGTATTTAAAGACTACAATATAGGTGACACAAGGATTATCACATTATATTTGTGTACTATATCTTCAACTTCAATTAGCACCAAGATTCGGTTGGCAATATTATTTAAAGTCTTTTTCTTTTAATTACTTTAAAATTTTTTACTATTATCATTAGTAATTTAAATGTAGGTCTTTGGCAGAGGGATAATGAATTTGCATGTTACTCATTTTCTGTGTTGTGTTAGTTAAAACTTACCCTGTTCTGTTCAGGAAGAGCATAAAGTTATACAATGATTTCTACTCTTCAGACATGATTGTTGCTTCTCCTATCAATTTACTGGCAGTAAGCATTTAACCTTTATTTGCAATCTCAATGTGCAATTTTTTTTGCTTTTTTCTGATTTTGTTGGTTAAACATCTCTATCGATTCTGTTCTCATGTTAAACTACTAAACACATAGTAGACCCGGTAACCAACAGTGATTTATCAAGGATAATCTTCAAAGGTCTACCTCATGTAAATCAAGATGAGAAAATTTCTAGACTTCATCCCCTCTTTCCATGAAACTTTATTTCCTTTCGATATTTTTTAATGGGCAAAGTTTTATTTGAGTCCTTGAGATAATGCTTAATCTTAGGTCTCTTCGTTACTTGGTTCGGTGACAGCCACAGTTTTTGACACCTTGTTTAATTGGGAACAAAGTTTTGGAACTTTGCTTTTCCCTTTTTGCCTAAAATCCTTTGTGAATTGTCATCTGTCCTTTCATGGTGATACAAATGAAAGATTTTTTGGAAATCTGCAAAACTTTTATTGCACTTCAATTTTTACGTGTATTGATGGTCAAATTGAGTTTTATATTCTAATTGCCAGTGAAATATTATATGTGAATGGACCGCATGCATTGGGAGTGTTGTGATAGAATTTTCATTTTTTTGTGTTATTTCTATAAGTTGCTTACTTTTGCAATTAACGTACTTCATCACTGTCAGAAAATTGGGAAGATTGAGAAAAACAAGGAATTAGATGTCGATTATCTTTCTTCTATAGAGGTACAAGTCCTTTTTGCAAGTATCTTTTAATGCTTTATGTTCTCTCTTGTTTCTAGTTGTGCTTGTGCAGTTCCCTTTCCTACTAATGGAGATGGTATGTTTCATTGGTGTAAACAGGTTCTTATTATTGATCATGCAGACATAATATCCATGCAGGTATATAAATCATGATTTTTTCATTTACTTGAAATGTTTGTTTTTGCATTTTATTATATGGAGTACATTTTCAGTCTGTATCTATATACCCTTTATTTTTTTGGTTAATTATCTTGCACTTTCTGATGAACAACATCCAGAATTGGTCCTTTTTAACTTCTGTTGTTGAGCAATTGAACTGCATACCATCTAAGCAGCATGGAACTGATGTTATGCGCATTAAACAGTGGTATGTGGAAATAAATTATTTCAAGAGCATTCTTTTAGTTGAAAAGCTTTTCATCTAGGTTTTGAAATTTCTTGTTCTTGTGCTTGTCAAAGACTCAATTTTTTCAGTAATTTTAAGACCCTAATGTAGAATGTTAACAGTTTGTTTACTTGTTTTGGACTGGAATTGATTGATTAGCATTTCTTCCAATAAATCAACTCCTGAATATTATATGTCATGCTTAGGTACCTGGATGGACATGCAAAGTTTTATCGACAAACAATAGTTTTAAGTTATTATCCAAACCCAGGTAATGGGTTCTCACCTTTCTTTTTCTAGACAGGCTTTTGATAAATCTGCCTGTGTTTATGCATGAGTAAATATTAAGGAATCGCAATATTAAGTCATCAATTACAAATCAAGTCTTTCCTTTAGTTATTTGTTTATCATAATCTGAGTTAGTATCTTTTATGCATGCATGTACGGTGATTGAAATGTTGCAAGTAATAAGAGCCTTCATCTGGCTTTTCTTTATAACATATGTTTATCGTTTCTGTGCATTATTAAATGCATGGTTTGGTGCAACAAGTCTTATTGTCTTTAATTATCCTTTTACAAATACTTATTGGTGAAAAACACACATGGTTAGCCTAATACTGTACATTCTTGTTCCAGACATCAATGCATTTTTTAACCACTATTGCACTAACTACCATGGAAAGGTGCGCTGCTATTCTTTGTTTTGTTTTCTAAGTGTTTTCATTTGTTAGTATTGTTAGTCTTCTTTATTTTATTCACTTTTCCAATATGTATGTATAAATGTGAAATAGCCAACAGCTAAATGGTTTATTCATCTGCCATTGGTTAAATGCATTATTTCCAATTTTATATCCAAGTATACTGATGAAGATACTTAGCTATTCACATATCATATAACAATGTAATCTTCCTTTTATATATTTATCCGAATACTTTGGAAAGTCTGTAGTATCCATTTGGTTACTGATAATTACAGGTGAAATTGGCGTGTGAATATAAAGGTGTTCTCCTCAAAGTGTTACTCAACGTGCGACAGGTAAGCCTACCTTGTTTTCCCAGTTGTTTTCCAGATTTTTATTTTGTCAAAATAGAAATCCTTGCAAAATTATCCTTTTTGTAGTCATGATTCCTGTTGCAGATTTATTATCTCGATGGGATTGATGTTGGGATTTCTATAATGTTGACTCATTTTGTTTCTGTTTAATTTTACAGATTTATGAACGATTTAATGCAGACTCAATAGGAGACGCTGATGATGCTCGACTTGAGTATTTTACTAAGAAGGTAGATGCTGAACAGCATTCTTCTGAATGAAAATCTATATGTAGGCTGTTTAGTAATCATTTAGTGTCTGTTCATTGGGGTTCACAGTGGGTTATTGTCGTATAGTTTATCTCTTGGTTTTGTACACTTTAGTCTTAGGAAGCTATTCCAACCTCTGATTTAACCACAGAAGTTTCTTGACTGTGCTAAACTGGTTAGGGTTTTTGGACTCAAACCTTGTCTTAAAGCTTAAGTTGACAAGGATGAGGAACTTGTGCAGGTTAGATTGAGAGGGTTTTGCATACAGGACACAGAATGGGAACAGTGTAATCATTTATTATGAAGTGATGTGTGGTATGGTTCAACAGGAGTAGGTTAGGTGGCCTCGAGGGAAAAAAATGGCTTCCAGCAGGACAGTCTAAAGTTGGATATATGATTGACCAATAAAACTAGCATTTTTGTGTCTTTAGTAAAATAATGAGAGATGATTATGTAATTGATTTTCTTGATGCAGGTGTTCCCGAAGATAAAAGATTCTGTTCAGGTATTTATGTTTTTGCAAAACCTAAAAAATGAATTGTAGAGTATGTGCACTTTTAGCTAATTTCTGTTATACTTCTAACTTTTACATAAACTCTCTGGTTTTTATTAACGTATGCAGGGGGGCATTATGCTATTTATCAGCTCTTATTTTGAATTTGTTCGGCTTCGAAACTTTTTGAAGTCACAAAATGCGTCCTTTTGTCTACTTGGGGAGTAAGCTC
>JAWDEX010000012.1:4223928-4290721 GCA_035221805.1 Trichilia hirta
GAGGTTCATTTTCTTTAGCGTTGCTGTGACTTTGGGTTTCTAATATGATTTGCCGATTCTTTTTCTCTTACTTTGCATACTGGCACTGCAAGAGTTCAATATATAGAGGCTTTGTATGACTGAAATGATTGGTTATAAACATTGTACAGGTTTGTATTACAACAAGTAAGTCAGCTGGTTTGGAGCAGATTCTGCTTGGATGTTTTATCACAAGGTTATTGGAGTGACAACCTTTTTCCTTTTTGTGGAAGGAAATGCTGCATCTGCCAATGTAACTAGAGTTCTGGAATCTATTCTTGTGAATTAACGTCCCTCTCTCTTCACTTATTTAGTTTCTCTTTTCTTCATTGTTCCCGTTTGTTTAACATTATGCTTCTTGTTCATATTTATATGAGCATTGATTCTACGTTGTTTTCTTAGGGAGTAAAAGTGATATACAGAACAAAAGAGCTAGAGGATCAACAGGCTAAAGGGGTTACTTGATTTTGCCACTTCAGTGTAGACCCATTGGGATTTAAAACTTTTCCTTATGTTATCCTTTCCCACCTTTTCTGTTGTACCTTTCTCTTTGGATTGATCCTTATATATATATATATATATATATTCAGTATAGACATCATCTTTCGACTTCATGTTTTCTTATATCTCTTCTCGGAATATCACATTATTCTTTTTCTTTTTGGTGACCATCAGCCGTATTTGGAATGAGACGTGGCTAGCAAGCTTCTTTTACAAACCTTGCAATTATGAGCTCTTTGTAAAGCAGTCTGTCAATATGGAAATGGCCATTGTCATGGCAAGGGTATGCATTACAAACAATTGTCCATGCACTTCAATATTTTTTTTATTCTTAGTTTTTGATGGATGAGTATGTATTTTATCTTGATCAATGTATTTGGTTGTGCTACAAAATACTAGGATGGATGGGTGGATATTGCATCTCGGCACTGATGAACTAATACATCTGGCTGGTGCACGTGAGTACTTATTGAGACAATTGCTGCTTGATGTGCCTGGAGATGTGGATATGGTCATATTTCCTAATTACGTGAGTGAACTTATTCAGCTTTTTTAAATGTTTTTTTCAGTTGTGACATCAGTTAGGGAACATATAACAATTCCATTTTTTTTTTTTCTTTAGTTTTGCTTGACATTTATTAGAAATGATTTTCTGTTGGGCAGGATAGCAGTGTTGAATGGGTTGATATCAAGGATACTTTTAGTGAGGTAATTCTCCTTTATTGCTGAACATCCACGTAGTTATCTTGGTTCAGTAGATTGTACTTTTAAAGTTCGAGTTAACAATTTGACAAAGTTATATGTTTTGGGACTGTATTATAGGTTATGTATATCTTCTATCATTTTTGTGCTCAAGAACATCGGATTTGTTTGTCTAGTACTATTTCCACCATTGCTATTGCAAGTTTTGTCAAATATTTGTGTTCCTGGGACAACATTGATATTGTCCTAATGCCTTGATTGGTTAAATGGTGTGTACTAGTGGGACGATATTCTCCTGTATTAGAGCAAGTTTATGATAATAATTTAAGGATTATACATTTTCTTGGAATTTTTATTCGCTACTTACCAAAATGACGTTCAAGTTATAATTTTTGCTTTGCCTACATAATCATGTTTTAGTCTTTAGCAAATATCTTATTTCATCTCTGTGAACAGGTAGCAATGTTCAAAAGGAATTATGACCATCTTCCAAAGGATACAATACTTTGGTATGTATAAAGAATCAACTCAGGGTAACCCTAACTACTTCTTGACTTATGGAAATAGGAAATCAGCTGCTCGTATTCGTGATCATCTCTGTCCTAATGGTGCACATCGTTGGCACAACTATATGAAAACCCCAAAGTATGAAATTCTGTTGTGTTTTACAGACACAGTTGCTTTCTCAATCTAATGATGTGTAAATTTCTGGACATGCATGGATATATGATTCCTTCTTACACTAAATGTTAGTTTGCTTGGGTGGTGCAGAGATTTTTGTATGTACTTGTATTAAGCATGAATGCAATTTATATGATAAATATTATTTAATTCTCAGATGTAAGTATAAGTGCTTTTGACCCCATCTTCCTCCTCTTCCTCCTTGCCCATTTTGCAGAGGATTATACTATTGTTTGGTTACGATTTGATATCAAATAGACAAGTATTTTTGTCATTATCTGCTCTACAATAACAGTATTACCTGGTGCTGTTTCCAGTGAGATGAAATTGGAGGAGGATGCTGTTCTACACTATACATATGCCAAGTTTTCAGACCTGATCTTTAGACCTGATCAGTGTGGCTGCAAGCCTACAAAGGAAGATGTCAAAAGATGCTTCACGTAGAAATTTGATAGATCTGTGAGTTCGATTTTTTTGCTTATATATCTTGTTTATGCTGGTGGTGGTGTATGTGTATAAGTTTTGAAGTACTTCTAGTGACAAGCAGTGGAGTTTGTTATGGATTAGATCTGATTGAGCACTCTTTCACTGTATTTTAAGTAAATTTTATGCTTTGCAGGCATTTGTAATTGCTTCAACTGCAACTGAAGAGGAAATGCTAAACTGGTAAATACTTGATAGTGAGACTAACTATTGTCTCTTCTCTTGCATCATATTTTGTTTCAATTTGAGTTCATTCGTTTCCCATGAATCCAATTCCTGAAAGAAGATCTGTTTCTAGATTGAGCTTTCTGCATTTCCTTTCCTTTTCTTTTTAGAATTCTATTTTAATGAATTAATAATCCTTTTGGCCTTCATTTATGTATTAGGTACCGTGAACATGTTGTATGGGGTGACAAGGACCCAAAGATGAAACTCCTTAGGAAGGGCATTCTAGCGTTCATACTCTCCCATGGTAAGCTTGATAACGGCATCTTTTAGATAATGCATCAATAGGTTCAAAGTAATAGTTATAAAAAATAAAAATAAAATTTGGAGTTTTCCTTGATATTCTTGTAATAGGTAGATTATATCGGTTATAGTGCTTAGAATTCAACTGCCCCAGTATTTGTCTCTGGGATCCCATGGCATATTTGTTTGTATCTTTATAAACATTATCCTGTTTTACATTACAGGTCATAATACAAGGTCTAAGGGAGTCGGGCATTTTTAGCTCCGTTATTTCATCTTCCCAGAAAACTCTTTCAAAAAACAAGTTTTTAGAATCCATTGAAAGAAGTAACTCCTCAAGAGCTGCTGCCTCTCAATCCCTTCCCTCAAGGAAAATCGATAGAAGCAAAGAGCCTCAGGCAACAGTTAGGAAGGTATTGGATGTTGTTGCAGAATCTCATGAAGAGGCTGTTCCACAATCGTCTCCCCCAGGAATAAATTATGGCCATCTCCTGATAGATTTCCTGGCATGATTGCTTCTTCTTTGACTTCCTGCTGCAGCAGCTGGCCAGTTATACTAAATTTTCTCTGAAAAGAGGAATCAGGATATGCAAAGAAAAGATTTAAGTGCGGTTCCTCTCTGTGGTATATCCTTCCTTACTTCAATCATTTCTTCCCCATCATTCTCCAAGAGGCGCTGAACATTTTTAAGATAGATTTCTGGTTGTATCTTTTTGGGCATACCATCTTGATTTGTTGTAGCCACAATATCTCTAATTCTCGTGTAATGTATAATAACCACAGTTATAAGATTCTTTGTCAGCGAGAATTTGGCAGGCTGTACTGTTGCTTCAGATTGGAATTCTACATTTTATGTTACTGCATTCACAAATTGATTCAAGTATGGAATCACTATTTAGAATGAAAATAGTTTTTTACAAAAAATAAAAAGAATAGTTTTACTTGCTCTAAAGTTAACCTGATTTTTCTTTCAAATATATTGTATAATTTAAAAAATAAAGAACTCAGAATTAGACGTCGATAAACCACATGATTTAGCTCGATATATTTTCCATATCATTTAATAGGCATACTTTGGAATCGAAGAACAAATCCTAAAAAATTGCCTTGGGTGTCACATGAATAAATTCTCATTAGTCCACAAAATTGAACGGTGACTTTAGTACCACTGTAATGGCCGACTTGTCAACTTCTGCGCAGTATCGTTTGCAATGCGATTTACAACAACTGACTCATAAATCGTCAGAAGGCAGGCGAATAGAGTGGTCATTCACCTTCTCAAGTTTATGATGCAGAGACCTACTTGGTACAAATGTAAAAAATGTCATTATTTGAGAGGTCACAAAAATGTAAGGACTCAAATGTTATTATCCCAAAGAGAAATAATAACAACGCATTGACATTTTGATTTCACTCGAATGGATAATTTTGGTTTCCTCAAAAATAAATTAAAAAACAATTACGCTCTCTTTTGTTTTTGTTTTATTTGGATATTTTTGAGAAAATAATTAAACAATTAACGGTGTTACAATAACAAGTGAGGAGATAATTCAAAGCGTAATGGCCAGTCTCCTCATCCCAACCGTGGTTTCTCCCACTCCGCCTCTCTCCGCCGCTACACCCACAAGTGTGACATTCAGGCCCTCACTTGCGCCATTCTATCGGGGAATTCATTTCTACCGAAAAACCAGAGGCTTGAATGTGATAACGCGGGCGGGACCCAGCACTAGCAGCTACGTATTTGCTTTCGTTCTTCCCCTCTCTCTTCTCGCTATCACTATCTTCACTTCCATAAAAGTCGCTGACAGACTTGACAGACAATTCCTCGAAGAGGTATTTGATGTTAATCTACAATATTTTCATTTGAAAAAAAGTAATTGGGTTTTGTTGATTTTGTGAATTTTATATGCTAATTGCTGTCAAATTTGCTAAATTTGAGCAGCTTATAATCAATGAAGCAATGAAGGAAGAAGAAGAAGAAGAAGAAGAAGACGTGGATGATAATGAAGAAGAGAACGAGGACGATGATGTTGAAGTTTTTCAGGAGGAGAAGTTACAGAAATCTGTTCTTTCGCGCACCCGAAACCGACCCAAAAAGGAGATTTAGATTTTCTTGTTTGTACATTTATTTTCAAGAATTTGATGCAGAGCTTGAAATTTCATGGACTTTCTTCTTCGAGTTTTGTTACATGGTGTTTTATGAATTTTAATTCTAGTTGTGTATATCTATCAGGTAAAGCCTTGTATTTTAAGATTTTATTGCATGATTATACAAGGGGATAATATTGTTAGAAGCATTAAGTGAGGAAAGGAATAATGACAATCGATCAAATCACAAATTCGAAAACAATTATAAATGACTTTAAGCTGCAAAACTCACCAATTGAAATTCCCAGTAAATCTCAATTTTAAACAATTGTGTTTGTCGTACAGACCACTCTGTTAGTGAAGAGAAGCAAGAGAATGTGGAGATAAAATCTTGATCACCTTTCAGCACTGTAGGGATACAGATCAGCCGTAGAAACTTCTGTCAACCTGGTAAATTTCTTCTGATCATCAGGAAATCTGTCGTTGCGGCAAGTGTCAAATATCAACATGAAACAGACGATCAGTATTTTATTAAGGTGTGGAACATGGAAATCAACTTAAAGAACAAACTCCGGAGAAAACAGTGCTAAATGAATATGGCAGGAGAGAAATTTGAAAACCAGTACCTGGTTTCTAATATAACAAGAGCAGAATAATTCGAAAGCATAAGATATCAATCTTCCTAGCATCACCTCTGCCGTCTTCATTGTCTTCATGTGTCAAAACAACAATTGTCATATACATTTATCTTTCTGATGAAGATAATGGAGGCCCTGAGTATTATCTAGTCGCTTGGGATGCACCATCAATGCTCATTTCCCATTGTTTGAAATCTCAGTTTTGCAAAAACCTTACTTGCCTCATCTGAATATTAGACTTCAACATGGAAAAAGTGATGGCAGCAAATATACCATAAATCAATCCGCGTTCATAGCAAATCAGAGTTAAGGTTGGATTTACACAAAATAGGGTACCTGGCTTCAGAATTTCAACTTGAGAGCAGTGTATGACCCTTTGCTTTCAACTTCAATTCCAATCCAAAAAATTTCAGCCCCTGCAGCATGTGGTCCGCCGTTTTTTGCCTTCATAAATATCTCGTCATACACAATTGTATTGCCTTCTGTTAGAAGTTTGTGTTCTCTCAAATTTGTGAAAACTTTCCTTGCCTCGTCCAGTGTGTCCAATGCTTACACATGCCAGAGATTATAGCAGAACATATAACATTATCAGGAGAGCAGCCTTCTTGCAACATCTCATTCAGCACGTTAATAACCTTCGCCTGGTCTACACACATGAAGAATAGCAAGTGTGTACTTAAATTCCATGACCCCACTAGGAACATTGCCTAAGCAATCACAAACAAGCGTCATTGCTGAATCAATCTCTCCAATTTCGCAGAGCCCTTTAGATAGAAAACGATATGCACCAACAGAGAGAACTGAGACATCTCAATTATTCTATTATGACAAGCACAAGCCTCCAGGACATCCTCACTTTCAACAAAGCACTGGATCACAATACTATTAGTTGATGAATCAAGCTCAAAATCCGAAATTTGCATTTCATCAAGTAGTAATAATGCCTTCTTCACCTCCCTAATCTTGTGGACAGCCCACATAAGTATATTGTAAATCGAAAGACTATTGTAACCTTTCCCTTTTAATTCTGCAAACATTTCCAAAGCCATCATAGTCCTTTCCTCCTTGCCAACAAGAGACTCAAAAAACATCTCTAGATCAGTGCCTACACAAAGCTTCAACTTCTCCATTTGAGCAAGCAACTTATAGTGGTCATCCATTGATACGAACCTCAAATAACGTAAGAAGACCCACAACGTACTACAATTTCACAACTCTAGAAAAGCTAAATCAGATACTAGATAAGACCTTGACTCAATACTTAAATTAATTTTAGAACTAAAAGTATATTAAACAAAAAATCCAAAGAATAATAATTAGTAAAGAACTACTAGTATAAATTGATGAAAAAGAAGATGTCACACTCAAGAGAGAAATTCTTGAATAATAAGTAAAATTTTGAACACCACAAGAATAAGGTTTTTAATAAATTTTGAATAAATTTTCAAAAGAACAAAGAGAAAAGCTCCTTCTTCACTATTCACATTATTGTTTATTAACCTTGAAGTTAACAACCTTTAAATAGGCATATAAGGATTCCTAACCTTAAATGAGTTCTAATTACTTAAAACTTTAAATGACTAAATAAAAGACAGACTTAATTAAACAATTGTCCAACCCAAATAACAATTAAATAACGTCTTAATAATAAAATTAAAATAACTAAAGCTCGAAACGTAAGACTCAGCCAATTAACTTAATTCTTGAACAAATTGATCAAGTATTCCTCCTCTTTTGCGTCCAAATTGCTAAGATTGCCCATATTTGATGATTGTGCTGCAATTTTGCTCCTTATTGCTTGAATCAACTCATTCAAAATTTTGCACATTTCGTTAACTTTCTTGTAATCGGACCTCCATTAATGTGCAACGAATCACTTCTTGAACTTCTCTGCATATTAACCTAATTTTCATTTTTCTCCCTCTCTTCAAAAGGATTTATCTTCAAATCGTCAAAAGGAGAAAGATCAGAAACATTAAATGTAAAGCTAACATCATACTCACTTGTAAATCAAGCTTGTAAGCATTATCATTTATGTGCGCAACCACTTAGAATGGACCATCTCCTCTTAGTTGGAATTTAGAACATCTTTACGTTGGAAATCTCTCTTTTCTTATATGCACCCAAGCCAATCTTCAAGCTCAAACACAACTCTTTTTGCCCTTTGTTAGCTTGAATGACATATTGTTGAGTTCTTCGCTCTATATGTTGTCACACCTTCTAATGCAATTGCTTGCTCATTCCAGCATTCTTCTTACCATCCAAACTAGCTCAGTCTTTAATTGGTAAAGGTAAAAAATCCAATGGAATAAGCACATTGAAGCCATAAACAACTTCAAATGGTGATTGACCAATAGCTGAATCCATACTTCGGTTACAAGCAAATTCAACATGTGGCAAACAATTTTCCTAATTCACATTACAAAATCCTTCAATTATTGAATTATATATCCTCAAATCTGCTCTGTACCTGGACTCAACCAAATCCTTCAACAAATCACGTGCCTTCCCAACTTTTCCCTCTCTCACAAACCCTTCAACCAAAACTCCATAAGTAGCCCTATCAATCAAAACTCCCTTCTTCATTTCCCTTAACAACGCATATCCTTTCTCCACCCTCCCTCCTTTACACAACCCCGTGATCATTGTCACATAAGCCATCACATCAGGCTCAACTAAATCTTTTCTCATTTCCTTCCACACCGACAAACAAGCATCCAAGTTCCCCCTTTGAAACCAACACCTTAATCATTGCCGTACAAACAAAAACATCCAGTTTACGCAAATTCTCACTCATTTTCCCTAAAATCTCAAACATTTCCTTAATCCTTCCTGCTTTACAGAATCCTTTAATCAAAATCATGCAAGTAATACTCTCCTCGACAAATCTGTGTCCATTAAAATCCTCGTAAACTGATAACGCCAAATCTAAATAATATGCCCTCACTAATGCATCCATGATTTTATTATACAAAAAAATCCTGGGCACAAGTCCAAACTCTTTCATTTTTTGGTAGACATAAAAAACTCTAAGTCCTCTATTATAGTCAGAATGCATTCTAATTAAAATCTCAAACTACTTTCCTATGGGTGGCTTACCTTGTGATTCCATCAGCGCAGGGACTTGGTCAGCAGCGCGAAACGCGTAGTTCCGATTCAAACAATAAGCCAAAGAGTTGTAAGCAGCGAAATTATGACTGTACCGCTTCTGTTTCCCTGCCCAGTTGAAGAACTTGGTGGCGAGTGCAGGGTTATTTTCGAATTTAGCACCTCAGCCACAAGGTCGGGAGTGATGCGGCGGAGTTTGTTGAGTTAGGCCACGACTTGTGGAGCCCAAGTCCTTTGTTCTTGAGTAAGGCATCGAAAATGAAGCAGAAAATTGTAGAAGGCGTTGGGACTCGAAGTGGGAGAGCGATAGAGACTTGGATGGCAGCGGCGATTGTGTTTGATTGGAAAGATAATGCGGCTCCCATTTTTTGTGATCGAAGGAGTGTGATTTGTCGGATAGGGGTGTGGGAACCGGTTTTTCGATAGATCGACGATTGGAAAGGGGGCCGCCGTAGATAGTGGGTTCATTTTGAGAGGTTTTACGGCGGCGTAGAAAAAATAGGGTTTAGGGTGTGGTGGCTGAATTTTTGGCGGCATTTTCAGTTAGGCAGGATCAAGGGAAAGTTTGCGGGTGTTTGTCATCGATAAAAACCATAATATGGATATTTTTAGAAACCTCCCCTGAGGTTTATAAAAATCATAAACAAAGAAAAATTTCACAAAATATTATATAATATCCTCTACTAGTATTTTCATCCTTATCAGCTAACTAAAAATATTAAAATATATAAAATAATCTCACTTCTTAATTTGTTTTTATTTGTATCTTTTAACAGTAATAATTTTAATAAATAAACAATTTTAAATTAAAACAATTTATTTTTTTAAATTATTAACCCAAAAAGAGAATATTAACAATATAAATAAAAATAAATTAAGAACTCTTGAAAAAAAGTTATTTTATATATTAAATAAAATAAATTTCTGTTCACATAAATAAAATTAATTTTTCGTATAATTTTTTATTTTTCAAAATAAATAAAATATTATTTTTAAAGTTATCTTTGTTGATAATTAAAATTTTCTGTTTATTTTTAAAAAAATATTTTTATTATTTTTGTTTATTATATAATAACATTAATTTTTTCAGTGTTGTTAATAAGTTTTTAAATTTTATTTATTTATATTATTATTGTTACTAATAATTATAATAAATAAATAATTTTAATATAAATATATAAATATTAGTTTATTTTGATATTGTAATATTTTATTTTTATTAAAAGAATTTATTAATTAAAATTATCAACCCTCAATAAAAATAATAATAATATGAATAAATACTAATGAAAACAAATTAAAAAGTGAGATTATTATATCAACAAACAATTAAGAGATGATGGATATATTGTAAATTAATCGAATAAGTAAAAATTTTGAGATTTTAGACAAACTGAACAAAATTGTAAAACTAGAAGGGAATCAATTGAAATTATATTTTATCTGGCTGGTGTGAACAAGATGTATACCGAAAAGCACATAATTAGCCTCTGTTTTGAGCAGAAAAATAAAACAGAAAAATGTCATATAGGTCGGCTGGATACAAAGAGCCTATTCTTACATCGCTGGCTACTTAAGTGCGCACTCTCTTGTTAGCATTTCTGCTCCTCCAGCATTGTCCGGACGGATTATAATCTGGCTGATGCTCTGAGCTCTTGTAACTAGTAAGTTGAGAACCTTCCCTTTTCCTGCAATTCTCATTCCAGGCTCCCCAATTTCTGTCACTTCCTAATTCGAAATTTTTTGCATCATTACCATGATTGTCCCGCTGTTTCCAAACGCCCCATGCATCGCCCCCATTATTTCTCCATACTCTATCCTGAGCATTGACCCCATCATCTATCCATTCTCTATTCCGAGCATTGCTCTGATTCTCTCTCCATTCTCTATCCCCAGCATGGCCCATGCTATATGCAGGATACCAGGTGTACTTTGAAAATTTGCATTTCCAAGGATTGTCACCACTATCCAGCTTCCAGGACTTCTGTTGGCTCCAACACGAAGAATTGTTACCTAAATCGCCCCATCCTCTATTATCCTTCACAGGGTCACCCCCCTGACAGCTTTGCTCCCAAGGATTGACATGATTTAATCCTTGGTTCCAACCCCATAGCTTATCACCACAATTTCCCCAGGTATTTTTTGCTGCAGCTTCATTGCCTTGATTTAAGCTGCATTCCCAGGGATTATCATCATTATTTAATTTCTTTGCATCATTGTTCTTGTTATTATCATCCCACTGCTTCCAGCTCTGTACTTCATCCTTTACAACGTCATTTCCCTGAGTAATATTGCTCTCCCAGGGATTATCATTGTCATTTGTATTCTTCAAATTGTTGTTACCGTTATCCCAACGGTTACAGCTCTGTGTTTTATCCTTCGAAATGCTGCCACCCAGCATATCATTGTTACACTCCCAAGGATTAATGCAACCAGAATTTTCTATGTATTCTTTATTACGAACAGAAGCTAAGTATCTCAACCTTTTGCTTCTACGCCCAACATTTGCATCTTTTTCTCCCTCATCCGGGGTAAAGTATACAGATTCTAAGTCCTTAATCAGTTCAGAATCAATATCAGGATTCCAATCTATTTCATCAATATAAATATCTGGATCGGGGATACAGATGTCGCACTGGAAGCCATTGATCTTTGCCCAAAATCGTTCTTTTGCACTTTGAAATGCTTCTTTGCCGGCTGAGTCATCCCAGTTTAGTACATTGTTGCTGTAAATAAACTTCTGAGTACAGACAACCTTCTGCCACGGTACTGACCCAATCAAAGCACAGAATTTCTTCTCCCATAAAGGTATACCATCATCACAAAAACCTATCGATGGAAGAAATCATATTAAGAATACAAGCCTAGAGAGACCATTAATATTCACACACACACAAAAAAAATAAATAAATAAATAAATAACCTGTGCAGGAAAGAAAAGGATAGCATGCTCAACGCCATATTCTTTTCTAGATAAGCAGAAATGTGATAAAAACAACGTAAACCTCATTGAGTTATGAAACCACCTATGACCTGCTGGTCTGATAAAGCCTCTTTTCTTATACGACTATGCATAGATGAAAATAAATCAGCACAATTAGAAAGATCGAAAAGAATAAGGATCCATTACAATTTCCTGATATTTTAAAGACAAATATTTCCTCCATAAATTGGGCAAAAGCACAAAGCAACATAATTGTGAACCAATTTACACCTATTTTACACAAGCAACCACATTTACATTTGTGCAAATGATATCAATGTTATTAATGCACTGTTAGAAACTGAAGAGCAAAGTGTTCCATCCTATTAACACCCTAAGAAAGAGACAACGGATTTTAAACCATTGGCTAAATCCAGCTTGTCTTGACAGTATACCATGTGGCCAATAACTGCATGATTTACAGCAACTATGGACACCAAACATTCTCTTACACTCAACACTGATCGAATTGAAAAAGACTTACAAATCACTTGTAATTGGGCGGAATCTTAGAATGAAACTAATGCATTTAGACAATGATTAGACAAAAATATACTATTATACTACTTCCAATCACCATTCCCACTGATTTTCAGTTCAGTTCCAATAATCATATGCGCATACCTCATTAAACCCATGACCTAAAAGTAATACAAATACAATAATTAGCAATTTCCCTTAGATACAAACCAAATCAGATACCATTCCTAAAAAACCAAACCACATATGAGATAAAAACAATCAAACCAAGAAATTTTGCAATTCTTTTACTTCCTTCTACCGTTTTTAACCGTTCTTCCTTCCTTCATTTTTTTCAATGCATGGAATTCGATCCCATATTAATTTCAATTTTTCAAGTTTCAATCTTAACCACCAATTTCACAGCAACTACTAACATAATCATATAGGGAAGCTCGAATCAATCATGAAAATCAATATAATAAAGATCCTAACCCAATTCACATAACGGATTAAAAAAAAATATACCTGAAGAAGAAGGCTCATTGTCGAATGAATATGGAGGAGGCGACTTTGGCGACCTTCGTCGATAAAACAATCTACGTCGATTTCTCCAGTTTCCCATAACAGGTTAACACACACCTAAAAACCTAGAAACTCTCCATTTCATTAAGGGAGAAAGACAAAATCCCTATGCTTTACTGAAATTACAAATATCCTTAAATGTCCTTGTAAGTAACTTTGTAACAAAAACCAGCCTATTGTTTTATAAAATGATAAATATATCCTGATTTAAAAGCAAAATAAATTCTTTTTATCGTACGCATTCTTCATTTTTATCGTATAAAATCTTAATTTTTATATTATATATCTTTAAATTAAAATAAATAATTTTTTTATTAAAAAATATTTTAAATTCAATTTATAATATTTTATATTAAAAAATATATAAATTAATTTTTTAAAATATTTTTATTTGATATTCATAAAAAATTATAAATTTATTTTTATTTTGTCAAATTAAAATTATAAAAATATGAATTTAAAATTATAAATTTAAATTTTTTATAGTATAAAATATTATAGTTTTTTAATAATTTAAAAATATAGTAAAATTAATTTTATTAATTTTTAAAAATAAAAAAACTTTTAAATTTAAATTATAAAATAAAAACAAAATTTATAATTAAATATAAATATAGATATAAAATTATAAATTATAAATTCATTTTTTATAATACTTTATATTAAATTAATTTATAATTTAATTTTTAAAAATTAAATTTAAAATATTTTTATTATATTCATAAAAATTTATGAATTTATTTTTATTTTATAATTAAATTTATAAAAAAATAATTTTAATTTTTTATAAAATTAAATAAAAATAATTTAAATATTTTTATTGAAATCATTAAGCTACTATAATACTTTGTACATTAAAAAATTTAATTTATGATTTTATATTTATAAGCATTTCTAAAAATTTTATTAAATATAAATATAAAATTATAAATTTTATAAATTAAAAATAAAAAATAAAAAAAATTAGTAAATTTTTATGAATAGAAAATAAAAATATTTTAAATTTAAATTTTAGAAATTAAATTATAAAATTTTTAGTATAAAGTATAAGAAATAAAAAATTAATTTATAATTTTGTATTTATATTCAAAAATTAAATTATAAAATTTTTAGTATAAAGTTTTATAAAAGAAAAGATTATTTATAATTTTGTATTTATATTTAATAAACCTTTTAAAAAGTATTTATGAACATAAAATCATAAATTAAATTTTTTTATAATATAAAGTATTATAGTTGTTCAACAATTCAAATAAAATATTTTAATTTTTTTAATTTTAAAAATTAAAAATAAAATAAATATTTATAAATTTAAATTACAAAGTAAAAATAAATTTATATTTTTATTATCGACAAATGCAAAATGTATCATCCCTGGGTTAGAGGGTGATGAGTTATATTAAGGTGAGATTGTTTGAGTAACGAATGACTAAAGAAGTAAAAACGAATTTTACGTCAGAATGAGAGAGATAGTTTCTACCTTATACATGTGAGATATAATTAATATGTTAACGAGGTGTTTTGAGATGAATTTAAGCCAATTACCATGAGTAAAATAGTGAATGTTTTACTAATTAAATTAAAGTGAATAATATTATTGACAAGTATTAGGTATGTCTTTAATAAAATTATAATTTTTTTATTTTATAATACTTTATAGTAAAAAAGTTTATAATTTAATTTTTAAAAGTTAAATTTAAAATATTATTATTTTATATTGATAAAATTTATGAATTTATTTTTATTTTATAATTTAAATTTATAAAATTTATAATTTTATATTTATATTTGAGAAATTATTTTAAAATGCTTACAAATATAAAATTATAAATTAATTTTTTTATGTAAAAAATATTATAGTCATTCAATAAAATAAAAATATTTAAATTATATTTATTTAATTTTTTTAAAAAATATATTGAAAGTATTTTTTTAAAATGTTAAAAAAATTAAAATAAATTTTTTATAAATTCAAATTATGAGATAAAAATAAATTCATTATAAATATAAAATAAAATTATTTGAAATTTAATTTTTAAAATTAAAATATAAATTATTTTAGTATAATGTATCGTAAAATAAAAAATAATTTATTATTTTATATTTATATTTATATTTAATTATAAAATTTAATTTTATTCTATAATTCAAATTTATAAAAATTTTATTCTATTTTTAAATTTAAAACTTAAATAAAAGGAATTTAAAAATTTTATTTAAATTATTAAAAACTATAATACTTTATATTATAAAAATTTTTAATTTTTAATTTTATAAAATAAAAATAAATTAATAATTTTTTACAAATATCAAATGAAGATATTTTAAATTTAATTTTAAAAAATTAATTTATATATTTTTTTAGTATAAGTATTATAAATTAAAGTATTAACATTTTAATTAAATTTAAAATATTTTTTAATAAAAAATTAATTATTTTGATTTAGGAGTTTATAAGATAAAAAATAAGGATTTATACAATAAAAATTAAAAATTTGTGGGATAAAAATATTTTTTTATTTTTTAATAGATTGAGTATTTGTCATAATAAATAAGTATAGTAGATATTTGTTATTAATAAGGAGTATTTGTTATTTTAAAAAGTAATAAAAAATTTTTGTTGCAAAATGATTGATAGAGCGGTATTTGTTATTTTAGAAAACCTCGGGGGGATTTTGCCTTTATCCCATTTCGTGAAATTAGATTCGTACGTGAGAACAAAAATGCGAAGCAGTTCTAAAAGAAAATCTAATCACATTCCTGCATTAAAGTCCGACGTTTGGGCACTTGAAGCACAGGGTGCAAATCGTCGTATGCAATTCCCATACGACGTGTCGCATATACTCCACCTTGTCGCATATACTCCACCTTGTCGCATATGTTAGTGTATGATAGGTCGTTGCTTAAAGCCTTAAACTAAAACATCTTCTCCTCCGCCGGAAGGCAGACGACTTGTTGACATATTTTCTAAAAGATAGACGACATATCGTCCAGAAATTGGAATCTACATTTGATTTTTTCTTATAAAAAATTTTGAATGAGTAAATAAATATAAACTAAACCCCTTTTCAATACCAGTATTAACGCATTTAATGTCATTTTATATTTATGTACTACAATAATCCATTAAATTAGTTATGCCATGGAGTAACTCTAATTTTGATTTCAAATCAGATAATATCTATTCAATTTATTATCATAATAATTATTATATATTTTTTCCAATAAGTTTTGATCTTATTTTCTTGCATTTAAAGTTAATATTTGAGTAAAAAATGTTCAAAAATCAGAAATTGTATCTTTAAGTTTAGTATATCAAGTCATCTAACTTTTTATCATTTGACTAGTGAATCTGAGTTAAAAGAAAATTTAAAAACAAATTTGTTCATATTGGAATTTAAAAGAGAGTTTAATTTATATTTTATATTTCATATAAAGATTTCTAAAAAAAATAAAGATTTTATAAGTTAAATTGACTCGGTCCTACAACTATAATTGCTGTAATTTATATACTCAATGAACTACCTGTTCAAGCTCCTAAAGGCTAATGGTACTATGAATTCCATGATGAATAATGATTTCTTCTATCACTAGAAGATCTCTCATTGTCAAAATTCCAAAAATTTAAATTGAATGACGGCATTGACACACTGCTAATTTATCCGTACTGTTAAACATCTTTCTTTGCATTCAATGGAGATAAAGCAAGAAAAAAGATGGGGGATGTGTGTGTTTGTGGAAATGCATGTATGATCGATGCCCATGGACAGAAAGAGAAGGGAATTTTATTATTGTGAAAAACTAAAATGAGATGTCATGTGTTTGATGACGTAAGAGTCCTGTTGATATGGGTCCTTGAATGGCTGTCATTCTCCCTGACAGCACGAGGCTGCTTTGTTTTCTTCTCTACATTCTCTTATCATTTTGCAGATTCTTAGATCCCCACACTTCACTCAATAATAGTGCTCAACAGTTTTATCCTCCTTGTTCTTGCTTCTTTTTTTAAGGAATAGTTTATGTTTCGTTTTAGTAGGAAAGATAAGGATGGTTTACATTACACTCCTTTATTCAAAAATTCTAGCATATATATACGGATTGAATCCTCCTATTTTGGCTACAGTTCTAACATACTTTAACTGCTCTGTTAATGTTATCGGTTGAGCTAAAAATGTAAGTTTATAAGTATGAATTCGGTATGCTAATTGAATCCTCATCATATACCATGGTTTGCTTTTGCTTAATAAATTTCGTTATGTTAAAATTAGTCAAGGGTAGCTTCATAATTTTAGACCCAACAGTCATTTGAACATTTCTGTCACAGCAGAGAAAAGTGGAGGTGAGAAAAGGATGGGAGGACCCATGAAGCTGAAAAATATATTCTCATAATTCTGAGGTTCTATTCAAGAATACAAAAGTGGTCTAGCCTTTTCCTATACAGATGCTTGTATTAAAGGCCCACAGGCTTAACAGTTGATGAAATTCATTATGGATAGGATGAAAACAGGAATGAATGATTGAATTTGATATTACAAACATACCAGCTAGATTATTTCCATCAAATTGATGGCTTTTAACAATCTTTTGGGTGTTTGTGGTTTCAGTTTTCCAAGAAAAAAATCTTTGATGGGAATTCCTTTACCACCATCAATCTTGGTATTTGTTGCAATAAACAATGGTTGATCTGAATTCAAGGCAAATCTTCTCAGTTTCATGAATGCAATATTTTCTGTCTCCCAGAATTGGATTTTTTTCAAGCGATTATTCTTGTTTCATTCACTCAATCACGACATTCCAGGAGATGTGTAAGAGATTTGATTACTTTAGTTTCACTATATGCTTAGATATAAGCTCTCTGTTTTGATTTCTGATATGAAAATAGCACTGAAAATTTGATGAAGTTATCCAAATTGGTCCTTAAGCATTCTACTTCATGTATCTCCAATTTTGTGTCATTCTTGTTGATTGTTTACATGAACTAATAAGTCCATGAACATTAGCAGAAACAGCTGTACAAAACAAGTATTTGCTGAGATCATTGAGAATGTTTTAAGTGTTATATGCCAGTGATTGTTTACATGAACTAATATTCTTCAATGGCCAAAAAGAGGAGCTGGTTCAGTCTGGTGAAGAGATTCTTTATTTCAGATACACATTCAAAACCTGAAAAGGTAGAGATTTTTAGTTTATAGTTTGATTAATGTTCATTTGAATGCAAAAATACTGATATTGTGATTGACAGAAGGACAAGAGAAGGAAATGGATGTTTGGAAGGTTAAAGGTGAAAAGGTTAGCCTCCATTGCAGCCACGTCACCAACAAAAGAAATAAAACTGGCTGAAGCAGAGGAAGAACAGAGCAAGCATACTGTGACTGTAGCCATTGTCACAGCTGCAGCCGCGGAAGCAGCTGCAGCAGCTGCTGATGTTACAGATGAGGTTGTGAGGCTTACTGGAACACCTCAATCAACCCAAGAATGTGGAAGAGAAATAGGAGAAGGCTCGGCAATTGAAATAAAAATGGATGTACCTCAATCTATTCATCAATGTGAGAGGGAGATTCTAGAACTTGCAGCTATTAAGATTCAATCTACTTTCAGGGGTTACCTTGTGAGTATTTTTGAGCTTTTCTTTTTGTAACCATTTACAAATTTGGTGCACAATAGATTTTTGGTAATTTAAATGGGCGAGTGTTGCAGGCAAGAAAAGCTTTGAGGGCATTGAAGGGAATAGTCAAGCTCCAAGCGATTATTCGCGGCAGAAATGTGAGACGCCATGCTATCACTACTCTTAAATGCTTGCAGTCCATTGTAAATATCCAGTCACAAATCTGTACAAGGAGACACCAAATGGCAGGCAGTTGGCATCATGATGAAAATAAACAGTCGCAGACTTCGACAGATAAGATAATTAAGGTTAGTATGGACAAAAAAATGAGTTGGTAGTTATACTAGCATTAAGCTTTTACATAATAGCTTAAGCTTTTGATTTCTCAGATGGACTCGAACAGCCAAAGAAGGTGGGATGACAGCATTTTGACAAAGCAAGATGCAGACGCGATGTTTCTAAGCAAGAAAAATGCTTTTATCAGGAGAGAAAGAATCAGGGAGTACTGGTTTAGCCATCGGGTAACTTCTCATCTTTGTGATAAGCAGTCATCAATTTTTTGCTTTTCATATTGAATTACACTTAGGGATGGGAAATTTGGGCAGAAGTCAGCAGAGTCAGAACATAACAAGGTTAATGGAAGATGGAGATACTGTTTAGAGCAATGGGTAGACACCCAAGTCAGGAAAAGTAAGGAACTCGAAGATTTGGACAGAGTTTGGACCTCAAATACAAAACCTGGAGAAGCATATAGAAGAAAAGAACTTCGATTAAAAGATCTCCATAGACGATATCGCAATGATGGATTAGATTCACCAGTATTAGTTCCAGGAAGATCATTTCACAGAAAGCAGAATTCTCCTGGAGATGAAAAATCTTCTACTAGCTCTCCGGTCCTACCAATTTACATGGCAGAAACAGAATCTGCCAAGGCAAAATCAAGATCACCGAGTTCACCAAAGCTAAAACCTGGGAGTTTTGGAACTTATTCTGATAGCTATTCACCATGTAAGAATAACCTGTCCTTGATATCCTCAGTGGCAAGTGAAGTACCGAGTTTTGGCAGAACAAGAAGCAGGCCTAGTGCGTATCAGCAAAGATCTCCAAGCTTGAAAAATATTCCAGGGCCTATAAAATCAAGCCGGACAGCAAAGGATCTGAGCTTTGACTCCGAATGCTCATTGCTGAACTGGAATCGACAGAGCACCTTCAGATGATTGCTTGCAGAGGATAAACCTGGCTAATTACTTTGTTGGATTGATGTTTAGAACTTGCCAGTCTGCATTACAAATAATATGAACGAATTTAACGGTTGCCAAAGACGTCCTGTTCCCTCGTTTAATAAAATTTCATTATATTGCAAAGCTGATCAAATTTCAAAAAATCTCCCGCTTCTTGTGCTTATGCTCCTAGAACAAACTACAATAAACATTGCTGATATTTGGATCATATGAAGAACAGAAAAGAACAGAGAGAGAGAGAGAGAGAGAGGCGCGCGCGCGCACACACAGTAACCACCGTCAAATACGTGACAAATGCTGTTGTTGAGTAGGTGACAAAATGCTAAACAAATGAACCCAATTTAGCATTTAACCAATATAATGGGCATTGAGTCCATGCTGTAGCCCAACCAAGTTTCGGTTCTCAACAATTCCGTTTGATCTGGTTGTAATGCTAAGTATATGTAACTCAGTCCAATTGAAGTCAAGCCCATTAAACAAAAGGAAAGAAAGTTTAAGTCCATTAAATTTTGTGTAAATTTGAAAGATATTTTACAATTGCAGATAGATTGCTCAAGTCTTCGCATTAGAATTTCAATCTTTGTGCAGATGTGTCCTGGGAGAACTATCAACAGACATGCTTAGATTGACAAATATTTTAGGATATTAATTAGTTTAGGGATAATACTATTTGGGTACCTAATTTTTTTTATAACATTTTAAACGAGGATATAGTTTATAAATATTTTAATTCAGGTCCCTGTTATTATGTATTGATAATTATACTTTATATGTGATTACTCAAGATAACTATATTACTAATAAGTTAAGGATCCATATGAAAGAAAGGACAACTCAAAGATGTCATATGCATGAAAGAGCCAAGGCAAACTCAAGATCTTTTTACGTTATATTCTAAATATGAGGTAACAAAATTCTTATTTGCTCTCTATTTCTTCACCCTTTGTCAATAGAATGTAACAGTAGGAACTCATATGGAAGAAATTACAAATTATATTTTCATTTATAATTTCGGCAAAACTCAGAAATTTGGATGTAACTACTCCAATAATTCAACTTTCAAAAGGAGATTTGGGGCCAAAAGGAATATTAGCCACTAAATGTGTGGTCCTCGTAGAAAGAGGTTTTCAAGCAAATAGATACATTGCAGTGGAACTAAAAGCAAAGAAAAATGTGTCATTGACCATAGCGACAGGCTTAATTGGAATTTGGAAGTCATGATTCATTATCCAACAACCCATATTATATTCAAGTTAAACATGACAAAAAAACAAATTAAATGACAAAAAATAATAATAAAAGAACTCCATGCATGCAATTGAGCTTAGGTGTAGTTCAAAGAGCATTATGGGGTGAATTAATTACAGTTTCCAATTATTGTTTCACACGGTTTCAAAATCTTTTGAAAGATAGAATGGGTACACTAACAAAGTTGTTTCAAACCTTGATCACTGGAATTAGACCTAACCATCCAATATATGAGAAGCACATTGATTTCCTGAAAGCGTTTGTATACAATATGTGGCCAACAGTTGTAGCTTATACAACTTAAAATTGACTTATAATAAGATTTTGATGGCTCAAGAGGGAGTCTACAGAGGTAGAATATAATAATAGTAATAATCCCAGAAATTCGCACTCTAGAGTCTAGATGTTTTAAGATAATCATAAATTTGAAACTTATAAGACTGCATCTTCTGCTTCATTCTTATATATTATATTTAGAAAATGACCCATGTTAGAATTTATTAAAGACTTCAATTGTGACATTTCTCAATTTTTGGTTATATATATTTATATATTAGTGTTGATTTGGGCCCATTTTTTAGTGTGTTAAAGAGTCAAATCGAAGTGGACATTTTGAAAGATTGACTCAAACCCAATTCAACTTACATCATGCATGAGCTCATTTATTGTGCAGATGTCAACATTCTAGCATGTACATTTGTTCTCTTTAAGTTATCTTTCCACTGTATATTTCTTTTTCTTGAGTCTTATATCGGGCTTGGACAATATCATTCTGTGGCAGAATAGATTGAAATCACTATAGAAAACCCTAGAGAACGGAAGAGAAAAGAAATTGCTGATAAGCATCATTTAAGAGATGGAAAAAGAAACTATGTAGTAGTTATAAATAATATATGTTTCCATCGTGGTTATTTATATTACTAAATATTCCATATACATTTGGTAGCTTTAGATATTGTGCGAGTCCAAAAGAATATTTAACTTGTGCTTTAAATTTTGTCTTCTTTGTAAGTTAATAGTAAAAACTTGAATACAAGATTCCTCTCCACTGCTCTACTCCCATTACTGTATTATTGATTTTTTAGCCGAATTTGAAGCCACCATTAACTGCTATCATCTTTTTCACGTGGCTAATCGATATTCTACAATTCTCAACATTTTCCAATGGAGTTAAACCTAATTAACACCAATCTCAGATAGAATGAATATGTGTACATGGACCAACATCACACAACGACTCGTCATCAAGGCATAAACGTTTGACTGGTCTAAGTCTTCGCTAGGACTTTCAAACTCTTAGAATTATTGTTCCAAAGAACATTCTTAACCCCAGATGTTGTTCGGAGCTTAAGACAAATCTTTGATTTGAGATACGAGAATCCTTTTGTTCTAGCATTATGTGAGGAGGAAATGACATGACATTTTTTAGGTTGAAAAATTTTTTCGAGTGTTGAAAAATCGGGACCATATTGATTTTGCCTCTGGATTATATGGCATGCATGATATATAAAATCAAGCATAAAATCATTATGTATATTCTCCAATCCATATGCTTTAGTCAATACAATCATATTATTGCATCAAAAACTTCGTCTCATCATTTATGTTAATGAATCCAGCAAAATTCTTCATTATATGACGTGTTAATCATAAATAAATAATTAATTTATCCTAAAAATTTGAATTTATGATAACTTACGTATAAAAGAAGGGATATTCAAATTCAAACGAATATTATTGTTAGAGCTGACGGTATGATCGAAGTCTTACACTACACTTGTTGTCGCGAGAGGGACTTGACATTAAAGCTGCATTATTATTACACTTTATAATACTGTTCATTAAAAGTAGAAGCCATGGTAGCCAACATAAAGAATAAGAAAAGCTAAGAAATATTACCGTAAGCACATGGGCATGAAGGAGAAAGATCGAATATGGATAGCAATTTTTTTCTATTTCTTTCTTTAATTTTTTCACTTGAAGATTCCATACTCAAACTTTTGTAAGATAACTACAACTGCATTGCATGCTGAGTGGCTTATCAAGATTTTCTTTTTGTTTGGTCTTTTCTTTTTTGTTTTTCCTTTCTTTTCTATCTAGCCAATCAATACTGTGAAAGAATTTTTTGAGAGCCATCCGTCTAGAGGGGTCACCCATTCAATTCTTCAATGATTTATGTACGTACTTTCAATCTCTTCAAGCTTGCTTGACAAATTAAGAATTTTTGGTATATGTCCTTCTCTAGTATTACAACTTTGGTAACATAATTTATTTATGAATAATTTTAAATGATATTCTTATGGATCAAGATTTTTTCCTCGATCTTGACTTTTGTGCATATGTGATTGATGATCAATAATTAAGACTAAAAATTAGGTAAGATTACATTAAGAAATTAACATAATTTACTTTTTTTATGTTAAAAGATTAAAATTAAATAAAGTTGAAAATTTGTCGTTTTTTAAGACTTTTGATGCCAAAAGTTTTCTTTTTTTCTTTTTTCTTTTTAATGTTAATATCTCAACATTTGTTACACCTTACAACATAAAAATTTAAATAAGTTACTACGAATTTAAAGGAGAAGGGAAGTCCTATCAATTGAAGTTAAAACCTTGGATAATATGATATAGGATTTGTGGCAAAAGCAAAAGCATTGGATATATATAATCCTCTTTTCCCATACTTTGAGCAGAAAAGCCTAGCTTGGAGGAAGTGGATATGGTGGCTACCTAATTAACATGATTGAATTAAAGGAATATATTGGATTGATTTAAAGCTTTGATTTTTTTGGTATATAATAACTTGATGAGGAAATAAAAGTAAAAGGAGTAAACCCTAAAATAATTGTTAAACCATTTTTAATTAATTATTGCTCGACAACACAAAGGTATAAGAAAGTTTTGGCAAGCTATATGCTCCAAATATAGTGGTGCCAAGGAAGTCTCATAATTTGTTGGTGCTGGACAGTTCATCTCCTCACTCGTACACCTCAAAAGTATTGCTAAAAAACACTTTTCTCTTTACTTTTAAAATAAAATATTCAATAAAATATGGAAAACCATATAAATTATAATTATAATTGATATAATATAAAAGTACGTCAGTTCATAATATAATTACAAAGTAATTTGATTTACCCAAACATGATTCATTTTGCTTTCTTTGTCGATTGATTTACATTATGTTCATTGTTCATTGTGTTTTAATTTAATTTTGAAAATATATTCGTTAATAAAATATTTGATAAAAATTACTTATTTTTTATTCATATTAATATCTAATAATTTTAATTAAAGTCATGATAACTTAATTTCAAACATCTATTTGTTAACTGTCCATCTCTTCTTCTTCTTCTTTTTTTTTTTTTTCTTCGTAGAAGGGGTTTCCTTCTCTTGCTTTCTTCATCCACAAGTTTCATTGCGTACTTTATCATATCAATTGGTTAAATACCTAAAAAATAAAAGACATGCATGGTGCATTATAATTCATTCATTCATGCAAGCTTAAGATTTCCATTAATAAATTATAAAAACAATAAATCACATTGTAAATTCAATGAACTTCTTATTCTCTTAGTCTAATTACAAAATAAACGATAATCAATCAATCCTAATAGGAATCTTAGATTGAAATTGATAATTTATTTTGTTGTCTTCTTGGTCAACCATGACAATAATATTTGACCTCAAGATTTTGGTTGTCATTTGGGTGTTTACCCTCATGAATGAATTTATTGATGGGATATTAAAGTCGATCATGAAAATCAATTAACGACAAATTAAACATGAATAAATGATTCTTAACTTTAAATTTTTAACCTCATAGATGTGGCTAGAGACAAAAAGACAGTGATTAGAGAGGAATAAAAGTGGGATAGGGAACATGATCATAATAATTATTTTGTATAATCTCACAATTTTTATCATCCTAAATCAAATTTGTGCCTCACCAATCCTTCGAACCCACATTCTTTGGTGTTAAAATGGATATGAGGAGGAGGAGGAGGAGGAGGAGGGCGATGGTGCTTGACCCCCCAACATGGCAATCTTAGCAATCAATTTTTGCCTACTGGCGTTTCAACCACTTGCTTTATTCTCATTGGTCGATGCTCAATCTCGACTAAGCCAATCGAATGCTCGAGATAGCACTGATGTGGTATTCGACGTGTCATTTATAAGACATAATAGGTATGATTTCAGCCAAACTTTTTTATATATCATGGAAAGTGTTAAATGGGAACCACTCAAGCCGCCCTTTCAATTCATTGGAAGACAAATGGATGAAGATTAATTACAATAAAATTGACGAAATGTGAGATTCCCAATCAAAATTTATAGCATCGGACGGGAATGAAGGCCCCACGATGGAGGGTCCCACCCAATATGCTATGGAGAGTTATTACAATATTTTTACTCAAATGTGTCTTTTGATTTCTTTATTAACGGTCGGTCTAATAAATATTAGGTTTTTAACCACATAAAAAAAAATTTATTATTATAATTAAAAAAAAAAAAAAGAAGAAGAATATGACGCAAAAAATTCAATACATTCACACTATCGACTATAATTAGAGTGAGTGAGTACAAAATTTATTCCAAATTATCAGCATAATTTATATTTATAATCCAAATTAGGACCCAAAAAAATATCATGGCTAATCTATTCATATTAAGAGTTTTAACAATATGTATTAAAAAGTGTAGATGCTAAATTTATAAGTGATTCTGACGACATTGTGCATAATTTATTGATGGGTTATTGCTATATCGACGGTTACCCCATCATAACTGTAGTATCATTTTCATTCCTTCAAAAGAATCCAAATTTCCTTTATCTTTAGCTATGCAACATGGTCATACACATGCATATTTGCATGCCTGTGTGGGCTCAGAAACAAGCAATCCATTTGACGAATATTTTGCAAACAAGCAATACATCTTGCACTTATCCTTACCAACTTTGAAAGTGTCTTCAGCAACCTGTGCTTTTGGGTTACAGAGAAGAATTGGTATTGGCTGTATGATATCAAATATTCCTGGAAATAAATATATATTCATGGGAGAACCTCACTCAGAAAGATCATAGAAGATCCAAAGTCAACTGAACAAAAAAGAACATTTGCGCAAAGCATCAGAAGATAAGTAAAATAATTACCCATTGTGGGGGAAAGCAGTGAAGAGATGCTTCCCTTTGGAGCTGCAAATCCCCCAGTAATCTTCATTTACAACTTGTTACAAAAAGTTGTTAAACAATTATTGCACTACAACAGATTTAATTGGAATTTACGATAAAATAACCAATAGAACTGAGGCTTCAAAACAATAGCAGTAGCTTGGAAAAAAGAGCAGTCTTTCAGTGTTTCCCTTGAGCTGTCATCCGCATGTTCTCTCTTCAACTTCGGTAGCATCTCAGACTGGCCCAAGGAGGTCCCAATGCAACCAATCATGCCCTTTCTTTCCTGCAAAGCACACACGCATATCTACTTCACTGGTTCAGCGGACCCTTAGATACCCCACGCTGCAATTCTCTCTCACTCAAATGAATCAAAGGCCGGCCCACTGGTCACCCTCATCCAATCTGAAAGTAGATACGCAATGTCTGTATTATGACAACAATGAATTCAAGGATAACACAAGAATAATTCATGTAAGACATGGGTATGGGCATAGTACCTGTCATTTGAAGAAGAGAAATACGAATTCTGGCAAACCTACTACTTTTTACTATAATGGGAAAAGTATCCTTAATGTAGTTGATGAGAAAATTTGAAGAATTTTTGTCTTTGGTGGAAAAGACGGGTTTGTGGTTGCAACTGTTGGAAAAAGTGCGAAGATTTCACAAATCTTCCTTTCTTGTGACTTTCACATTCAACTTGGCGTATGTGTTATGCTTCTGTTAAAAACAAAAGAGCCCAAAAGGAGAATGAAAAGAAGATCCTAAAACTCTTCCATCCAAGCAGGCAGTCTTCATACGGATTCTCTCAAATGAATATAGGTTGACTCGGCCACCAAAATCTTCACCTTTAAATTCCCTCCTAAACCCTTCATTTCCTTGGCTCTTCTATACCTCTCCTGCTTTTCTCTCAAAGAAACTGCAGCTACAAGACTAAACACCTTCAACCTCTCACTCTCTCATCTCCAGTAAATAAACGAGATACCCAGCTGTTAGCATCCTCAGACAAAAGAACATGCTTTTCCTAAGAAGCTTCATGATCTTCTTCCTAACATGCATAACTGTTAAAGTAAACCTTTGTTTTTCCAGCACAACATACTCTTTAACAACACTCACCCTTGACGGGCTTTTCAATTTTGACAAAGTTCATCATGCAGCCAGGGATTTTGGCAACATGTATCAGATCCTCCCTTTGGCAGTACTACATCCAAACTCTGTTTCTGACATTGCCACAACTATAAAGCATATCTGGGAGATGGGTCCTCATTCAGAGCTCACAGTTGCAGCTAGAGGCCACGCCCATTCGCTCCAGGGCCAGGCACAAGCCCATCAAGGAGTTGTCATCAACATGGAATCTCTCCAAGGCCCAAAAATGCAAGTTTATGCCGGAAAATCTCCCTATGTGGACGTCTCTGGTGGTGAACTATGGATAAATATCCTGCATGAAAGTCTGAAATACAGGTTAGCACCAAAATCTTGGACAGACTACCTACATTTAACGGTTGGTGGTACCCTGTCAAATGCTGGGATTAGTGGGCAGGCCTTTCGGCATGGCCCCCAGATAAGCAATGTTCATCAGCTGGAAGTTGTTACAGGTATGTCAAAGCATTAGTGAGAGGAAAAAATTTATTATATGTTAAAAGTTGCATGACCAAATCAAGACCAGGGTCAAGTGATGAAGAATGAATGAGAAATAAGCCAAATTATACATAAAAGACCGTCTTATCTGACTGATTTATTTATTTGATACCAAAACTAGAAGTTGCCAACTTTACTCATTATGCATGCCGTCACTTGACCTTGGTTTCATGAAAATACTGGACCATTGTTATTATATAGTTTTCTACAATAAAATGAAAAAATCACGTGCATAGCATCAAGCCTTACTGAAAATTGAACTGAAACTGAGTGCAGGTAAAGGAGAGGTTATAAATTGTTCAGAGAAGCAGAATAGTGACCTCTTTCACAGCGTTCTCGGAGGATTAGGACAGTTCGGTATCATAACCCGGGCCAGGATATCACTGGAACCGGCTCCTGATAAGGTAAAAGCAGTTCCCTTCAAGGTTATGGATTCATTCACTAATAAAATCTCTGGTAAAGTTGAATATGTCAATCCTTTTGTAACTCAATTCTCCAATATATTGAACAGGTGAAATGGATCAGAGTGCTATACTCTGATTTTGCTTCAATTGCCAGAGACCAGGAGTATCTGATATCTGCAAAAAACACCTTTGATTATGTAGAAGGGTTTGTCATAGTAAACAGGACTGGTCTCCTAAATAATTGGAGATCATCTTTCAACCCACAAGACCCATTACAAGCCAGCCACTTCAAGTCAGATGGAAGAACTCTCTACTGCCTAGAATTAGCCAAATACATCAACACAAATGAGAAGGAATTAGTAAATCAGGTGAGGTGTGATGGCCCACCAGCTAGTAGATTTGTTCAATTAAATAACTGAATTTATAACTCATGGTTGGATCACACAATAATAACAGACAAATAAAAAGGACACTGATAAATATGTTCGCTTAACCCCTGCAGGAAGTTGAGAACTCTTTGTCTCTACTAAACTTCATCCCATCAACACTTTTCCTATCAGAGGTTTCATACATAGAATTTTTGGACAGGGTTCACATGTCAGAGAAGAAGTTGCAGTCAAAGGGCTTGTGGGAAGTTCCTCATCCATGGCTCAATCTTCTAGTCCCCAGAAGCAAAATACATGATTTTGCTGGGGGAGTGTTTGAAAATATCCTTTTGGACACAAGCAATGGCCCGATCCTCATCTACCCACTCAACAAATCAAAGTAAAAATTTATAAAATTAACTAATTAATCTCAGTAAATTTTCATACTATTTGTTAACTGATAAAATTATCAATCCTTATTTCAGATGGGACAACAAAACTTCTGTTGTTCTTCCAGAGGAAGATATTTTCTACCTGGTGGCATTTCTTTCATCCGCAGTTCCCTCTTCCACAGAAACTGATGGCTTAGAACACATATTATCTCAGAATAAAAGAATTCTAGAATACTGTGAAACAGCACAACTTGGAGTGAAGCAATATCTGCCCCACTACACTACCCAGGAAGAGTGGAAATCCCACTTTGGCCAACGATGGGAAGCTTTTGTCCAGAGAAAATCTACTTATGACCCTCTGGCAATACTTGCTCCTGGCCAAAGAATATTTCAGAAGGTAGTAACTTACTCCTGATACCAGTCATATTTTATTTTTATATAAATAAGAAAAGGAAAAAGTAAAAAAAAAGGACATTACAACATGCAGGGAAGATTCCTCGGCTACAACTGCTGTAAATTGGAAGTATCACATTCCCGTGCCTTCTCAAAGATTGTAAGTCTAATGAGGAGGCTGCAGGAATAGCAGCCAGATTTTTTTTAGAATATAGGCTAAATATTTTGGATATGAATTATTAATTAGACTTGTAGAAGGCAATGAAAGAAAGTAGCTGACGAAAGGTCTATATTATTGATTTGTGTACAAAGACTAATTCTTCTCTCGGACAAATCAAATACCAAGAAAAACCCATAACAAATGCATGGGCACCTTATATTAAATCAACAAGTTCTGAAGTAAGGAAACAGAAGGAATAAGAAAAATGGAACCTAAAAACTCTCTCTTAAATAAATGTAAGTTGCATCTAGATATACCACGAACTTACCTTGACAATTAGAAGAAGTTAACCACTTTTCTGCAGTGGCTGACTTCTGGCCAATACAGCCATGCCTTATAACAACAAAAAGCTGTACTGCAGCAATTTTACAAAAACAATGTGCGCAATATTTTCTAAATGCCAAAAATTTATCCATAGTCACCCCTCCCAGAGTCAATATCTACCATGTACAGGAACACCAAAGCATTCTACCCACTTACAATCCTGTTGAAAGTCATCCTTCTAAATTGGAGCATTATCTCCCAGTATGTCTTCAATTTTATTAAGTCAAACAAATGGAATAACCACACTGTTTAAAGCCACAACCAAAACATGAGCACTGAGAAGAAAGTAAATATAATATATAATTTAGAAAAATATTTTCTGAAGGATAGAACAAAAGATATAGCAGAAAATAAGACTTCCTTTCCCAGATTATTATTGATAATTTCTTCAAGATTAATTTGTTATCAGGACAACTGAAATTGCCACCTAGAAAGGTCAAAATTTATTTACAAGGAAAGAAATTTGAAATTCAGAAATGTTAATGTTTACATGATAAAACAACAAAACAAATTTGACAAAAACAAGAAATTACAATAATTATAATAAAAATGTCAAACTTATAGCCTTGGTATCAATTAAAAACAATGATGAATTATACCAGTTTAATAAATCCTTCTCCAATTTTTCTATTCCTTCAGCAAGCCATAAGATAGACTGGAGTCACAGAAATCTAATTTATCTGCTCTTTAATTCTTCAAAAATTCATTCAATTTTTACCAAAATGGCACATAATTTTTCATGATTCTCTTATCCTTTGCTCGTTGGATGAACCATTATCAGAGGAATGAATCATTTTTCTTTTCGTTTTAGCTTGACATTTGTCCACATCTGCTCAAAGGAAAAAATCTACCATGGAAAAACAAGTTAAAATAGATTTTTCTAATTGAGAGATTCTGGCATGTCTCTGTCAGAATTGTTGGGGCAATGGTGTTCAATAGTTCACATTGGTTATCTCTGTTTAATCACTATACCACATATTTTCTACAAAAAAACGAAGTGACAAATACGGCCACACGCATGATTCTAAAGTACAATAAATTAGGTCCATGCCTCTTTTTCTGGAACCATTCGAGCTATCAGTAAGAATCAGAAGACTAAAGTTAAATAGGATATAAAGTGAAGCTCCATTATTCCACAGACCATTTAGGACCTCTGCTTGAGCATATTCACATGAAGAGGGACCTACATCAAACAGTGTATTGATGGTAGTTGTTTTATCATTATCCATCCAATTGATGGAGTTAATACTCTATTTAGATAATAGCAAAAACAGCCAAGAATATTTGAAAGTCTAATAGTTTTTACAATATAAGATTTACTAATTTACCTGCATGAAAACAGTAGGGCCAAACCAATGATTTTGTTTCTAAAAACTGAATTGTCAAGTGATAATTACGCCTATTACACTTACCTTACATAGAATGCAGTTGTTCTATAAATAGATTGCTTTTCCCGATGGCAAAAGCAGAACCAGTTGAAAAATCAGAGAACATCTAAAAGGTGCATTTCTGTCAAAAGCAAATCAATTCAAACATTTCGTCAGTGCCAGATTGACTAGCATAGATTTATAACTATGTGATTAATTTGTGATGAGAATCTAAAAAGTTAAAGCAAATCTGATTCTTACAACTTTTATCAAAGCTCAAAAATAAGAGTCAAGGAGCAAGGATTGCCCTATGAAGGACATATTGCCATTGACTAATCAATGGAATGTTAGCAAATATAGTGCTCATGCCAATTTAAAGTGGTGTGATGTCCAATGATTATAATATGATAGTTCAGTAATAAATTTATTTTAAAATTTTATCAATAGATATTCACAGCAATTGTTTCAAAGAATTTTAATAACACAGAACACGTAAGAAATTGCATGCTGTTCCCAACAATTCTAGCTATAACAGAGATATACTTTGAGAGTCCACTAATATGATATAAAAAATGTTCTTATATAAGTGATTGTTTTATGTTCCATCCAAGATGGAGTCACTTCGTTGAATGAACCTAGCAATTAATAATGTTTCATTTATACTTCAAAAACATTATTTATAAATCATATTAGCACAGCTCATGAAACATGATGCTATTTATTAACTATTCACCTGATATAATGTTGTAATTTTAACAAAATTTAATCGGATAGCTTAAATTGAAGAGAAGCTGTGATTACCCTGTTAAAACATTAGCACCTCCAGGTACAAGAATTTAGATCAATTTAATGTAGATTAGCTACTCCAATGTTCAGAATAGCAAAACCTTTATTTCAGTACTAGCTGTTTAGCCATGTGAAGCATAATGTTGTAAATAATCATCAAGTTCATACCGTATACACACAAAATGAACATCTAATACAGGTAATTTTACAGCCAAAAGATGTAAAGGAGTATCCATAAAGGTCTATAAACTCCTAAATGACTGTTAGTTAAAGTTCTTCCGTATGCATGAAAAAGCAATCAGTTCTAGTTACTTTCCACTCAGGAAGAAGAAACTTACGATTCTAGGTTAAGGCAGAGCAAACTAATGGCAGGCCCCAGGACACACAGCAGTTCGGCCCTTAGAAGCACAAAATGTGGGACGGTTAAAAAAGTACTTTGTAACACCATAAGACAGAACAGTTAAGATAGTTTCAACAGAAAATGCCTGTTTCACAACTTCTAACTATTTGCAGCTATATATACAATGAATTTATCCATAAAAATTCTAAATTACAGTAACACTAATAAAAACATTGTATTATAAAACACTCAGCTACAACCACAGGGCAGCAATCATACAAAACAAGGGTGCAAGAAATTCTGTAGTTCATACACTATCACATCTAGGGACTATTGCCTTGTATAATAGAAAAATACTAGGATTGACAAGTTTCGAATCTTGAGAGGATTGTATCTGGAATAACCGTCCAGGCTCCACCCTGCTTAGGTGGCACAAACACTAGTTGAGGACCAGTTTATTGACATGGAACAAACAAATGTTACACAACAAATTCAGAAAAAAGTCAAAGCCCGTCAAAGCTCAGCCAGGTTCAATCTCCTGATGCTGTCCTCTAGATGAAATTTGGTTGAACACCTTAAGATGGGGTGGATAGTTGAGTAATATGGAATATCATCCTCATGAGTAGAACTGCAAGAACCCAATTGATAATAGTTCGCTAAAAATTGAAATGAGAAATAATTGATCAAGATAATGATTCAGAATAAGTAAATGTCTCCTAAATCCATTTGAAAATTTCATAGTCCCAGCTCCCATTTTTTAAAGTTTTAAAAATCATAATTTTCAAGCTATACTTCTCTAAGCTGAGCAACCTTCTCTTTATATGAAAATAAGCTAATTGGCTTTAATTTGCAAGAACATTATACACTAGAAAATCATCCAACCAAAAATCAGAGCAACTCATTTTCTGGAGTTCTGTTCGTTAAGCTGCGGACAAATGTGAAAATTACTCTGCTCAAGTTCTATGTACATAGAACTACAGCTACTGAATGAAGGTGATCCAACCCTTCAATATAAATGAAGTTGTTCAACTCTATATAAATGCATTCACCCTCTCCCTCATCTATTTTTCCTTTTTTGGTTAATTTTGAGATAAAAAGATTGCACTCACCTTTTGTCCCATAAACATCAACAAAAAGAACATTACTCCTTGCAAAGTGTGCCTCCCACTCCAAAAAGAGGGCAAGACGTTATAGTTACCTCTGAACTTAAGATAAACGCCATTCATTTCTCAATTCTGATTTCCTTCAACGCTTCCATGAATTTAGAATCAGCAAAACTGGCGAGTAATAATAATCCAGCCTGAAACGTTGAAACTCTTTATATGAGACATCCCACCAACACCAATAAGATCTGTCAATTCTAGTACACCATAAGCTTTCGATATGGTTTTTCAATGCCAGTCCACTCTAATGGTCAGAATCTAAACAGCAAAGCAGCACTGCTATATATTACCCATTCGCAGAAGCCCAGACAGTCAGTCCAGCTAGGCAAACCTAGAAAAACTCCAAATAAGAAAGACCTGATCTAATTTTGGCCAAGCTTTGGACAAGAACGAGAATCCAAGACATCAACAACCAGCCATCTCTTGATGCACATACATTATCTCTTATTAACACATTCTTATATACATTTCAATTTCATCTGCCACAAAACCAAATCCATGCTTCACGCAAGTAAACAAATACCGCAAAAGCAGACTATAATACGTTTATAAATAACCAATTCAAAAACCATTAGCAAGAACAATGTGCTTAATTTCTTCTCCTACCATCAACTTCTTGGACATAATTTATCTGGGAGTTTAGAATTTCTTAAGGAAGCATTTGCGGCATTCTAATGATACATACCAGCTCCTAAAATCAAAATGAAGAAAATTGTTACCCGCAAGCACAGTGAACCTTTCCTTTTGCTTTCTCACCACATTGCAAACCCCCACAATAACAGCAATCCATTGAAACATTCACCCAATCTTCCGCAGTTGGCGGAGGCGTTATTCGCAAATTTATTTTCAAAACCCACCATTATTACGATGATCCGTCGATGCCTACGAATTTTACAATTTTATGATAAATTAACCAAGTAAAATACGACATTACCCCTGATAGAAATTGCTGACCAACGTTTAAAATGAGAGGATCTTCTTATAATTTTAAAAATATAAAAATTCATTATAAAAAATATATATAAAAAATACATTTTTAATTTATTATTTTTTATATTCTTTAAATTATAAATTTTATTAATTTTTGTATTTTATATGATTTTATGTATTTTAAATTTATGAATTTATTATGTTCTTCAATTATAATTTTTATAATTAAATTTTATTTATTTTTAATTTCTAAATTTTTTATAAATTTTGATCTATGAATTTTTTATGTTTTTCAAATGATAAATTTTATTAATTAAATTTTACTTATTATTAATTTTTAAATTTTTATATTCTTCAAATTATAAATTTTATATAATTTTAAAGTTATAAAATACATTTATTATTAATTTTAAATTTGAGAAATATTTATCATAAAAGACTATAGATATTTATTATCAGTTGAAGCTTAAAGAGTATATATCACAAAAAAAATACAAAAAAGTATCTATTATTATCTAAAATTATAAGATATATTTATTATTCTCTCATTTTTAATTTTTTTCGTACATAGACACAGCCACCATCCATAACTATTAAATTTTATAAAATCAAATAATCCCAAATTATCATATTTAAACTATTATTAGTATCAGAATGAATGAAACAAACAAATTATTGTATTACAATATTAAATAAAGATATAATTTATTGTTTTTTTTAAATAGGTCTCCGCTTATATTAAAATAATGAATTGTTTTAGAATTTTTCCCTCAAAATCAAGTGCAAAAGGGTAGTTGGGTTAATTTAATAGGGTTTACCGATTTGTTGACCTATTTGATATAAATGGATAACCTACGTCTTTAATTAATAGAAAAAATAAATAAATAAATAAATCTCGGCACCTACGTATTAAAATCTTCGCCAACGCAAAACGACATGCCGTCCCACAGATGCAACGCATTTAACCGCAAAGCCAGCAGCGTCCAGCTTCTGTTCAAAACTTTTTCTTTTATTTTCAATCGATCGTATTCTTTTCTTGAGCAAGAAACCAAATCCAATTTCTAAAGCAACCCATTTGGTATTTCACGAGCATTGTGTGAATTCTGAAGCTTTTGGGGCTCATTTTATGAAAGGCACAACTATAAGCAGAAAAAAACAAAGTTCCAAGCCGTGTCACCGTGTTTAAGAAGCTGACAAGATAGATGTCGCACTTTCCATTTTGTACTTCTTGATATAATCGTTTCGGTTCTTGGTAGTTGCTGATGATTGAAATGAGAACTGCAATACCCATTCGTTAAAGCGACGGCCATTTTGGATTTTGTGCCATGTTCTTGAATTTGGATCTTTTTATTGCTCAATTGGGGAGGCAGAGTGCAGATTTGACCGGTCGATTTCGTTTCGATTTTGGCAAAAAAACTGAGAACGGAAAATCAAGTTCTTTTTTCGTTGTTGTTGTCGTTGTTGTGACGTGATTTGCTAATTGAGTTCGCATAATTGCTTGAGGATCAATTAGTACACAACCCATTTAAATATCTTAAGCTGTTTTACGACCTGTATCAATTAGTTGAGATCAAAAGTATAGAGGCAAAAAATTTTAATTTGAATCTTGTTTTTGTTGATCCGTTAGGGTTCTGCCTATCTATTGTTCAGGATTGATTGTTCTGTTTTGTGGCGCCAGTTATCTACGAGTACTTTTGAGTTTAATTTAGGGAAGAAGATGGTCGAAACTATTGAATCAGCGAACAATAGTGTGTACTCAAATGGATTGATTCAGCACTCAAATGGTTCTTTAGAGGAGAAGCTTGACGAGCTTCGTCATATTCTTGGAAAAGCAGAAGGTGATCCCTTAAGAATTGTTGGGGTTGGGGCAGGTGCCTGGGGTAGTGTTTTCACCGCTATGTTGCAAGATAGTTATGGTCATTTAAGAGATAAGGTTCTTATTAGGATATGGAGGAGACCTGGAAGATCAGTTGATAGGACCACGGCTGAGCACTTGTTTGAAGTAATCAATTCAAGGGAAGATGTCTTGAGGAGACTAATCAGGCGTTGTGCGTACTTGAAATATGTTGAAGCAAGGTTAGGTGATAGGACATTGTATGCAGACGAGATATTGAAAGATGGGTTTTGCTTGAATATGATTGATACTCCTCTTTGCCCGTTGAAGGTTGTGACAAACTTGCAGGAAGCTGTTTGGGATGCAGATGTTGTGATAAATGGATTGCCTTCTACAGAAACTAGGGAGGTGTTTGAAGAGATTAGTCGGTATTGGAAAGAGAGAATTACAGTGCCGGTCATCATCTCTCTGGCAAAAGGTGTAGAAGCCGAGTTGGAGCCCGTACCACGCATAATAACTCCTACTCAAATGGTCAATCGGGCAAGTAATAATCATTTCCTGTTACATAAAGCCTTGATATTTTAATTCTAGTAAGAATTGTTTCTTTGATTGAATTCTTGATAATTTAATTCTTATTTTGTGTTGATTAATGGGCAGTGGAGCAAAAGTATTTGAATTATCACATAATCCTTTGATATCTAGTTGCCATGGGTAGTCATAATTCCTTCTGAAGTTTCTTGTACAATAGTTGGATAAAAAATTTTCACTTTTTTGAATCCCAACGGACGGTTATTATTCACTTGAATGGACAATTATTATTCTCTTGTCGTGCATTGGTGCTACAAAGGGTTTGTGATCTCAGAATCTTGACACATTGGCACTCATATTAGATCTTAAAATCTTGATAAATTGACGACGTAAATACTACAGATGGTAAACTGCAACAGTGTGGAATTTTGTGATGACTGAGTCTTGAGTATCATGCTAATGATTGTTGATGTGAGAAATATTTTTGCAGCCTGGACGTAGAGTATTAATTTATCCCTTAATTTAATGAATTTGAGCTTCCCTCCACAAGAGTAAATGTGTGTAGCCATTGTCCTGAACAGTCAGACAAACTTCTGGTCACAAGAATAGAAGGCGTGATAGAGAAGATTTCAACATCAAAGGGCAAACTTTATGCCATTGTCGCATGCCTATTCTACTTAGTTCGGAACTTTGTTATCCTTTTCTTTTGATCTTTTCTTCCTTAATTATTTCCATGCTCATCCTTGATTGGACATTAACATTTAACATAGAGAAGATTTCAACATCAAAGGGCAAACTTTATGCCATTGTCTCATGCCTATTCTACTTAGTTGGGAACTTTGTTATCCTTTTCTTTTAATCTTTTCTTCCTTAATTATTTCCATGCTCATCCTTGATTGGACATTAACATTTTACCCATCTTAATTTCAATCCTGCTTTTCTTTGCAGCTGGAGTTCCCATAGAGAACATTCTGTATCTCGGAGGACCTAATATTGCCTCAGAGATTTACAACAAAGAATATGCTAACGCTCGAATATGTGGAGCTGAAAAGTGGAGGAAACTGTTGGCCAAGTTTTTGAGGCAGCCCCACTTTATAGTTTGGGACAATGGTGACCTTGTTACTCATGAAGTCATGGGTGGCTTGAAGAATGTCTATGCCATTGGAGCTGGTAAGATTTACCTCTTCTTTGTATATTAAAACATGGCCATTAAAGATTTTGCATTGAGTAGATACTTTAGTTAGTTCATTTATTTATTACTTTAAATTAGAAGTTGAGTTTCAATCTTGCTGGCTATGCCAGTCAGCACTTAGCTGAGCTTGGCTAAGTAAACTGCATTTTAAAGAACTCATTTGCAGTTATGATGTTATGTAATTGAAGGACTGAACTCCCAGTTTTATTATCTCAGGAATGGTTGCAGCACTAACCAACGAGAGTGCCACCAGTAAGTCCGTATACTTTGCACATTGTACGTCTGAGATGATATTTATAACTCATCTCTTGGCTGAGGAGCCAGAAAAACTGGCTGGGCCTTTGTTGGCCGACACTTATGTTACCCTATTGAAAGGTCGTAATGCATGGTACGGGCAAGAGTTGGCCAAAGGGAAATTGAGCCTTGACTTGGGTGATAGCATCAAGGGGAAGGGGATGATTCAGGTATGGACTTGACCAATCCAACTTATGGTAACTACAGGCTTTAGCCGATTGACTATGAATTATATTTGATTGATAGAGTGCAACTCAAAACAGAGTTTCTTTTATTAGGGGTGTCGCCTATATATGTTCTCTGTAAATTTTACAGCTTTTGCTTGCATATTAGCATTGATCAACCACCTTTTCTTATGCAGGGGGTCTCAGCGGTCAAAGCTTTTTTTGAGCTACTAAGCCAGTCTACCTTAAGTGTGCTACATCCCGGAGAAAACAAGCCTGTAGCGCCAGTGGAGCTATGCCCTATTCTGAAGATACTATATAAGATACTTATAGAAAGGTAGCACATCCCTAATTTAATTTTTGTTCTCTTAAGGTTAATTAGTCTATGGAGCTCTCTCTCTTTTCATCTCGAACACAGCTGTACATAAAAACTCGCACAAATTAAAGCTTTGCTAATTGGAATTTGATCTACTAAGCACATATTTACTCTTAGAAATGTATGCTGATGCCTTTTTATATCCAAATCCTCCTCTGTATATTAGTTGTAGATGCGCAATCTTATACTCTTTGATAATTTTTTCAGGGCGTTTCCAATACAAGCTATTCTTCAAGCATTAAGAGATGAAACCATGAATGACCCGCGAGATCGTATCGAGATTGCACAATCCCATGTTTTCTACAGACCATCACTTCTTGGACAGCAGCCTTGATGATGAATAGCCCGTGTCTCCCATTGTGTTTCATTTTGTGTTCTCTCAGTGGCTGTAAATGTGGCAAGTTTTTGTGATTTAGTATAGAGCTACAGAGTGAAACAGTGTATTTTGTATTTGTTTCACTCACTTTGCATATGTTTATTTTTTTGGATAAGAATTTAGTTTGCGTTGTAGTTTTCTTAATTTTTTTAATTAAGTTTGTTTTATCATGATTGGTTTGCGTATTGAATTTCTAAGCTTGAGTTTAACTAGAATTAACTGAATTCTATATGAAGGGATTGATTCCTCTTCACACCAATTTCGAACTTATTTGATGGGATAAAGGACTCATTGGATATCAATAGATAAATTATTTTGATTTAAATAAAAATTAAGTGTAGGGACATCCATTTTTATTTCGAAAACATTTTAGGCAATGTTTAAAAGGTTGCATTTCGTGATACAACGGAAAAGAGGCACTTTGGCTCGGAGAGCGCAGAGCTTAGACGGAGATTACGAAGAGAGACCGAGAGAGAGAAATGTCTCTGGTGGACTACGCTTCTTCATCAGACGACGACGTATCAGAGACTAAAGGAGAACAACGCTGCGAAGACGAACAACCACGAATTACTAACGATCAATCAGAAATCCCTAAACAGACTCTTCCCCTTCCTCCGCCGCTTATTAACCAGTAATATTTCTTTTCCTCTTTCAATTTCTTTTAATTCAATTTGAAAAATTCTATGGTTTAACATTTTATCATTCTGTTCCTGATTTAACCCTATTCTTTACACTAACCGTAGAAGATCTGAATCTTCGTCAAATCAACGGCCGGAAATTGCGTATTCATTGCCACCGCCTACTTTTGACAAACTTCCGGATGCTTCGATTCTCTTGAATTCGGCCTCCATGCCTGTAGTCACTGGAACAGACCATGCGTCACGAGTTGCAGCTGCGATAGCTGAAAGTTCAACTCGCAAGAGAGACTCAATTGGGTTGGCTTCCACTCTTCCCCGTAGTAAACTTCCGAAAGGAACCTTGACTCATTCCAAGAATGTTCTCGATACTGCTGGTGGCTTGCTAGTTCCCCCTCAGCTTAGTGGAAGGTCAGTTATGATGTTCCAATCTCTATTTCTTTTGTGTCGGCGTGGTCATTTGAGCTTAGATGAATAACTTATTTGAACATCTTAACCTCTTAAAATTTGAAGTTTCAACGAATTTTGCATGGATTTTGTTAGGATTGCCCGAAAGTTGGCACGATAAGAAAAGATAAAAAATTATCATCCATTATAGAAGTTCGATTTTTCCCTTGTATTCACACTGGTAAGAGGGTTCCTGAACGATTACACAATAACACGAGACGTTGTATATTGTTTGCTTTATTATAGAAATGGTGAATAATATCTCTGTGCAGTCCTGCATATCTTCGGGAGAATTCTTATGTTATTAATTTGTATTGTCAATGCGAATCCAAAACATCTTCTTGCCGTTAATTGGTAGTCAGAATTCAAATTGTTCTTTGTTCAAATTGTTGTAGTAATACTTTATGATGAAGAAAACTTTGTTGATGATTATTTTGGTTTACCAGGAGCAATGTTGTCACTGATGATATAAGCAAGCTGTTTGTCAGAAGACCTACTGAACCATCATCTCGCTAGAGGATATCTAAATTAGTGGGAAAGTTTACAGTTGACATTGTTGTAACTTTGGATAACGACAAAAACTTGTGAAAATGTTTCAAGGATTTTATATATGTATACATATAAAAACATCGGTGCTTACGCTTCAAAAATTTTCTTCCTAGAAGTGTTTGAACATATGCAGGTAATGAGATGATCGTTTGCTGAGGTGGTTGTGAAGAGTACATTAGTACAATGTTTCAAACCAGGCATCTGGTTGAAATTGAAAGCCAACTACTCATGGAGTTGCTTGTCTCTGTGACCTTAAATATCCATGTTAATCTTTTATGGAGTGTTGTGGTATTTTTGTGGATGCCATGTGACTTTGAGCAAGTTGCATGTTAAGAGTAATCTAGTTTTCATATTTCCATGCACTGATTCAGTCAGGATTAGTAGGAAGAGGGACTAATCATTCATGCATTGAATTATAAAATTACCTTTGTGAGAAACCGATGCCCGGAGAAGGGAAACAAAAACAAGCAATGTTAGAAATTTGTTTTAATAATGTCTTCATTGGAGCTTGTATCTTCATTTTCAAAGAATTCCTTTTTTTATGCCTAGGATTCTAGCTTTAGTTTATCTTCCCGCGTGTTTTGTAGTTTGTGATTAGGCACAAATTTAATCCTAAGATTGGTGTTGATGGGTGGATACTACTAAAGTCTTCTTCAAGGGATAATTTCTGTCAACAGTTTGAAACTTGAAATATCTGTTTATCATACCTCGAAGATTAGCAGTTACCACGTTATGAATAAGGTCCAATGCAATGGAAGTAACTGAATATTTCGCTTTGTTCGTTGCTGTGAAGAAGAAATAAGAATCTAACACAGGAGATGAACATTTGAAATTAAATAGCAATGAAAATAATCTGGAAAAACAAAGTCTTAATCAATTACAGATAATCCTTCTAAAATTGAAATTTGCCAAAAAAATATTCGAACAGAATTTGAAGAATATAACGTCTTGCTTTGAACTCCAAATACAATATTCGTCCAACAATCTTTAGCTCAATTCAAAACCGGGCATTCTCATCCCAGGAACAACTAAAGTATTCATAAAAACAAAAAATTGTTGATTTTTTGTCATACAATCATTTCTTTATTGAGGATTTCTGCTTGAAGTCTTGCCTAAAATTTGATTTAACCTTCATTTGGAGTTGTGATACTTCTAGTATTTTTTGAAAGAAAAGTTATAACAGTATTTAATAATACTAATTTTTAATAATACCCATCTCTTAGTAATTTTGGCTTTGAAGCCCCAATACCTCGGTAGCAAAAGGAAGCTTTACTATTCTCAAGCAAGATCTGGGCCACTAGGTAGTGGGTCATAACCATCATGTTGCTTGGCATTGGCTGCTAATTTGCTTACCTCGACAGGAATGCACTTAAGAACCACAGCAATAGGCAAGCTTACGGCTCCAATTAAGACACTGGCCAACCATAATTTCCAGTTTAATGGTACAGTTGCCGTAAACTTACACAAGAATTCAACTATTATGATTTGGAAGACAACTGTGCAAACCATGACAGAAAGGAAAACCCAGCTGTCAAAAATGCCCCGGAAAACATTTATCTTCTCCATGTCCCTGCTGTTAATTTCGTTGAATACCTAACATACAAGCAACAGTAACATTATCTAAAGATCGAAATTGCATACCATTTGCAGTTTGTAAGTGCTTTCTTGTTTCCCGGGTATAGAAAATTTTCTTAGTGAAAAGGAATGAACTTGAATCAATAAACGTTACCTGGCAAAAAACAAAGCTGTTGAATATGAATGTGTTGAGAATTGAATTAGCTTGTGAACCAGAGAGCTTCAAAATCCGTTTGCCGCAGAATGTGAGAACTCCAAGGACTGCAATCTGATAAAAGCTCTGCCCAATGATATTTCTCCACATAGTCATAGTGATGAAATTTACATTCCTACCAACTGGAGGTCTTTTCATTAGACTATCATTTGGAGGTTCTGTAGCCAATGCCAATGCGCCAAGCGTGTCCATAATCATGTTCACCCATAGCAATTGTACAGCAGTAAGAGGAGCTGAACCTGAGATAGTAGGTCACAAATTGTCATTAATCAAGATGATCATAATAGTACATTCGGGCCAGCGCCGCAATACTCATACCTGTGATGCATGCGGAGACGAAATTGATCGTGAGAGCAACAATGTTAACTGTCAATTGAAACTGAACAAACTTCTGAATGTTGATATAAACTGAACGACCCCACCTAGCAACGTTCACTATAGTCGTGAAGTTGTCATCCATTATGATCACATCAGCACTTTCTTTTGCAACCTGCCGGTTTCATGGGAGACAAAAGATAAAGCAACAGAGCAAATCGTGCAAATTAAGTGTTAGAAGGAAAAAACGAAGTAATAAACCTCTGTGCCGGCTATTCCCATAGCAAGGCCAATGTCTGCTTCATGCAAAGCCGGAGCATCATTTGTCCCATCTCCGGTCGCTGCCACAACTTCTTTAAAACCATTTCTCAATTGAGTAACCAATGTGTGTTTGTCTGTAGGTGATGATCGTGCCAGAACCTGCATATATAATCTTAGAATTGTATGCTGAACTTCCTTTTAGTTAAGGTGAATGTTAAATTTAAGTATCTGAACCTTCAATTTCGGTATTAACTCCTGCATTTCCTGTGGGCTTTTGCCGCGAAAATCCGGCCCTTCAATTGCCAAACCATCATCTGTCAAGATTCCACATTCTTTAGCTATGGCTTTTGCAGTGAGGATATTATCACCCGTGACCATTCGCACAGTAATACCAGCAGCCAAACAAGTTTCAACAGCTGCCTTGACTCCAGGGCGAACAGGATCCTTAATTCCCACAACAGTTATTAGTGTGTAATTATCATTAGGAAGGTTTTCTGTATTAGAATTGCTTTTAATATCCCGGAATGCCAAGCATAGAGTTCTCAGAGCTTCACTTGCAAAACTATATATTACATCATCTATTTTCCTTCTTTGTTCTTCAGAAATAGGCACAGCATTGCCATTAGCATTAACAATCTTGTCACACATTTTCAGTACTATTTCTGATGCACCCTTGCATAATGCGCGATACCCATCTTTGTCAGGAAGAGATACTAACACAGACATCTTTTTCTTCTCTGAATTGAAAGGTTCAACTTTCAGTATTGCGGATTCCTGTCTGTGAATTTTGGGATCACCACCTAAAAGCAAGCCAAATTCTAATAATGCCCTCTCAGTTGGAGTACCTAAAATGTTAACCTTACCATTTTTATCTTTAACTACTTCTGAGCCAGAATTCTGAAATATGGACTGCAAAACAATGTTAAATACTGCTTCAGAGATTGAGGACTTCAATACTTTCTCGTTGTCATTGCTCTTTATTGTTTTAGATTCATTGCAGATCCATATTTTGTTCACCACCATATGATTTGTAGTCAGCGTACCTGTTTTATCTGTACAAATAGAACTAGAAGAACCCATTGTTTCACAAGCTGAGAGATGTCTAACAAGTGCTTTATCATTCATTAATTTTTTCATTGCAAAAGCAAGACTTAATGTTACTGCCAATGGTAATCCTTCAGGAACAGCAACAACGATTATTGTCACTGCAATGGCAAAGTAATTAACAAGCTTCATTGCATCATCTGAAGACCAGCTTTTAATCTGATGATGACGTGCTTTGTCTACTAAAAACCTTACAGTCAAGACCAAAAATGTCAGCACAGCAAAAGCTAAACCAATTTTCCCAATAACAGTAGCAACCCCATTAAGTTTCACCTGCAACGGTGTCTCATCTTCTCCACTTTCACTCAGAGTAACCATTAATTTACCCCATTCTGTTCTCATACCAACTGCTGTCACCAGCATCTTCCCAGAGCCGTCTTGCACTTTGGTCCCTGACAAAAGAAAAGGTCTATTTTTGTTTATTTCAATCATCTCAGTCTCTCCTGACAAGCTAGATTCATCAATTGTCAAGTTATAACCCGAAATCAGAACCCCATCCGCAGGAACATGGTCCCCAATGGACAAATGCACAATATCTCCAACTACGAGATCATATATAGAAACTTTCTGTCTGCTTCCATCTCTAGTCACCTGGATAATTATGTTTTTCTTCTCTTCATCCAACGCCTTGAACTGTAAGGATTGCTTGTAATCACTCACTGCAGTCACTATCACTACTAGCAAAATACTGAGTACTATACCCAGTCCATCATAGATTCCATCAGGCCAACCTTCAGTGGTGATACCGACTCCTATGGAAACTACAGCACAAACCATGAGGATAATAAGAGTCAAATCATGTAAAGCTTCCCAGACAAACATCCAAAAGGATCTGGAAGGTTTCTCAGCATATCGATTGAAGCCATATACATTTTGCCTTTTCGTTATTTCCCTGGATACAACCCCATCACTCAAAGAAACAGAAATTTCCCCAGCTAATCCTTCAATTCCTCCATGGGAGTCCAAGGCCTTGATGTTTTGGGATCGAACAATGGTTTCTAGTTCATCAGGTTCAATATTGTAACCAGCTTGTAGGACGCCTTGGGAGAGTTTGTACTCAATTTGACGAGTACCAGCTGCAATATATATAGAAGAAGAATACACTTGGAAAAGAAGCAAAGAATATGGAGAAATTTAGTGTTATTAATGATTAATAAGCTGAGATCATACCATCGATGAAATGCAATGCTGCTTTTTGCACGTAAAGAGCTACTCGTAACTTTTCCTGGCAAACGAAGATAAGAAAAGTACAATAAGGGTAAATTTTAAAGGGAAAAAAACAAGCAATGAAGCATTGTAATATCCAAAAAGAGTCGGGAAATTTCTACCTGCCGGAAAAGTTGGGGGAATATGGTAATCAAGAAAGGCAGAGGAGTCTGGGTTATTTTATTTCTTTACCCTATCAGTCACAAGTTCTAAAAATATTCTCAGAACATTCCATCTTAAATTTTTAGTACAAACAATGATTGATTAAGTTATCATATTTATGTTCATTTAGATGTAGAATATTCGATTCTTGTCATATCTTTAGTATCTGTATTTCTATCTTCTTTCAAATTGTTCTTGTCCCTTATTTTTATTCAACTTGATTAGTATGTCATGCACAAGTTAAAAATATATATTATACAATAATAATGCTTTGACCAAAAGGACTGAATGAATGCGCATTAATTTTTCGAGCAACTGATATTTGCATCAATGGTCCATCTAATTTGAGTCACCATCCAGTTGTCTTCTATTACTAAATCTGCAAACGCGTGACCAACTTATGGCCGGATTGTCTGTACTCGCCGGCTGATTACCGAGTATCTAAAAAATCCTGAAGCCAGCAGGACCCTAGATGTCAAATACAAAGCAATATTACGTCCCTTTTTTCTATCACAAAAAAATTGAGGGTCAACAAACGAATCGAACATTCGAAGAATTTCCAAAGAAATCTCTCCATTTATTTGTCCCGTTTCCATTTATGAAAAAGTAGTAAAGAACCCACTTTCCCTCATTGCTAATTCAATTCAGTTCAATTCATGTAATCGGTAATCTACTTTTGCGTATGAAGAATCATTCTAGAAGTCAATAAAGATTGATTATTAGGCTAAAATTCAGCAGCCTGCATTGAATAATAAGTTATTGAGGACATGCATTTTGTACGTCGGTATTCACCAGAATATTGAACATGCAGCCACACGGAAAGAACCCGTTTCATGCACAAGATGAAGAGTCATGTTACAACACAATCGGCGAGAATTTCAATAAAAAAGCTAATAAGTGTACAGCTTGAATAAAAAATCAATATTTGCTGCATGATAACGGATTTCAAACATTGAATTCTTGGTCGTTATGTTATGTAACAAAACTAATTCAATTCAACCCCATTCAGCCGCCCAAACTTTCTCTCACACCATTATGGAATATGGATGCTTCATTCCCCAGTTTTTGTGTCGAAAGAACAAAAAACGGTGACCAAAGAAACTCAAGACTTATCTCAGAAAAATTGTAAACAAAAAAAAAATCTTATCTTTATAAGTTTTGACTGAGTTCTTTATGCACTAATTCGGTTCATGAAACGCGTATGCTTGTCCTGGAAGATATATCTGTTACCTATGGAAACACAATGTTTTTTGTCCATTTGACAATATTCATTATATTAATCGCATAAAAAAGAAACATATCCGTCAGATTCAAAGAAAGTCAATAGAACTTCGTTTAATTTTTCTGCTAATCTCAACGAAACCAAAATCCCGATAATACTGCTAAAAACTATTAATCTTCTTTTCTTTCTGAGTAACCAAACTATGTATTCACACAACTGAAAGTCCATCGAAACAATAGGATCATGTTCAAAGAATCGCAAACGTAACATTTACAGACAAAATCAATCAGTTACACGAACAATATCATCAACCAAAGAAAAATAATTTTGACATTGAATAATAGTGCATGTTTCTTTCTCTAACCTGTAGTTTTCTCCTTTTTCTCTCTGCTTCAGCACGCTTTGCAAGATCAGCGACCATGCGAAACCTGCGTCGAGGGTTCTTGACAACACGAACTGCAGATCTCCATCTCCTTAATGCTTCTTCCGACGGCCTTTTGGGTTCAACGTCGAAGTTCTTCTTTAAGTAATCTTCCATATTCAATTTTTCTTACAATGAATCGAAACTGGTAGATGAGTTTTTCACGAACAAGTTCAGACAGAACAGAAACTCAGTATGTAAGAAGAAACAAGTATTTCGTATCGTTTAGGTTTCCATGGATGGCTATTGGATGGAAACTTTCAAAATCTGGCTTGAATGGCGGGAATTGAGAGAGAGAAAGAGGTCAGCAGCAGATGCATAGATATATACACACATAACAGGCAACGGACTTGACTGAGCAATATCCTTATACATGGGAGAATATCATTTCGGATCCCGTTATTGTTATAATTGATTAATATAGGCATATATTGACCTGGCTAATCATTTTGATCTACCTCTTTACGTTTATCTACAAAAATAAGAATATTAGCGATTTAAATGTTATTACTATGTCCATATACGTATAAGATATTTTGTAGATATCATAATATACCTTTTATGGGTATTTTGATTTTATCAAATATAATAAAAAGATTTTTAAACTACTGAATAGAATGTTAAAGAAGCTTCCTCACAAAATATAGATGTTTTGATTTTACCAAAAATGATTAGATTTTTAAAAATTATTGAAAATATATAGAACCCTTTTTTAATTTAAATATAGAATTATGTTACAATAGGTTTGATTGGATATTGGATAGTTTTTGGTAAATATTTAATGGTAATTTTTTTAATATTACAATTTTCAAATAGAGTCTAATTAAAAAAAAAAAAAGGATTTTAAATGATAGAATTAAAGTTAATAATAAAATTCGTGTTATTATTTATAATATTTTAGAAGTTGGTTATTGTCTTATTAGAAATTAATGGAAGACCCAAAAACTCTAATTGCAAAAGCTTTATTGATTCTTTCAATGAAGCAAATTAATAAAGAAAAATATAGAGTGAAAAAGAGAAACCCGAAGACATCTTATTTGAAAAGTTATATGGCGTTGGTTGCAAATTCAATAGTGTTATAAACTCATGGTTTAGATTATCAATTAATATATAAAAAAGAATATGTAAATCTTTTTATTCTTTTTGCTAATTTGAAATGAAAGAATTATTCTAAATAGAGTTTAAATAATCTTTTAAAAAAAAAAAAAAAAAGTTAAAGAATCTTTATTATAGCCTCATGAATGCATTGACCCAAAAATAGAATATACTTAAAAAAATAAAAATTATATATTAACTGAAAATATGAGAGATAATACAATTACATAGGGCAGGTAACTTGACCCTCAAAAAATTTAAAAGAACTTCTTTTAACTCTCCCAAAATCAAAAATCAAAATCCGTCATTACAATTACGCAGTGTGTATATTTGTTAAAATTTTTATTTAAATTTAATAATAAATAATCTAACATGTTCAAAATGTTAATTTTAATGTTTGTTATTTCAATCTCAATTTTTTGAATTTTTTGGTTCTTTAAATTCACGCTACTTTAAATTTATAGTTTATTTTTTTATTACCCAACACCCTTTAATAGTAGAAACAAAATAATAATAATAATAATAATTTAATAGATTATCTTGTCTGGTACTTGATTTATTGCCTAATCAACCAATTGAGTGTCTCAATTCTCTTCCCATCTACCTCTCGAACCATTCTTTCCATCTCCCTTCAAGGCATTTCCGCCATCTCACTATCAGCCATCGAGACGATATGATGCCTCCCTCTAAAAGGCCGACTATATCATCTAAAACAGACATTTACAAATTAACAATAACATTTATCATGCAGGATAAAGGATAGAGAATGAACTTGAAACGTCCAGGGATGGGACTAGGGAGAGAATGCTCTGCTCACGTTCCATGGTAACTATACAAGCATATTATATTCTTTCGACCTTTTATGTTATAACATATTTGGTGAAAAAATAAAAATTGTCTTTTAACAAATTAAGAAGAATAAATAGTGTATAGTATTACTGTAAAATCTGGAAAACATGACACATGGTAAATATCATAATAATAATAATAATGATTTTGAATTTTATAATAATTGTGATTAGAAATTAGTTTGAAGTTAGATAGGAAATGATGATGACTCCCTTAATTAAACAATAGATTTGGGTTATTAAATAGAATATGAATAGGAGAAAAATATGACAAAGAGCACGATCCTTCTCCTTATTATATAAACACCAAACCTTCGTCAAAGAAAGAGAGACAAAAATAGAGCAAAATACAAGTACAACCTAAGCTCTACAAATAATAGAGGGACGAAAGAGACTGGCCCAAAAAAAAAAGACAAAGACAAAGACAAGAAAAACATAAATAAAGCTCAATTATAAAGAGTGTACAGAGATCAAAACCGAATATGAGAAAAAGAATAATACTTAAGCCAAATTTCAAGAAAAGGAATACTTTCGAGTTATGATAAAGAGTACTGTTGGACTCTACTCGGATTATCAAAATCCTTGGGATCAATTTCGTAATAGTAAATCATCATTCAATTCTTTATTTTATTTTATTTTTCTTTTAGATGTAACTTTAAAATCAAACCACATAAACTACGGACTGAATTATGAGGGATTAATTTTTTTATAATATATTTGAAATATATTAAAAATAAAACAAACATTACAAGTGTTCAAAGAGATTTAAGTTTTGGTGGACCAAAAGCCCATAAACTGTGTTTTTACAAAGCCCATAATCTTAATTAGATTCAATAAATCACTCATCCCATCTCAATGAACAAAACCCATCTATAAAATCTAGAAACAACCCACCTTAAAATTACTGGGTACGCCTAAAGTTATTAATAGTTCAATCTCTTATTCTCCCTCTTTCATATTTCAAATTATTGCCATCCTTCGCCATTTAGGGGTCTGAAATCATCATAAAAGTTTAGATACGTTTAATAATTGATTTCATTCCTAAGACCTTTTAATAATGACAGCATATAGTGGAAATTGAAGTGTCTTTGATCTTCCAATACCTTTCAATACTTATTTTATCATAACCCTTCTAAAAAAAATAACAGTTGTGCAAATTAATAATTACATTACATGTACAAGTTCATCATAAGCCTGGAATCGAATCAATTATCGTGTGCACTGGCATATAAGTGTAACATTCACCTCATACCATGCAAAGAAAAAGGAAAACTGTTTTTATCATTTTCCATTACTCGATGTTAATTATAAGCAAATCTGATATAACTTTTGTTGCTTAAAACCCATTATTTAATCCTCATTAACTGACAATTTTGCAACTTAATAGGAATTTCTTGTGTTTCGGTTATGATGTACTCCCTGATGTAATGTAAAATTCGGAAATCCATTTACCCAAATTTTTTAAATTTTATTTTTTTAAAAAAAATAATAGAGACCCATTTGTTACGTTTGTACTTCAATTAATTTTTCAAAAATCAACGCAAAAATATTCTATTTTACTTCTTAAATTACTGAAAAAAGCAAATGTATTTTAAGATTTAATTGTGAATAGTAGTAAATATACAAACTCTTATGAATAGTTAATGATATAAATTAATTTAACAATTTTTATATTGATAATTATTATATTGTGTAATTTCTTAAGCTATCAAAGCTGAAACACAAGACAGATTGTAACGCCGTGAGAGCTGGCCGCCGAAAACATTGTCTTTGAAGCCTTCTTGTAAATTTACATCACCATCTATCACTTCCATCCCAGTAGATCAAGAATCGTATGCAATCATACCTCTTATTAAACATTTCTTAGTGGTGACACAACAAGTCTAAAGATGATCGGATTGGAAATATGACTTCTTCGTAAAATCTTCATCTTTCTTTATCTTTCTTTTTTTAATTAATTCCATGATTAAAGAATCCTTATCACACCAAACAAGACTCTAGAAAAAGGAAAAGGAAGGACAGACTCCAACTCATTAACTCAGCCAATAAGGTCAAAACATTTGGTCAATTTTATTGCTCATTACAAGTTTGTACTTATCCACCTATCCAAGTAGCTCAGCTCAGCCCAGCTCAGTCTGCTTGAGCGAATCATTAGTTTTCAATTTTATCTTTTATTTACTGAACCCAACGCTAAAGTTTAAAGGTCAATGAAAACCCGTAAAATTAAAAAATTAAAAAAAAAAAAAAAAGGGTCCAAAAAAGACAACAGTGTCAACAGAAACACTGAACCCAATAGACTCCTATTACAGTGAACTTTTGTCGTACGTGTGGTGTGCATCACAATCTCCACTTTAAGATCTGTGTCCGCCTGTGTTTATGTGCAAGTGTTTGTGAGTTGTGTCCTTTCCTGCCAACGAGAGGGTTAAAAAAGCCATCAAAATGTCATATCTACGCAGAGAAAGTGGCATCAATTCACATGGTGGGAGTGACCCACAAACAAGCTGGCACTTCATTACATGACAGGAGAGTAATAAAAGTCGGGAGGCACTCACGTGCAGAGACAGCATACCCATGTGACATAGTGCTTTTCTGGCCATTCTTCCTTTTAGATCCATCAACAAAACAGATACCACGCTTTCTATAATTTATGGTATCAACCAACAGACAATTTTTTCCGAGGCAAGTTATAGAGAGAGGAGTAAAAAAGACCAAGTAATTCGCAAACTATATTAATTTCATTCTTATTTTTTGGGGGGTTGCTAATTTTTTTCCTTTGTATCTGATGATAAATTTAAAGTGAGGGATTGACACTTGGCACTGTGTATAGCAAGTATTATAATAGCGTAAGAACATATGACAATTACCTTCCCTTTCTTCCACGGAAAACTTCCCCAACGAATTTTACCCTCTACGGGTTATAAACAGAACTCATAGTTATACTGTGTTTTCTCAGGATTCAGCTGCTACCGCTGTACAAAAGATTTTGAACTCATAACCTAAAAACACAAACAAACTAACAATAACAAGGGTTTTTCTTTGTTCCTTTCAGGGAAACTAAGTTATCAAAAAAGAAGAGGGTGGGAAGGATGAAGGGGAAATTACAGTTCAAGGGAAGTAACAACTACATATAAATTTTGGCTGTGATGGTTCTCTCTTTTCTATGCTTCCTTCTTTCTTTTTTTAAACCTGTGGTCAAAACAAAAATAGTACAATGAAAAAAAGTAATGGCTGACCCAGTTCCTTCAGAGTCTTTTACGTATGCAATCTTGTGTGGTACTAAGTAGTATACTATGGACGGTGATGATTTTGAAGATGATGATGATCATGGTGATAATGGCATTAGAAATAGAGGCGGTGGTGGTAGGTCTCTACAGTCTCTGATGCAAGTTCTTTTGTTTGGTTATTCTTCTGAATCTTCCTGTTAAATTGCAAACAAAACAATAAACAACAAACGTTAAAATCAAAGTCGTATAAATTTTGTATGATTGTCAAGATATATTAATACAAACAAACGGAAGAATCCAAAGTTGCTAAATTCTATTTACCTATGCAAAGGAAGCTAATTTCCAACCGGACATGTCGGGCCGCCGGTGCCGGTGTACATGCCTATAGCTCCATGCCCAGATGAAAACCTGAAAGTAAAGCAAGTATCAAATTTTCGGGCATACGGAGTGTATGATACATATGTGATGTGACAATTTGCCAGATATTTTTTTACCTGGGTATTTGACAGTTTAAAGATTTGAAAGATGCCATGTCTAGTGAAGCATTAGCAGGAGTTAAATTTAAAGAAACCAAATTATTGTTAGCAGAAGATGTAGCATCTTTTTCGGCCCTATTGGCAACATTGGAGAAAGCTGAAAAGTATTCTCCAGAGTCTTTGGTTGGAGATGCGAATGGACTATCAGGAAGATTATGCTCAAAGCTGCTGCAAGGATTCAATTGGAAATAATTTTTACATCAATTCAAATGTCAAGTTATACTTAATATGGAATGAACCCTGGAAAAGCTGGTGTGGCCTAAAACAGAAACCACATCCAAAAAATTTCTGGATTTTGAAGATCTTAATTAGAAGCTAAAGATACTTACTTTTCATGCACATCACCATTTTCAGCACAACAGCTTTCCTTTCCGTTGCCATTCTCTTCACTGCTGGTGGATTCTTTCCCAATAGCACCATTTGCAGCCTGCTTCTCAGAAGCAGTAGCTACAGAAATTGTTGGCAGAGCAATTGTGCTATTCTCTGTGACAAGTCAAGGCAAATCTAAGTCTCTTCAATCCAATCTAAGTTAGTAAGAGAATCAGTACTTTAAGAATTAAAATTCAAACAAGCACCTTGTATAGCTTCGGTACTGCTGTTGTGAAGTGGAGGAAAAACAAAATTTTGATGGAAAAGATTGGGGGAGTGAGTTAGAGATGGAATTGGACTGCCAGTAGAAAGAGCTCTGTGATGATGCTGTTTCTTAACATCAACAAGTTGTAAACCCATTAACCTTCTGCTCTGAAGCTCAAGGGCTTGCTGCAAATCAGCGTGCTCCTCCATTTTCCTCCGCCACAACATGTCCTGGGTATTGCTGTAAAACATCCTTGCTCCTACAGAAGAAGAAACAAAAATGAATAAAATTAAACAAAATCCAGAATTAAAATGGAACGGATGACTGTTTTGACTCGATTTCTTACCAAGTTGAATATCAAAAGGATCTCTTGAATCGAACCCAGTTGGACCACATGGAGAGAACTCTCCTCTCTCAACTTGTTGCTGTTGCTTCCTGCAAATATGTACGTAACCAAGATTTTCTTTTTAATTTTCTCTTCCGAGAATCTTCAACAACAGAAAATTTAGAAATTTAACGAAGATTAAACGTAGAGATCTAAAGAAAGAGAGTGCCTGTACTTGTCTGGAACTTTCCCTTTCTCCTTGTAAGGTTTAACAAGCACTCGTGCATCACAAACAAAATGAGGGTTTCCCTTGGCAAGAATAATCTTCACAGTTTCTGGATAAACAAAGGTAACAAACCCAAACATCCTCTTCTGCTGGTACGGAATCCTCACATCTTGCACAGGCCCATAAATACTTAAAAAAAAGGGCAATTAAGCAGCAAACATCATTCTCAAAACTTAAACTTGCAATCTCTACAAAGAAAACCAAAGTAAAATAACGTGTGGGAATCAAGAACCTGAAGTAATTTGAGACATCTTCCTCTCTGAAGGTGCTATCAGCTGGAAAAGTCAAATAGATTTGTCTTGACGCTGGATTCACCATACCAGCACCACCGTTCATCGAAAAATCGCTCCTTTCAAGCCGAGATCGGCCAAACTTGTGTATATCCTCATTTAGGATCAAAGCAGCAGCAGCAGCAGCAGCCGCCCTAGAGCATTTTCATTAAAAAACTTGATTAACATAAATTAAGAGAGCTCTTATTAATTAAGGAGTAATTTATGTACCTCTGAGTATCATTTTGTTGCTGCTGAAGAAACAAGTTCAGGCTCTTAGGAGAGTAAGGAAAAGAAGCCGAACCCATAAGCTGAGAAGCAGCAGCCAATTTTTGTTGCTGAACCTGAGCTGCAGATTTAGATCTAAGAATCTCGTGGCATTGATCCATCGTCTCAATCTTGCTAGGAGAACAAACCAGAGTTGCACCATCAGAACCCAGCATAGTACTACTACCTGATTCTCCATGAACAAATCTGCAGCTGTTTCCATTCTTGCAGTAGCCTCTAGCAAAATACAAGCATGGTCTCCATCCAAACCCGGGATTTAAATCGTCAGAAGAGCCCAAAACGTCACTAACTGAGCAGCTTCTTCTGTGAACTGAATCTCCCCAGTATGAAGGGAAAAGCATGGAGTCGCCGTTAGGTGGGCTTGATGATAAGTCTAGCTGCTGTGGGTAGAGCAAGTCTTGTCTTTTGTTGCCAAGATTTGGGGAGTTATCGTTAAGGAAAAATAACTGGTCTTGTAGTTGGAAGTCATCGATGACATCGGATCCGCTTCCATTTCCATAAAAAGGCAAAGCAGAAGAATTCATTGTACTACTGTTTGAAGCAATTAAACCATCAGGGTTTGGAAGATCGGATATAGCACTCCAGGAAGAACCAACTGCCGCGGAGGATGAAGGGCTTGGTATTGTGAGAGGTGACAGATTATTGCCAAGAATCCTAGAAGAAGAGGAATTTTGTCTTGAAATGTTTACTGAGTTGTTGGCGAGAACAGGAGAAGGAGAAGATGGAGTTGAAGGTGAGTTCGGAGAGTTCGAAGATAGACCAAGTTCTTTCCTGGATTTGAGAATAACCGAGTGAACTAGAGCTTCGGGGCCGAAAGCCAATCTAATCATTTCTTTCTCGCTGTGATCTTGAAGGAGAAGTAGACCCATGATTTTAGAAGCATTTTCAGGGTCTAGGTTTTGGATTCTTGAGAAAACAATTCTTGTTGCTTCATAACCATCCATGGCTAGTGCTAGAAGATGACGGGCTGGCTGTAGGTTTCACTGACCCAACTCTCTGCAAATGTTGTTTGTTTGTGCTAAGACAAGTTTCCTTGATTGGTGAGAGTGAGTGAATAGCTAAGCTTCGCTGCGATAGTAGTAAGGTCTCTCTTTCCAAGCAATACTTCTTTCTCAACAACAAAGCCTACCTACCAAACTTTCTCCTCCATGATTAAGTGAGTAGAAGGAGCAGTGTCTCTTTTTCTTATTCCTGCAAAACCCAAGAAAAGAAAAGGGAAAGAGAGGTAAAGAAAATTAAATAAAGGTTATAAAAGGAGTATTCTCGTGTTGTGACTAAAAGTTGAAACCTTCTAATCTTATGAAGAGGATGCTGAGAGTTGCCTTTGTTGAAAGGAAATGAAAGACATGCTAGATGATTTTCTTTATACAGCAAGCATGAGCATAAAAAGTTGAACTAACGAAATAAATAGAGAAATTGCAACTTATACTCTCTCTCTCTCTCTCTCTCTCAGTTCTTGTACAAAATAATAAAAATCGAACACAGCACGGCTTCCCCGTATGAGAGAAAATGATCTTTAATAAGTGTTGTTTTCAATTTTTCTCTTCCTTCGCCAGAAGCTCACAAAGCTAGATCTTTCTCTCTCTTTTTTGCTTTGTATCTCTCTTTTTTATCTTTCGAAATTTACTACAATAGCCAAAGACTAAATAAACCAACGCCTATTCAAGACCCCCAGCTACTTGCAGAAGTTACAGCAGGTCAGCAGCAGCAGCAGCAGTAGGAGGCTCGCTATCTGCAGCTGGTTTCTGTATAATTTTGGGCTCTGAGCAAAAGTTAATTCGAAGCATGCAGTCAAAGCTATAGCAGCTATTAGCTCAATGACTTCTCTTTCTTTCTCTCTCTTTCCTCGTAATTTATGAAAAAACAGAGACTGGTAAGGGTGGCAGTAGGGAACGAAGAGAGTTGGGTTGTTTTCAGTGAATGTAGATCCCTGTGTATAATGTATGGTAATTTGCCCTTTGCAATTGTACACTTTCTCTAGCCGCTGACTCCATACGCTCTCACTGTTTATTACATGCATCTGATGCGAACGACATACACTGATTTCCATTTTCAAATTTTAGTGAGTAATGAACACGCGCCAATGGTAGAAAATTAGAAAATGAAATTCGCAAATCCAAGCGGATATTAAAATAAATAAAGATTTCGTTTTGATTTTGATTTTGGGATTGGTTGGGTTGATTGATTACATGTAATGGAATGGTCTTTGCAGGCCAGTCAATGCTTCTCCGCAATGAAATCTTAGGCCCTACTTCCCCACGATCTTGCTACACTCAATCAAAATAAAGGAAAAAAAGGAAAGAAAAGAAGCTTTGATTGAGCACGTAGTTTTGGGGCATCTGTTGTGATGTCCCACAAGCGTTTAGTCACTCCTATTCAGTCAATACTAATTTATTTTAATTAATACAAATTTATAATGGTAATAGGATGGATAGTAATAATAATAATAACGACAATTAATGCAATAGAAAAAAAAAAAAAAAAAAAAAAAAAGGAAAGAAGAGCTCTTTTTTTTATTGTAGAAAATTACATAAGGTAGTGTTGGGGATTTTGTATGGAAAGTAAGCATATGGGTACATCTATCTGATATAATCCTTATCAAATGTCCTTTTTTCGGGTGCCCCCACAACAAATAAATGATAGATGAATCTCTCTCTCTCTCTCTCTCTCTCTCTCTCACACACACACACACAAACACAGTAATCAACATCATAATACTTTACTTATTTATTATTTTTAAATGTTAAGATCTTAATAAAAAATTAATAGGGATTAACAAGTTCAACTAAATTCTAATTCAAAAATCTACTCTTATAAAGAGGAAGGTCGAACTCCTAACGTTTAAAAATTAAAATGAGAAAATAGATATACTTGAATCAAATAGTGATTCTCGACTCGCATTAGTTTAGAAGAGGAAAAAAAAAATGAAGATCATCCTTGTAATGGCTGTGGGTGATTTGAACATGATTGATAAGAACCCATAGCTTGCGACCTGGAGGTGAAAGCCAGCTACCTCACGTGGGTGTGGGCACAAATTTTATTTTAATCAAATGGTAGCTAGCCATGAGTATCATCTACCCACAAGAACTAGTACATACATACGGTATCAAATGCTTTCTTTTCTGTTACAAGTTTGTCAAGTGATCATTTCCAAAATCCACTGTGTTAACTCTTTCGAACACGAATAAATTTTTATTTTAATTTTCGGACAAAATGGGGACCAGAAAACAGCACTTATCTTCTGTTTGTGTACACGGGGTTTTGATATATGGTAGTACAAAATATCAAGTTGTTGGTATCTCGCTATCATTAGTTTGTGCATAGTATGATGAATCAAAAAATTATCGCAATCAAAGCTTATTATTAGAAGCAATAATTAGTAGGATTATATCACTTTATTCGGGAGTGTTGCCATGTAGAAATCATGGGTATTAATTGTTCTTTCGTTGAGTTTCTCTTCTCTTCTCTTCTCAAAGTGAGGAGAAATGAATGTTGATGTTAGTTATCATAATTTGTCCAGCTCATCTGATACTGTTTCTTTCACTGCGTCCTATAATTTGGCTATTTAATTAGTCACTATTACGACATACTTCAGGTGAAAATTAGTCATAGTGATATAAATTAAGAATTGTGTCAGTGTTTAAAAATCAAATATTTGGTTCCTTTTATGAGAATCACGAGGTGGGCCCTCGTCAACAGTGTAAATTCTTTTTTCATAAGCGAGGGTCAATTATCGTATTCTAATTTGTTTTAAGACTATAGCTAGGTTAAAAATTTCATACCAAACTGTAAAGAATGGCGATCATTTCCTTCTACCTACGGTACCAAACTCACAGAAGGTAAAAATGGTGGGAAATTTTCTCCCTCCTTTCCATTTCGTATTATCCAAAAATCCATTAAGAAAACTTACCAACCAGAAGGAGAGGAATAGATAACCAAGATTCCAAATAGAGTAAAGAAACTAGATCGGAAAGAAACTATTGTAAACAGCACACAACCAATTTCACTAGGAGGAATGTCTCTCTCTCTCTCTCTCTCTGCAATAATAGAAGAGAGACATTCATTTTTGTGTTCCCTAGGGTCTATAGGAAAGCAACCGACTTTATGTCTGTGCGTTGAAAAGATGTGCAACACATTTTTCCAATTTCCCCTTCTTTGCAAGCTTTCTTAGATAGATAAAGAAAGAATAATTAGCTCTCTTTAAATTACGATGTTAATTTGCATGGCTTGTTTGGACAACAAAGATTATATGCTATATGCTGTCTCTTTCTCTTAAATCTTAATTTTCTCCAACGATAGACGTAAATTTAACCTAACCCTAGTTTGTTTATTTTATGTTTCTCGTTTTCTACAAGTTATTATTCCACCTTGGCCACAATATGTATAAACACTGACATTGATTATGGGATTTATTTTAATAAATAATGACACTTGGGTGTACTCACCTTTGCCTTAACGTTGTTCTTCATTTCTCAGTAATGCTACATATTGTAAAGTTATATTTTTTTAAACCATACTATGGTATTTATGGATAATGAGATTGTATGATATATAAGCTTGAAAAGTGTTAAAATATATCAATCAACTTGAGATAATTAAGTATCTTCACCAATCAATGAAAAGTGTTATATAATTTATGGAATAAAATAATAATTACATGATTTAATTAACTATTTTATTTATCTTAATCAATTTATAATTAAATATATGCATATTTTGATTTTATTGAATGGTCTCTTAAATAATGTGATGATGACATGTTAATATAAAACTTTCTCTTATCGATAATATTATATGAAATTTTTATAATTAATTGAAAGAATCAAGCATTACGCAATAAGATAGAATACGATGGAAACATTAAGCTTTTGTGAAATTAATTATTTTAATGTACATAAAAGAACAAATTAATTTGTAGGAAGTCCCATACATATTTGATCGTAATCACTGAAGAATTTCTAATTCCCATGACAACTCATATAACTTCTCCCATCATTCTATTAGCAAAACAATTTTATATTGCATGTGAGATCATTAATATACATTTTCACTTTTAATTATCTCACCAGTCAACATATCTAAGTGATGAACCATATATAAATGTTATTAAACAGGACTATAGTACAAAATATGGGACAAGTCAATTATGATCATTTGCCCTGTACACTCATTATTTAAATCAATGCAATAAAAGAGAAAAAAAAGTTAATTACTTGCAATTTGACAGTAATTAAATTATTAATCAACCTTGACTCTGTCTAGTTTTGGTATATCCTTTTTGTACAAGAGTATTTGGTTCTAATTAGTTAAGTGTATCATACTTTTAATTAGAAATTCTACTATATATACAAATAGAAATATTTATGTAATATTATATAAATAATAATGGTTTGCTTTATTTATGATTATCTTTTTTGAGAAGTAAGAGTTTATAACAAGCACTTCACACACACACACACACACACACACAATGGCAAATAGAGATCGAACAACTTCTAATTGTTTATTATTTTCCTCCTCAATGATTGCTAAGAATGGTCCTCTGTGTTCCCTCAAATTAATGAAAACAAAATTTGAAAACTAGGACAAAAATTTGAGTTACCAAAATTCGAAAAAAAGTGACACCCGTATCAATAATTAATCGTTATAAGTTCTCTCTTGTATTATGATGACCAAAATATAAGTTTATAATAGATAATTACTAATTTAAAAAAATGATTAAAATTAAATATTATAATTTTAAATGAAATTACATATTTAATTAAATCAATTGTGTTGCATATATAATTTTCTATTTTTTTTTTTTTTTTTTTTGTTATTCATCTCCTTCTAGTTTTGCTATATTCTAAACCTATTTATACATGATATAATTATAACTTTCGATTGAGTTTAAGAAATGAATTGTATTGAAATGATAGGGAAACACAGAGAGAGTAAAAAGACGCAATGGGCATAAATATAAAAGATGAGTGGAGATAATGATAACGAAATTTTGAAAAATATAACAATTCTGTCGTTAGGCGCAGACAATTTCCACTTCTATTCAATAAAATAATAATTTCCAAACAAAATGAAATTTGAAACTACTTTTTATACGACGGAGGGGATGCACTTGGAGTATATATTACATAAATAATAATAATATCTATTTAAATGGCCCCACAAACAGGCTGAAAACAAGTTGCCTCCATGATTGAGATTATGTTTCAAACATTATTTCAATTTATGGAAAATAAAAAAAAAGAATTGTATACCATCTAGTCCCATTTTGTCTTGCCCTTTCTATTAATTTATCCTTTCTTAATGTTGACTATGGTTCTAGAATAATTAGTTCAACATATACAACTGCTTTTGAGCATTTTGAAGTTTACTATAACAAAATTTATTTTTATAAGCAATGTAACAAATATTTTGAATAATAAAAAAATAAGTATGAGATTTTGATCTTTTTTATTATCGATTTGTAAATAATAATTTGACTAATTGTTTATTAGTATAAATTATATGTAAATCATTGTGCTTTATTGGGTTGATTAAATTTTAGTTAGTATTTTTTTTTTTAAATGTAAATATTTTAGGTTTAAATAATATGTATGCATGTTTAATACTAAATACTGAGTTAAATAATTTTATTAATGGACATGATAACTTGAACTTGTAAGGAAATAATGCAAGGGTTGAAATGCTTTCAATAAGTAATTATATTATTATGGACATAATCTTGTGTTATATTTTCAAACCAAATCACCATCTAATTAAATTGTCGAGATAGAGAAAAGTGTCATATAGAAAAGACTATTGAAAATGATAATAAACTTAAAATGATAAGTACTATGATTGGAAACAAATAATAATATTAATAATAATAATTTCATACGGTGGAATGTATCATGCTTGGGCCATCAATTATTTCCAATTTTTTTATAATCTCCACGCCCAATTCTTTTTTATTTTCTTTTTAAGTTGATATAGTAATTACAATCAAATGTCTGTCAAAATCATATTATTTCTACTCCATATGATTTTGAGAGAAATTAATTTACTGTAAAACTCAAATCCTTCTCGTGATCCCTCAAATAAGGAAAGATTTTGATTTTAAGAATGTATTAAAAATTATAAAAATTTCAGTTGATGCAATTACTACTACATAAAAAAATTTTCCCTTGTCAATAATATACTTTAAAAGTTAAAAATACGACAAATATTAAAACAGTATTTGCTGTGAAAATATAATAAATGAAAAAACAAACAAACATTAATTAAATTTCTTATGATTTTGTATATTGTATCAACTCAAAATTTGAAAATTGAAATGTGGCAACAAGATTACGGCTTGAAATCAAAAGCAAAATTGATCACTCATGTCGTATCATCAACTTATTCAGAATATGCCATGATAGGTCGTTTTCATGTAAGATTTATATATTTTTCATTTCATCAATACTTTCTAAACTATTGCCCCATTTTCAAACACAATTGACATAGTCATTAGACTATTTATTATTCAATGTAAACAATTTTCTACATGATTTTTATTGTTAAATTAAATTATTAAAATAATATTTACAATTTGAGCATGTAAATTTAAATAAAAATTTATATTTTAGACAAGTGCTAAGTCAAAACATTGTATTTAAGTTTTTTGAGATTCACTTAATAAACAAATTAAGTTCAATGAATATAAAGTTTAATTTCAACGGTTCTTACTTATTATTATTAATAATAAAAAAGATGTCTTAAACTTTTATATTGTTCTCTTCCATTGCTGTTACACCTTAATAATAAATTTGACAGTCTTATCTAATAGCTTACAACTTGAGTTGCCACCAAATAAAATATTGGCTCCCATCTTTTTCATGTTAGAATCATGAAAAGTTTTAGTATAGGAGTGTATGGCTTAGAAAGTATAAAAGGAAAAGAAATTTTCCTAATTAAAAACAAACCAAGGTACATTGTTGGGAGAAATCTCAAGCTTCTTTTTTTTTTTTTTTTTCCTTTCAATTTTTTTAACTCAATCAAGAAATATAACTGCAGCCAAACGAAGATCCATGAACAGAACTCTAAAAATTATGCAGCCAACGAACAAAGTTCAAGGGAAGAAACCAGAAAAAGCCCATGTGCTCCAGGCAAAATTTATGTTGCAGGCAGGCAGACACTAGCTCCTATCATTCATATGGGTCCCTGTTTTTTCTATAGACAATGAATAAAATCAGAAAGAGAAAGAGATATGAGGCTGCCGTGCATGTGACTGTGCTTGCTTGCATACTGTCGGCTTTGCTTGTTTTAATTGCCTGATTAATCTTGTGTGTTAATTATCCATTGGTATTATAATCAGTTTTATCTTTACTGTCTCTGCATGGAAGATTAGTTTAATTCTAATGACTTCTAAGAGGATAAATTGTAGACCATCATAACTTTTTTGGGCTAGGCCGAGTTCTAGTTTGCCTGTGCCTCTTGGCAGAGAGTGTACCGCAATGAAGACTGTGTTGATCTGGTAGCCCAATTTAGGTTGCCGATACAAAGAAAGCCCGCAAAAAACTTAAGTTTGGTCCGCTTGTAGCTTTTAGAGGAGAAACCAAGAATGCGAGAATTTGTCATTGAAATTCATGATGGCGCACTAGTCTCACCGTAACTACGAATGAATGGCAATGACTTATTATACTTGTAATCATCTCTATGTATGATTTATCCCAATTCCCAGATAGTTTCAGTAAACGGATGATCCTAATGAGTTTTCCGAACTTTATCTGGGTCAATGGCTGCCTCCTTCAGATTTCATGAAATACTGATCTCTGTGGTCATACAGTTTGTGTTGACCACGCCGGTAAGCTAAACTTGAAATTATGTCTTTCAGTTAACTTGCGAGATAAATCTTTCTATCATAGACTTGTATAGGTCTTTTGCTTTGATCACATACATCAAACATCATTTAGGAAATCCGACCGATCAGTACATGTTATCAAACATCATTTAGGAAATCCGACCGATCAGTACATGTTATTGCCTTATGTGACATTTAGAGGAGAAATAAAACACAGAAAACATGAATCTTGTAAATAGTTGTATCATTTCAGTTTTGTAGATTTAAAACACAGAAAACATGAATCTTGTAAATAGTTGTATCATTTCAGTTTTGTAGATTTACTTTCACCTATTCACAAAACAGTTAGCTTACACTGGAGTTAGAAAAATGGTGATCGATAAACAAATGTGCCATAATTCTCAAATGGAGGCTGCTTGCAACAGTAATAAATAATAACCACTAAAGACATTGGACTAAGTTACTGCCAACAATAGGGGAGGCAAAATACTAAACAGCAATTTACTATTCTGGGGATTTCGGTCATAAACAATGACTAAAAATTCCAAGCAGCGGCAGTAGATTTTCTTCGAAACCTTAATATTAATTTTTTACATGAGGTACTGTACAAGCAGTTCACGGAAATCAAAAACCAGAAGTTCATTCATATATGTATAAGGTTCCCTTTGGTCTAAAGCTGTATTGAAACATGCAGCGTATGCAGTGCATTTTACGGTGACATACTCAAACAATTTGAGCCCTTTGTCAGAATATTACTATCTACAATATCCACTGATTCGCTGTTATATAGCAACCCAGTGCTCTATTCTAAACTCAGGATAATCATTGGCATACGAAGAACGAAGACAAACTTACAAAGCCTTTCACTCTGCCAACTCAGCCTGAGAAGAAGAGGATATCAAGGCTTCAATTGCATTCAAGGATTGTACTTCAGCACCCACTATATCATGAGCGTTAGCTTGACAATCTATTATTGCAGGCTGGCAGTTTCCTTCACATGATGCCAATTGCTTCCCACTTCCGTCAATACCGGCGTGTGATGATGACCCTGCTTGTGGATGGAAGCATGGTAGATCGCTCTGACACTGCATGCGAGTTGTCCCGCCATTAGACTGCATCCCGCAATTGCCTTCCTTCAAGATAGTACTACCGTTACACTGCTTTTGGAATGGAAAAGCACCCAACTCATTATCAATCTTTCCTTTAAAATCTAACAAAAGGCTCCTCAGCCTCATGACCTCGGCCTCAAGAATTGCTTGCCCCTGTAATTTCCTAACAAGTTGTTGATTAATTATGCGCAATTTATTGACTTCCTCTTCTAAATAAGCTGTATGTGCCTTCTTTTTCTCCCTGTACTTCCGAACGGCTTCTCTGTTACCTGATGATCTTCTTGGCTTCAAACCAGAATGTTCTTTAGTATTTGAGTGATTATCTTCTTCAGACACAATAACTTGAGTGTGAGTATGGTAGCACGTATGCGTATGTGCCGCGTCAGGCCCAGGAGGGTTGCAAGTGTGAGTGTGAGTACATGTTCTACTGTTCTTCAATAATTCATCAAGCAATGAGTCTGCGGACGCCGAATTCTGAAAATTGCCAGACGTATCCTGATTTGGCAACAAAATATGGTCAGAGAGCTCCACCTCTCCGTCATCCATGCTTTCTTTCATGAATACAGACAATAATAATTTATAGCTATACCAGATTGAACCGGCTTATCTGCAACACCAGGTTCTCTCAATTATCGAGCCAATAAGCAACTACTAACTCCAGCAAGGCAATGATCCCTATGTCAAATTAATATAATTAAAATTATATTGAACCAAATGCAAAATTCTCAGTCAGATGTCAAAAGTAGGATTCTATGATACTGTAAATGATATAGCAACTCTTCAAGAACAAATGCAAAGAAGCACAAAGCAAAGAACATAATCCATTGGTTGTCCACGGCACCGATTGTCATGATCAACAAAAAATTGAATTAACCCCAACTCAATTTCAACACTAAATAAGGATGGGAAAAACCTTGACTCAAACAAAAATCGAAACTTCAAGAGTTCAACGTAACAAAAAGCATCTAAAGAATACCCAGATGGAGATTCTTCCCGATAAAATAGAAGCAGCAAGGCATAAAGACAGGACCTTTGATGTTTGGATCACTCGACCACTGAAGAGAATCCTAGCTCCGAGCGGGGGAAGAACACAACACAAACATAATGGCAAAGAATAAAATCTGGATAATGAATTTACCCGATTCTTTGACCACGATGATGATTTCACATTTCTGCCACTCCGACCTTTAAAAATAGGCTTCTCTGGAATGTAATTTCGGACCCACAATTTTCGTGTGTTTCAGGCTTTAAAAATCCTAATGCCAAGTCAACTTGTGTACGACAGGTGGCAAAACCAAACTTCTTATTTGTCTACTAACATAACCCCATTCTTTGTCAGCGTCTGACTGCTGAAACTCTCTGTCCGCACAAATTAAAATTAAATAATTAAAATTTTCAGTCTACGGCCAATGCAAGAAAAAGAATCTTGATTTGAACGAGTAAAAACTATCATTTATATGTCACTTTGTAAAATTTTTTTTTAATAAATTTATTTGATTTATGGATTTTTTAAAATACAAATAAATATTGAATTCAATAGAACTGAATTAACATGGTTTAAACTTAAAGGCGATTCAATATTATTTTAATGCAAAACAGCGTTGATTTACTCTAAATTATCATTTTAAGAATGATAACCATGTGTTTATTGTACATGAATTGTAAAATAATATTGCCAAAACCGGAAATAGAATTGAATTCATACAATGATCTTATTTATAGGAAAACTTGCTATGCCACTTCGACCAATGAAATTAAGATTGGTGTATTTGACAGCTGGTCGATCGGACATTTATCATAAATACATTAACTTCAATTAATGGATGAGAATGTATATGTACGGGGCCTTTTTAAGTGTCTGAAGCCGCTAAACCAATAAAAATATTCTTAATATTTTGAATTATTGTTGTCCCAATTGTTTATTGGCGTATCGTATTTGATGATTGTCCAAATTTTTTGGAGACGGAAAATACAGTACATTATAAATATTGACTATTGAGATCGATGTAGAACTTTTTTGAGAACTACATGAAATTACAGAAAAATGAGTTAGGAGTAAAGGTGAATTATCGACGAAAAAACTCTAATACTTAAGTCAGCGAAATAGTGTAAGGTCAAAAGAAAAGAGAGAGATTATGAGTGTTTGAAGATTTTATCGAATTAAAAGACTGGACTTGAAAAAAATTTGTGAGTGCAGTAGTTATCTCTTAACTGCTCAAAGGCGCCCCTCTCTACGAGTTCCCA